>JACAXG010000027.1:6741184-6778684 GCA_018881555.1 Amblyornis subalaris | reverse complement strand
TTCTGGGACTGAAGCCTTTTCAGTTGAAATCATTATTTCGGCTAAGGGTCAGCGAGGCTAAACAGCTGTTGGTGATCTAATTACAGGGGTTTGCAGAGAATCCTTTCAAGTTTGTCTCACCAGTTCAGACCCATCCTAATTGCTGTTGCTACTCAACTAAGCTGATATTGAAGTAAACCTTTGCAGGGCTCTGTGGGTGATTTCCACATGCATGTCTCTTGGCTAATCCTTATCCAGCCAGTCCTACAAAACCTATGTACATTCTTGGAAGYTTTGACTTTTGAATGATGAGGGAAGGAGAGAAGTATTTGCCATAACAAGCAAAATGTAGTTGCATATAACCAATGCCTCCTGTTATATGAATTAGCTCCCGTGCTATGAAATGCAATTATAGCAAGGAAACCAAAGCACTGTCATCAAAGACATTGTATCTACTGTTTAGTTTTGTTAGTTCAACCTTGCAAACCTTGAAGTAAAACAACCGATGGTGTCTTTCGTGTTTTTAAAAACAAGRATTTCCTTTGAAAATAAATAATTGCATGGAGAATTATATTTATTATAAGATCTGAGCAATGCCATGTAGATAAAGTCTCTTTTTTTTTTTCCTGTTAGCACTTGCATTGTTTTGTTTGTGAGCTTGATATATAGGGAAGAGCAGGATCAGGGAAGGAGAGGGAAGGCAGATAGTGCTTCCCTCATAAAATATACAAGGGGCTGTGCGTACAGAAGTGTCTCTATGAATCTGTTTATGGCTCTTTGTGACTGACTGGCTAAATTACAGTTTCATTGTTCTAAATCCCTGAGGACTTTTCCAGAAATGTTGTAACTAACGCTGTGCATGTTGTGAAGCTCTCCCTACCTGTCACTATCAGCTGCAGATACAACTAATTTACCTATTTTAGTTAACCTCTCAAGGAGCAATGTAATTACCTTTTGAAAATCATGGTTGTCATCGGGGAAATAATATGACWTTTTCACATATTTCTGTCAGGCAGGCACACAGTGGTTTAAAGCAGCTCCTGGTTCCAGCAGCACTGGCATGGCCTTTGAGCTGTGTTGTGGTTAGAAAACAGACGCCAGAAAAAAAGAAGTGTTGGAAAAAAGGTTTCCTCTCTTTAAGCTGATCTACAGAGTACTTGGAGAGAGCAATCCCGCTGGACAGCTCAGTGGTTTTGTTCCTCCTCCACCCTCACAACAGCACAAAGAGGTCGGGACTCCTAGGATGTTCCCAGAAGATGTGGTCCACTAGAATGGCCGGTTACCTGTGTTGGCACTGTTTTATCAGTGATTTTGGTTCTAACTCTTTGTATCAAAGCCCTGGTAACCCTGATAATACTGTAGGGGAAGGACTGTCTGAGGTATATTGAAATTATATAAAGGGTTTTTGAGGTTCAGCTACATTTGAAGGAGAGTTAGGTCCTGATTTTACTGTGTCCTGTCTGTGCATATACAATTGTACAGACACGTCTCATCTGAGGAAATAAAACTTGCCTACACTGCAAAACTGCTGGCTCATATGATGCCTAAAATTGGGAGTACCTGAAACAGAGACTGAACAAAGTTAGTGAATAAAAGTATGAATTTATTGAAGGCCTTCGAGAGGTACACCTCTGGTACAGAGCCTTGCTGATGCTAGGCTAGACCAAGATGGATCCTGATCACGAGTTTTCCCCCCCAGATATAGGTTTGGTACATTTGCTTATCAGAAGTTAATTGTCCAATTACAGTTTCAGGTAATGAAGTAATATTCCCCCATTCACTCCCTCCCAATTCACTTTTGTTTATACTTAGGCCTAGGAGAGTGACCTTGTTTTCCAGGCTTAGAGAGAATGTTTTGTCTAACAACAAGGTGAAGCACATAATATGGAWTTTAGAATTACACACTGGTACAGTGCAGGGTTAGAAAAATCCAAAAGCTAATCCTTCAGGCATCACATATTTCTCAAGYTGGACCCTTGTAGGAAATAAATTCTTGGAACAGATTTTTCAGAACAGAGAGACCAAGTTCTGTCACATTTCTTGCCTCGTGACTGTACAGATCTCCCACATCTATTGCCTCTCAGTGCCAAGGGTACCTTGCAGCACATCTGCAACTTCAGAACGCTCACACCGTACGCTGCTGACTGGTTTGTGTTCCAACAGCAAGTTCCTGGGTAGAAGAACATCATGGAGGGTCTCCTGCCCCATTTTGGTGCCTTCCCCACAGTGAAAACAACAGGAGATTGGTTATTTTGTTCTGCCGTTGTTGTGCCAGCCATGCAGAGATGACCTCACGGTTATTTTGATTTTGTGCCATTTAGGACTATTTATGGGTAAAACTGTGATAAATCTTCAGTGACATTACTGTGGTATTATAACTGATGCCTCTCTGTGAGAGCTTCCTGGGAATATGAGGAAATGCTATGGGCCTTGTGCACTGCAATATCAGCATTTGTTTGATGTATTTTTCARGCATTGTTTGGTTTCAGGCACAATGAGGATAGGGTTTAGTTCTTTAAGATTCAGAATAGCAACAATTGTCTTTAACAGATAGTAGAAATTCACTAATTCATACTAATGACTTTAGAAGATTTGTTTCATGATAATACTTCATAATGTGCAAGTAGATGACAGTAGTATATTTTGTGAAAATAATGAAGTCTTAGTAATGTGAGACCATTTTATAGCTTACTGCTATTAAATCTTTGCAGAGAAGTAGGGAGAYGTCTATTTTTTGCAGAAAATCATAAAGTTGGGTGATGAAATGTAGTTTATTAGGCAGTGTAAGAAAAACTGTACTCCCCCATCTACCTCAGAGCTCCCCATTAATGCTTTCCCCCACCCACAGCAGTCTCTAGGTGGCCATTCTTCTGATGATGAGACAGGGAGCTGGGAAGTCTCCCACAAACTAAGGTTTTCATTTCTAAAATCTTCACTGTAGTAACTTGCTTAATGACTTATTTTCTTATGAAGAAAATGCAGTGTTAAGTGGGTGCAAATGCCTCTCTTGTGAAGGTGAGGGCTGAAACACCAGGGGCTACAAGGCTGCAGGAGTAACATGAAGGTTGCAAAGTGCTGCCTCTTGTTGAGCAAAGTCCTTGCCATGTCCCTGGGCAGACTGGAACGTTCCTTTCCTGGGAAACACTGGTGCTGGTTGAGAGCAGCCGAGCACACCTTTGCTGTGAGGTCAGCTGGAGTGGAGGGAAACGCTGTCAGTGAGCTCCTACATCCTCCACTCTGTGCAGCAGTGGGATCTCCATTGTGGAGCAAGACCATTCTTAAAAGCCTGCCCAGCATCAAAGCACTTTGTTCTCACCAGCAGACTGAGCAGGGGGTGGACAGGTGAGACCTGGAAGCGCAGCCTTGGCCTGTGCCAGCYGAGGTTTCGTCACCGCCGGGGCCCGGCAGAGGCTGCGCAGTACCTGTGGTACCACTGCACCAGCCCCTGCCACAGAGGCAGTGCTGGAATTGCAGACTAGCAGTGAAAACTGGGAGGGCAGCAAATTGCCTTTGGCCACAGGGATGTTGCAACTGAAAATATTTTAAGTATTTTCTTCTGTTTATGAGATTATTCCTACACAAAGCTATCTTCTGGCGGGCTGGCGTGGTGCTGTGGTAGTAATCATGGACTGGGGTTTTTTCCTTTCTCCATAGCCATTGGAGAAGCTATCAGCTTTTTGTAATGGGAACCCGATAGCTCTGTGGTCATCTCTTCAAAATTGACTGTACTCTCCACTCTCTTCCACATGTCTTTGAAGATTTTTGGCATCCCTGGTTCGTAGGCTGCGAGTTGGGGTCAAGCTTTTGAGTCTCCTAATCACTGAGTTCTGGCATAGTCCTGTTGCCACTAAAGCCTCTTTTCATGCCTATTTAATGCCTCAGAAGTGCTTTCAAGTGGTCTTTGATAAATCATAGTAAGTGTTATTCCAGTCGCTCAATAGCAGTACCTGCTGGAGTCTTTTTTAGCTCCCAAGGCAGCTGTTCCCTCTTGCCTTATTTTACCAGTGACAGTAATTCATTCCACTTGAGCTGACTAGCTTATTTCACATTTATTTGCACATTATGAGCAGTGTCATTCTACTTACCCTTCAGACAGTAAATGGTTTGAAAAATGCAACTGTAACAAATGTTAGGCATGGGGAGGGGAATAGGAAAGTGGAACCTTTACATTGGGGGTCCAAATAAAAACATAATGAATAAATAATATTTTAAAATTATCTCAATCATCGAGCTTATGCAAAAATCAAAGGTGCTGCATAAACTGGCATTATTCCTTTGAGAGTACATTTCTCTTTCCCACCATCTAGTTTAGCTTCCCTAGTGTGGAGTTAAATAAAATATTACCCATCAGGTCAGGAAAATAATTAGTCCAGCATTATTGCCTCCTTCCTAAGCAATCAAACTTGACCCATATATATTATGAATGTTTGCACCCTGCACATCTGGGAAGCAGGATGTATATAAACAGATGATTTTGGGCTCCATGTTTGCATACCAAGGCAGTTCTCCTGCTGCTCTCTACAGAAAAGGCAAGTTGAAAAATTATCAGAGCAAAAGCAAGTCATTTTTTTTTGGTGTCCTGAAGTAATTTCTTTCAAGTAATCTTTTTCTGGCTGTGGCAAGTAGTTATGAAAGTGCCATAACTTAATATGAYGGCAAGGTTTCCTCTTGTACGTGACAAATTACAGAAGTACAAATAATGATGCTGCTCTCAGCAATTTAGAAATGGGTTGTGTTTTGCTCTTGTAATGAAGACAGACAACAGAACCCCAGACAGGAAGGAAATAAGATAAGGATCTTCCAGAGAYTGGAACATCCTTGGTGTGAAATTAGGATGGTCTTGTGAAGTTCTTATGAGGATGATATTTTTTTAAGATCCCAATTCTAGGAGTCAAGGAAAAGACAAGTATTTTTCATTTTGATTCGTTAAAAGATAAATTTCTAGCACTCACATCTTCCAAAACCAGCTGAGAAGTCCCAAATTTTTATTAATTGGACTTGATGAGAGCAGTGTTGTATATTGGCTAGCAGAGCCGAGCCTAACTCATGGCTTCCAAATATTGCAGTGATAGCAGCAATTAGACATTCAGAAGTGGCACTAAAAGGGGGAATGATAGAGGTGCAGGGTAGTCTCTGCTCAGTACTGAACTCAGGGTGCTGAATCATTCCAAGGAAAGTAGTTTTCCTTGTAAGGTGTAAGCTCYTTCATTTTCTCCAGCTGTCTAAATGGTCTTTGTGCTTGTAAATAAGGTGTGCTGTAAAAATCTTTTCCTCTGTGGATGTAGGAGAAGGCTGGATACAAGCTAAACCTGTTATTTAAATTCGTGAAAAATTTCCCGGTATATTTGAGAAGTAGTTTTGGGGTCCTGTGCACAAGCATTGAGTGCTGTAAGCAAGGCTTCAGCCCGTGCAGGAGGGCTGCAGCTGAAAGGCACGGTGACCACCGAGCATGGCTATCTGTGGCCTGGGAAGAGGGGCACTGCTGGCCGCAGCTTTAGCGGGGGTTTGCAGCTGCGGCAACCCCTGGCTATGCCATAACTGAAGGAGGGAGGGCTGGTGATCTACGATGTGGTTAAGCAGTGACCTGAACCTCAGAAAATCAGGGAKTTATTTCTGCTGAATCTTAGGAAATGGTGTACAATGGCTTGGTTTTCCTTCTATTAAAAAAAGAACAAAACCAAAGAACATTTTTTTGAGCAGTGAGTCTCTGAGGGTAAAGCAACTTTCACACTACGTGTCACCCAACCCTGGGCARCTGAGTGAAGGCAACTGCTCTTTTACAGAAGGGCTGTGTTCTGTGTAATCTCACAGGACTTTAACCACATCTGGTGTTTCTAGATGCTGCTGAAATATAGGAAAATTATAGCACAGCGCTTCCATCAGCAGTGACTGAGTGACAGAAATCGTGGCTCAGATCCTGCATTCAAGCTGTGCAATATGCAGCTGTCTGCACAAGCAGTAGAGGTTACTATAACCTACACTCAGTGCAGTCATCATCTTTCCATCTCCATGTTAAATGTTTTGTCTATAAAATGTAAGCAAGAGTGAGAATCCTAAACATTTCTGTCCTCTTGGTAGAACTGACCAATAATTTATAGCACTGCTGTTGTAAAGTCATCTTTCTTGGGAGAAAGAGCTCTGACTAGGAGAAAGTGTTGAAAGTTTGAAGACAGAAATTGAAAATATCCCTTACCTAAGTCCATACGTAACAGAAACCCAGAGCTTTGTCTCCAGTGAATACAGCCAAAGCAGAAAACAGAGTTTCCAACCTCCTGTTCATAACAATGATGATATTCATAATAGTATATGAAGGTACTTACTGAGAGAAAGTTGGGAAAACCCAAGAGCTTATCTTTGAAGTTTTCATTGCTGGTGGACAGCGTGATGGTTGTAAGCCTAGCAATGCCTGCTTCAAGAACTTTGCTTCTTGCTAGTTATATTGGTATCCTACTGCTTTAGCTCCTGAAATCACAGCTGAACTCTGCTAATGCTGTTTTCTCTTTACATCCCCACCAAGGTCTAACCTCTATCCTGGAGGATTTTGTCAATTCTCCCCTCTCTGTTTCCTTGCTCTTTGTGTGGCTATATACTTTATTTGCCTTGTTCTCCATTGCTATAAGTTGTTATTTTTATTTTTCGGTGCAGTTGGCATCTTCAATTGAGAGTTCACATTATGTTGTTGCCCTTGCAAATACAGCAATAATCCTTTCAGTTAAATGATTTTGGGAATCTTTCCTTTGTGGTTGTATAGTAATTAATCAGGGCTGTACCTTTGAATTCTGTAGGATTTATGGACTGTGCGTCTTCTGCCCTATGCTTTTACAAAGAAAACATACTTATGTATTAATTGGAGATATGTTTTGGAAAAATGTCTGTGATGAAAATTTGCAGTGCCTTGCCTTGTCCTGTCCTAGCACAGGATGTCTGCCTCAGTGCAGAACTGGAGAGCAGCAAACAGGCCGTTCCCAGCTTGCCTGCACAGCYAGCAAACCTGGCTGGCCTTCCTGGCCTTGCTGCAAATCACTTGCACGACTTTGAAATTCTTCACTGTGAGGGTGGTGAGGCCCTGGCACAGGTTACCCAGAGAAGCCGTGGCTGCCCCATCCCTGGAAATGTTCAAGGCCAGGCTGGATGGGGCTCTGAGCAACCTGGTTTAGTGGAAGATGTCCCTGCCCATAGCAGGAGGCTGGAATGACATGATGTTTGAGGTCCCTTCCAACCCCAGCCATTCCATGATTCTCCTCCACTTTGTGGAGGGAAGATTTGCCCGTACATCCTTGGAAAGCAATGTTGTGAAGGCATATGCTCTTAAAAATTGCAATGCTCCTGTTTGCAGCAGGAATGAAGCAGGAGGAGAGAATATTGGAAGTAATAATGTTTCCAGGAGTTTAATTCTTAAACACTAGACAAATGGGTAGGGGTTCAGCAAAGTGACAGGATTTGGTTGACTCAAATCCCATAGGCACTGTTGAAATGCCTATATCCAGGGAATGTGAACATGGAGTAGGAATGTGAACATGGAGTGTCTCTGCTCATTTTTTGGGAGTGGCAACAGCAAGATGTGGACTCAAGTCTGTTTTCTTGTGTGGCTTCAAGTCTGTGTATGTCAATGCTTTGTTTACTCCATGTTCTTCTGTCAGACAAATATTGTCCTTTATGGGAATCTCTGATGTGGTGATTATTCTTAGACCCGCATGTCGTGGTGTTGATGTGCATCTTGGGGTATATATATTAATGTTGGCATGGAACCCAAAAGCTGATGAAACAGAAAGGATGCACATTGGAACAATACAGGCTTTTCCAGCCTCAAGAGAGGCCTGACTTTACTTTCGTAAATCCTTCGTTGCAGCACGCAAGCATCTTGGCTGTAATTGAGCATTCTGTGTTTTGGAATGTATGCACAAATGTACACACAAATAGATGAAACATTCCTTTTGGCTATTTCCCATATGGTTTAATTTTTCACAGCTCTGTAAAATTTCATGTGCAAATTCTGTTTTTATAACTTTTACTGTATCTTAAAAGCAGAGTTTTGAATAATTGTTAAGAAAATTTYCTCCTAGTCCATCTTAAGACAAAATCTTGGGTTGATAATGACAGCACAGGGAGCTGTTATATCTCTTGGTTTTGAAAGTAACTTTAGAAACATTTTTCTGCTAATGGTTTATATTTTAAAAGCAGAGGGAATGAGTGCTAGCTCCCTTTCTTTTTGTTTTCTTTTCTCTGCTTTCCTCTTCCTATCTCTGAAGTGTTTATTCCCATGCAGAAATTATAGTAGCTGTTTCAAACCCTGTGAGCCTACTGCAGCTCTGAGTTAGCTTCTAATCCCAGTACTCTTTTCCTCTTCTCTYATCTCACTTACATCTCCCTGTGCAATTTGTGTTCCATTTGTTAATTCCAGTTTGATTGACTGTGGGCATCTTTTGAATTCCATAATCGCCAAAATGCCAGTGTTTCCCCATGTAGCTCAGTATTATGTCTGTGTCCTGAGCCACTACCTCAGATGTTGTAGACATCTAGATTTACTGTTTCTCTTTGTTTGAAGTTTTTTTTCCCCCTCTAATGCAGTTCAACCCTGTTGGTCTCTTGTTCCTCCGAAGCTCAGAGTCAGCAGGCTGAGACAGTGGCTCAATCCACAGGAAAAAGAGTGACAGATACAAACACAAAAATAATTAGCTCCTTGTTTGCTGTTTCCAAATGTAATACCACACTTCAAACAAGACATTGCTATTCCATAGATCACAAAGATTGAGTGCAGATTAAATTGTTGTCTTATTTATCTATGGTAGGCCTCTCTATGAGCCAAGCTCCAAGCATCGACAAGAAAAAGTCCTTGCTGTGAGTGTTGCATATAATAAAGACAGACAAGTAGAGACGTGTGAGAAAAGGTAAAGAAGAAGGAGGATAGGCAAATTTTATATCTGTTAATGTAACGAGCATGCTAGCATTGCTTTTGCAAAGGATTTGGAATATGGATGGAGTGAGAACCTGTCCAGTGCACTCAGATGGGTAATATCTGTGATTGTAGCTCTGATTCTATGGTTGTAGGTTGTGATGTCAGGCACAGAAATGATGGGGGAAGGAACTGATAAATGAGCAGACAGGTGGGTCTTGAATAGAGATGTGGATTAAATCCTCTGTGGAAAAAACATTTGTGAAGGAGAGGAGAGATTCATGAATATTGTGAGGGTACCATCTCTTGTCGGTGTCCCTCAAAGATACACAAATGCTTCTCTGCTTTTTCTTCTCTGATTTTTTTTAATACATACTTACTCTTCATCTACCACTGCATAGATAATTTTCTTTCATACAAACTCTGATCCCAACACATCCTCATTTTTCAAGGCATTGTTACTATGAAACATTTCTTTCATTATAAAATAAGTAAAGGAAAATGGAATTAAGAAGCAATATGTTTACTTCTGCAATGTACARCACTCCCAAATGCAAATTTCCATTTTATGTAAAACCAGATGAGCAAAGAAAATGGTGTGAAGGGGTCACTATAGAAATCTAGATTTTTCCAACCCTGATCCTTTGGGATTTTTGAAATTTCAAAGCCTAATTAAAATGTTTTGAAGAATGAACTRCCATTTTTTCTGTACATACAAATCCCAAAATGTGTGGCTGTTACCCTACAGTGTATTTTTCTATGACATCCCTTTTGCAGACCTCAACAGAAATTTTAGCATTCARCAGAGACAGGTTTTTTTTCTCAAATTAATATTAGATTTTTGCAATTTCCTTTGACTATAATTAAGTAATGAAAAATGCAGAGGAGTGTCATGCCTGGTTTATTTTAAAATTTCTTTTTTTTTTTCCTTTTTTGTTTTCCAATCTAAGTGCTTATATGGCCCTTTGTAATTGCATTATCAGAATGGTTTAAAGACAATGGTAAAAGATGACAGAGTGAAAGGAATGTTCAAAATCCAAGTGCATAAATAGGTTTTTTGGGGAACATCACAAAGGATCTATTGTGCCACACAGAGCAGAGACAGAAAGGATATGTGCCCACCCTGTACCAGAAAATGCTGCAGACTTTTCTGCAGGTCACTTGCTGCTGTAACAAGAACTCTAAAAATATCCATGGGTACAAAAATCTTACTTGTAATAATTTACTGTGTTCGTTCCACTCACAATTCAAATAATTGCCTTAGGTAATGTTTGCATATTGGTGTGGTCAGACAGCATCATCTGGGTCCTGCCAAGTGCTTCTGGYCCGAGAGGAAGTGCTCGTGCTGTGCTTGCTGTGGGCTGCAGCAGTCACATGTTGGTAGCTGGGCTTGAACTGCGTGGTGGATTTTCAAGGTCAATAAAAATATTGGGCTGTAAGAGGGAGGAGTGGAAGACCACCGACCTCATTTTTGCTTGTGCCTTCATCTCAGTTCAAAACCCTCCTGATGCATTATCTGAGTGAGTCTTTGGGAAAAAATATATTAATGCGCTCTTATTCAGTGCTGTTCTATTACCTATTCATCAAAAATATTGCTTTTGTGCATTTTTCATTATAAGATTCAACATTACCAATGTTAATAAAGAGAGAACTCCTTTTCTTTTCTTAGAAATAGAATATGTAAAGACATTGCCTCTTTGATGTTTCTAAGCCAATACAATATGTATTTGAATGRGGATAAAAGTCATTCTTTTAACAGAAGATCATCCAAGTCATTTCTGATGAAACTCAAGAGGAGCTTTTTTTTTTTTTTAAGAGATGCTTAGAAATTAAGATTAAAAAARGAGGGAACACCTCTTTAGAAGTAACAGCTAGTGGAAATAAATCACATATTTGACAGTATTTCATGCAGGCCTGTGGTGACATCAGCCTCCTTTATTTGACTGAACTGCTCAGCAGCAGATACCTTTCATTCAAAGGGATGAGGGATGAGATCTTGCTGTCACAGGCAGGTATTTCATGTGATGCTGGCCTGAACTTTGAATATACAGCAGGCCAGATTTTGGGTGTCCCTCCCAGAATTTCCCATGCTGCCAAGGACACCCACGTCAGTGACTAGTTTCCTCATGTGGGAATTTTTACTGTGCATTTTCCACTGAGAATTGGACCTTACATGACTTGTTCAAGAGTTGCTATAAATTTGGAGCTAATAAATTTTATGAGGCCTATGAAGCCTTGGGACTAAGATGCTTCTTGAATGCTGTCCCAGCTTACTACTGTCTGGCCAATGCTTCGCCTGTGTACAGGCACAGGACAGGGTGGCAGCTCTCCTTCATGAGTTATCAGCTTCTGTGTTGGCTGCAGTGTCTGCACTGAGGGAGTGTAAGGGCTTAGACACTTCCTTCATTGAATGTCTCCTCTGAAAATCTGTCTGAAGTTTGATCTTTTGGCCAAAATGTGAGAATGCTTCACGGAATAATTAGTGGAAAAGCTGTTTTWGAGCCTAGTAGAGATATCAAACAGGAGAGAGGCAGCTCACACAGAATTATTATTGTTGCACCAGTATTTGTTCCTGTAAAYGGAAACCTACCTATGGATAAGGGCAGTGTCTTGAGTCATTCCCTTGCTCTGCACTGTTCGAGTAGGTGGATCTCTGCTGTGCAAAACCGGCTTCCTAGGAGCACTGCAACACTGTCTGGGTTTGACTTTTGGATGGATTTATATTTTGGGCTGMAGCAAGAGAGTTTGAGCTTCTACTGATTGTCAGGGTGCCTGGAGAGACAGCTGTGGGGGCTTCAACACAGTGAAACTGATTTTGCAGGGCTGGTGCGTTGGTTTGTTGCTGTACGGTTTGGGTTTTTTTCTTAAGCTTAAAATAAACTTATGAAAATGGATGTATTGTTGTCAGGAGAATCAAGGGTTCTTTTCTCTCAGCACTGAGATGTTTTCTGAGGTGAACTAGACATCAGTGGCCAAACATAATCTCCCCAGTTCACAGCAAGCTGGATGTGTTTTCTTGGCTCACAAGGCTGTGCTATGTTGCCTGAACAGACTGAAGCAGCCTCCAGAAAGCCACGGTGTTTGCCAGCCAGCTGATGTTACGACTCACAGAGTGGCATGCAGGTTTCTTTGTTCACAGTGTATTATTTTAAAAGTCTGATCTTTAACAAATTGGAAGCCACTTTAAGAAACCTCTATACCCATAAAACTGTTGCTAACTATAAAGTGCTATGGCCATGCCTTACTGATGGCTCAGACTGACGTTCTCAGGCTTGTCAGGTCTGTTTGCAGCTGACRGTGTTTCTGAGAGTGTAGCTGAAGGAGTAGGTTTAAAACTGAATAAAAGCATTCAGCACCTGGTCTGCTCTGAGGTATCTTTTGTAATCTGCTGGTATCTCCAAAAGAAAAAAAACAAACAAACCTTAAAATGCATTTCAGAGCTGCAGAGAGACAACCACCCAGACCAGAAACATCCTGCCTCCTGTGAGGGGCAGATAATACATGGGCATAACGGGGAAGTGTTATTCTTCTGTTACCTCCTGCACACACACACATACACACCAGTAAAGGTGGCAAAGCAACCTTCTGACTGAATGATGCTACTGCAATTTCTAAGCCTTTTAAACTGACTCGGCAATGCTAAATATTGTGCCTCTTTTAAATACTTAATGGTCCAAACGTCATGGAAAAAAACCAAAACCTTTTCATTCTGTATAGCTAAACATACATAAACACTGGGTTCAAAAATCTATAGAAGGTAGAGGGGAAATAGATCTGTTTCACTTTTAAAACAACTCCTTGATTTTGGACAATGCCAGGCAAGCAGTCACCATTTGGAGAGGTTGAGATGCAAAACTTGATTGTTCTGAATATTTATTAGAAAATAAATTGCTACAGCTCTGATGAGAAACAACCTTCTATTCTGCATCTTGCATAAATCAAGCATGCCTGCCATTTGCTAAATTATTACATTATAAACCATGTTGTAATTACAAAACTTTAGTTGTTCCATTTATGATCTCTATGGTTTATTGTATTATTGGTTGGACTTGAAAGCTGAGGCTTTGAATTTATGAAGTCCACTAAAATATGATATTCCCCTTCCCTTTCTCCTGATGATCAAATGACTAAATCAATTTYTGGGGCAATGCCAATGGTATTAGGATCAATAGCACTGTGAAATTTATTGTACATTTTTGTTGCTGTATAAAATGAGATTGCAGAGTTTATGAATGTTTATTCTTCTGAGCACTGGGTTTCTGGTTTGTCTGAAACATACATTACAGTAGTTTGGTCTTTTCTTTTTACATAAACATTTCACCTGCAATACTTTAAATGTATCCTCTTTACAATATTAATAAATTTGCATTTTTAATAAGTTTAATCCAAATTAATTTTCATAGAAATTGGGTATTTTCAGGCCCTGAATTGACTCTACAGAGTGCTTACTTAGATGTCTTACTGAATTTGGACCATTCAAAGAAAATGAAAACTAATGGAAACTTTCTTTATAATTTTCTTGACTTGTACAAAGTCATACACAATTTGTATCAGAAAATCTCGTGTTCTTCTCAGCTTGGCTGCTTCAAATGGTTTAGACAATGTATAGAGAGATTTATTCTCATAATTAATTCAGCCAACTCTCTTGAACTTTTGAAAAATTACATCCTTAACTTTCCATCGAGGGACTGAAATCCTGGGAACATTTGTCTTTGGGTACAACCACACTGCAGAGCTGGTGGCTGTCAGTGAAAGGCTGCAAAGAAGTGCACAAAAGCAATGACAATCTTGAGGGAGAATGAATCTAAATGCAATATTGGGGACAATGAAAACTCTAAAAAAAAGTCACAAAATATAAATGAAGGGAGTGAGCTTTTAAAAATTGTCTGCAATTTTTCAATTGGTGAAGAATTGCTAGTTCATCAGGAAGGGGAGTGATAATTCTAAAACCAGCTTTAGTAGAAAAGGCCTGCAAAGTCTGTTAGTAGGAACTGTGACTGTCTGGAAGGACTGTGAATTCGGGCTATTTATACCTGCTGGACAGATCAGTGGGTTGATATTCCAGAGGTTTGTATTATTCCTGGCCAGGCAAAGCCTTTCAAATCACTCTGGAAAACAAAGATTAACGCACAGGCTCCATTATAGAGCTGCTTGGCAGAGACAACCAAAAAGCAGACCGTAGAAGCTGTATGTTACAAGCTGCAAATTCTCTTAAGTCACTGGTCAAGTACCTTATGTGGTTCTGGATTTTCTAGGTGCTTCCTTCTTTTCCGTCCGCTAGTCTGTGGAGGAAGACTAGTGATAGAAGCRTGTTTCACGTTGAATTTTCATTTTAGCAGGATTCAATTAAGCCAAACACTTAAGCATGTGCTGCAGGCCAACCCTAATGAGAGGAGGAAGAGGAAGGGAACTGTGCTCAGTTAAGACCTAGATAATATATATGTACTAAGAAAATATTTTTCTTCTTGTCTTTGTTTGCTCTTAGTTGGGGGTGCTCTGCTCTAAGCAGAGGAGGTGCATCTAGCTTACCKAGACTGTGTTTTTCAGGCTGGCAATGTCTCTTCCACGGAATTTTTTTTTTTAAAGCACACAAACTTAGCAATATCTGTTCTCACCAACTGTAGAATAAAGCAAGCACTTTTTCCATTAGATTACCAAACTTTTATTAAAGGTTGTGAGGATTTAAAGCCAGAAGAGGACTTGAGTAATTTTTCCTCTCACTTAATAAAAAAATTAGTTGAAGTGGAGATCTGAAATAACTTTTCTGAAGTCTGTTTGCCTTAGAAAATGCTACTAGTATTACCTATTGCCTTATCAGTAACAGGTTTTTTTCTTAAAATTTCATGATTTTCCATTATGCACCGTAAGCAGTGATCCGCAAATCAGGAGAAATGTGCAAAGGAAAAACCATCCTATAAACAAAAGTTTGGATGTTGAAGGCTCAGTGCTTACAGTGATACCAGTTACTACTTCATGTTCTGTTGGCGGGTTTCAATGTCCTGTACTATCCCCTTTTTTCTCTGCTTGGTTCTAGAATGAATTCTGCTCTGTGATGAARCTATCCTGAGATTTGATTGGGAGCAATCCCCCAGTTTTCCAGTTCTCTGCTGTCTTTCAGACAGGCTCACCCACACCCTCCAAGCAGGTGTGGACTCTGCTATCGGTACATTGCTTGTCCTTCTGTGAGGAAGCTCATGAACTTGTCCTGCTGATGGGGGAAGGCCAGGCCGGTGGCAGTGCCTCAGGGACGGCAGAGTCAGCCATCTGAACCCAGAGAAACCCCAGTGACACTGTGGGAGGTGCTTTAAGAAGAAACTTGTCTCAGCAGAATGTTTCTGTTTGACAAGTTGCTCAATGCTGCACTTTTTAGCCTTCTTCCAGGTTCAGGTGCATATTTGCGCATCCCTCTCTGTACAGGGAGGGGAAGGAACAGATCCTTTCTTGTGTTTCGCATGTAAAGCAGCCAAAAGACCATTGTTTCTCTATTGCTTTGCTTTCAGACTTCCACACTGGACTGTCAGAGAGAGGTCTGAATATTTCCCTTAGCTCTGGCTAGGGGAGAGCAAGCATAGACTGCTGCATCCTTTGTATGAACACCTTGTTGCTCCTTGGAGTCAGATTAGGGACTGGAGACCATTGGTGAGATAGATGATTTTTTTCTTTTCAGAGAGAGTCCTTTGTCCAAAGTCTGGTTGTGGAGGCAATTCATCATCTTTCTCATCATGTCCAGTAGAAGTATATTAGATGATATAATTTGCTTTCTAATCTGGTTTGTGGGCCTAAGCACACACTCCTAATTGTTAGGTGGGAGAGGAGACAGCATTCAAAGGAAACTGCAGGCAGCGAGTGCTTCTATGTGTGATCAGTTTTGAAGAACACAGCCGTGAGTTTTGTAGTTGCTTGTGTTCCCATCTGGGTTTCAGCCTGCCTATGGTGAGTTCTGACAGGGGAAAATTTACCAGTTGTCAGGAAGAGAATGCGTTTTAACTTCTCACTGAGCTCCAGAGAGGAAGGACAGGCCAATGGCCCTGGCACGTGCTTTGTGCAGACACCCAGCATGGTTTCTCTGAAGATTTCCTTCGTGCTCTTAGGTAAACCTCTCTGCCACGATCCCAGCTACCAAYGACACATTGGAAGTCATGTTTATTCTCCATTAAAACTGAGCTAATATTCCTTACAAATGTGTTTCAGGACTGCTGAAGAATTGCAAGTCTCTAATACTTCAATAATTTAGAACAGTTAAGGTTCATAGAATCTTGTCTCTTTCATGGGATTAAAAATTTCGTCCTTTCGTGGTGTTAACCTGAAGCCAACTGTGTGTGTTTTCATTTTGGTTAAAAAATGAGGAGGGGAAGCTATATTAAAAATTTTTGCTGTGTGTGAAAATCATTCCATGGAGCTCTAAAATTCTTACTCTCTATGAACTTAGGTGCTTGGAGTGTCTTTACAGTTAACATGCTTAGTTATCGTTACATAAATATAAGTTGGATGGGGAAAAATATGCTACTGCTACTTGCTGTGACAGTAACATAAAGGGACAACATTATTATTTCTTTCTGCTTGGTCTTTCTTGAATGTGATATCTTTATTTTTAAAATGGCGTTGAAAACTCTTTCTGAAATATTTATGAAGCACGGATATTGCATAAGGGAAGAACTAGAAAAATGAGTTTCTGGTAGTCAGTTCTTAACGTAGAGGATGTAATTCTCCATTTATCTTTCAAAAATTAAGCTTTTCAGAGGTGATATCTGTTAAATCCAGCTAGARCTCCATATTTCTGAAATCTGACTTTTAAATATCTTTATTTGAAAGTATTAGCTTTGCCATTTGTATGAAGGCAGCAAGCTACCCAGTAAGAGGTAGGAACGTGAGTGACAAGGGCATTTGTCTGGAGTGGGGGAAGCATGGAACTTGAACCCCAGTTTCTTACATCCCAGAAGAGCCCTTAGTTACTTGGTAATAGGTTACTATGGAATATTCCTGTGTTTCTTTTTCCTTTTTTACCTAAACCCCCCCCAAATAAACTCAAAAAGAAGAAAGAACAGACATGGAAACACTTCTAYATTTCCTGCTGAAAAACCACAACACACTGTTACTCCTTGCCAAGTTAGAAAAATGCTTTTGATTATTTTTGTGAAGTTGTTTGTGTATAGGCCACTTTTTTTAAAAAATACCAACATCATTCAGGTGCCCAAATCCTATTTTCAAAATACTGTCTATGAGGACACTYGATTGAACTGGAACTACACAAAAAATGGAAATATTGTGGTAAAAAATAAGTAAGCCAGCACTGGAAGCCAATTTGCACACCAGTGTCTACTCCAGGGTCCTCTGGGAGCTAATTCATGGTGCATCTTGGATGCTGTTTTGGCCAGATTTTTCAAAAAAGATGGGTTATTCTGTAAGTTACTTCAAATGCCTGCAGTCTGGACACCTTGGGGCTTGCAGGTCATCTTGTTGTATTTATTGAGTACAACTCCATCTTGGAAGTCAATCAATGGAGWCTCCTCCGTGGATATTGACTGAGGAGGTGGACCATGAAAAACTATCATTTACTGAAGCAGAGATCTGAGCTAATTGGAGTGTAGTTGTGTCATTCCTTTATCCATAGTTACAGGATGCTGGCCTGTATAGCGCAAACATCATTGTAACAGAAAACCAATGTATTACATGATAAAGATTAGTTTATTGATGGAGCTCAGGCTTGTGCAGAGCTGTGGGAATAGCTCTTCCATGATGTACCAGTAAGTATTCTACAATGTAATAATTTAAAACCATTAGCGGCATGTTGTTGTCTTCTTTCATTTTAATTGTCTTATGTCTTCTACTGTATGTTTTTTAGCACTGGCACATATGCCAGACTTTAAAGAGTCTATTGTGGAATGTTTGTCACAAACAACCAGGACTAAAAGGCTTGAGGGCATGAAATAAACATGCATTTGCATTAAAAAATAATTGCTGAAGGGTTTTGCTTTTTGTTTTTGTCTTGGAGGAAAAGATGAACTCTTTCTGCATTTGGCTGGTGCAGAAACATCCAGACATGAGACTTCAGAAGTGCAGCAGGATTGCTGAGGTGTTGGGGCGAAAGCAAAAACACCCTGTCCCTCCCTGTGGTGGCCCACCCAGCTCTCCTGCTCCATTGGATTTAGTAGTCCCTCCAGACWGGAAAGGCAAACGTGTTAGACCAGGAATCCTTTGCTTCAGCTGCCTGACATWTGGTACCACATAATCTCCGTTTCATTTTGACGGTGCCAAAACCCAACAGCCTCGTRCAGCAGCCTTGAAATGTAATAGGATGAACACACAATGCCACAACAAAGCTGCTGTGTGGGGTGTGTAAATCTGTCCATCAGTTAACAAATTCCTTGTAATACTTGTTTTCAAGAAGTTGTTTTGATCATCAATTGGTTTGTTGGATGGGGTTTGTGTGATTTGGTTTTTTTACTTCTTCTAGAGGCAGACCCTTGTTTTTGCCTGTCAGGATGCTGTGTGTGCAGGATTTCTATTTCCAGCCTCCCRTTGCTGTTTTGCTGACCTCTTTCTCACTCCGCAGGGAAGCACAAATTAACACAAAGATTACAGTAAATTTGTTCTATGGTAAAGTTACATCAAGAGAAGAAGCAGGAAGGCACTTCCACAAACCAGTGATGAATGCATTTCACTACAGTGTGGCTCATATATCACTGGAAATGACAAAGCGGTTTGAAGTGCATAAGAACATCAAAGGCCCCTTGTTTACTCAAGGTTACAGGCAGATGGAATCTGGTGTATGGCAAGCCTGTATGAAAGTTATGGTCTTTTGGAAATGGGAATGGATAAAACCAAAATTGGAACAAGATGTAGCCATAAAGACAGAACATGGCATGATAAAAGACTATTAGCTCTGAACATTTGAAATAAACTGGTTTTATCCCAATTATGAAGGGTGATATTGGGAAATATTTGGTTGGTTTTTTCTTCCCCAGAGATGACTAATTTCACTTTTGGTGACTAGAAAGCTTTTCTCTTTTGGTTTGGAGGTTATTTGTCTTATTTTGCAGCTTTTAAAGAAAGAGTTGCCTTTAAGATTATGCAGCTTCAATGTTGCCTTTGCCTGTTCTAAGTTGGCACATTGATTATGTAGATAGGATTTTTTGGAAATCCCTATTTCTGACAATTCTACTCTTGAATATTTTCTCAACATTGTCATTATAAGGAAAATGAAGAAATGTCTCAGATGTTTCAATTGAAAAATAGTATGTTCAATTTAGGTTTTTATCACCAGGGAAATACTCCAGTGGCCTTTTCTTTATTTTCCCTTTCCTCCTTCCTAAAATCAACAATTAAAAATAAAAGTTAGTTTGATTTGTTTTGTGGAGCATGCAGACATAAACTCCATTTTCCACCTCACCTTTTATTTCCAAAAGAAAAACACAGCCAGATTTTCAGAACAATTTTAATCATCTCTTTGTGGTTGAGCAACTTAATGGTTTGGCTTAGATTTACTCCAGCACAAGTGTCAATAATTATGAAGATTTGTTTTCCCAACATTTACCAGTCTCCTGCTATGGGGAAAACTTTGCTGCAGTTAATTCATTGTTCATCATAATTTATGCTTTTCTGCTCTTTTTTTTTCCTCCTTTTTGAAGATGGCTTGAGGTTTTAGTTTCAAATTCTCAAGTGTACTTTAACTGCACCCCACCCACAGAGGAGGAGGGGGGAAATGGGGAGAAGGGGAGAGAGGAGGCATCTACTAAAATTGACCTGCACATTTTCACATCCAAAACCAAAAACATGATTAGCATCTGCAAAAATAACATTRCAGGAAATAATTTCCCGAACAATTTACAAAGCAAATCTAGAAATCTACCCCCATCTCTCATATTTTCTATAGATACAAATCATGGTTCTCGACTTCAATATTCCTAGGTTTATAGCTACTGAGTCATGCTCTAAGTCGTTCATCCAACAATCCCTGTTCCTATTTCAGGCTGTGAGTACCATATTGTCTGTATAAATGTTTCCTGATTTGAATTTTGCYATGTTTAGATGATACTTCCCATAAACTTGTCAGGCCTCTAATTAATGCACTGGACCACTAGGCATGTCAAACAAATGACATAATTTTTTTTTGATATGTCGCAGATTTCACATTTATTAACGGGATTTAATAATTGCTGAACTCGAAGTTATTTTAATAAATGCAGACTTTGGACCCGATTTACTGTCACTCTCTGTTTTGGGGAAGAGACAAAATCTCAAAACAAATGTTACTGGATTATAAAATTGAGAATCGAGGTTTTTTAATGAGGCTTGAAAAATCTCAGAGAAATAGTCTTTACCATAATTATTTTGCAGTCTCTGTCTCTTCCCCTCTATCCTGCTGGCAGGAAAGAAAATGAGAGAAGACAAGGAACAGTTTAAAATAAAGTGCACATTTTCCTCTAGTTCTCCTGTTGAGAATTAGTGGAAAGTACAGAAACAGTAAAATTTGACTGCAGATTTATTTGCCTTGAGATTTCTAGTCACCTTTTGAGAACAGGAGTTTCCTGAATTAATAAACCAGTCCAACTTGCTTCTATGTGGAAGTATGCTTTCTTCAGCCAAACTCCACTTTAGCTGTAGAGGTAAGAAAGTGAGAATTTTCATTCTGGTAGTGCTTCCCTGTTTCTTTGGATGAACGTTACCGTGAGAGTTTGGGGAAAGGAGCTTGGTACTTTTGGCTGGAGTTTGTTAAAGAAGTATGAAGGGTCAAGTTTAAAATGGAATAAAATAGAATATTTCAGTTGGAAGWGACTTATAAAAATCATCTGGTCCAACTGCATAGCAGCTCAGGGCTGACCAAAAGTTAAGGCATRTTGCTAAGGGCATTTTTCCAAATGCCTCTTAAACAGGGATAGACTTGGGGCATCRATCCCCTCTCTAGAAATCTTGTTCCAGTTTGTAGGTTGCCTGTTCTCTTGGTGCAACTTTTCCAAAACATGAGTGATTTATGGAAAGAAGGAAGGTAGCCTAGCTCGGTGCCATTATTGCTGGGGTGTTTTAATTCATTTTATCTGTGTGCTTGGTTTCCACACAAATGAAAAACCAGTGAGACTCTAGCTCATTAAAAGAATTGTGAAAGAGAGTTTGGGAAGTCTAAATGCTGTAATGAGATGGCAAGGTGATAAAGTGAGTTTAGAAATTATTATTTTGTAACATAGTTATTTTCACTTTCACTRATTCAAAGTGAGGTGTAACTCAGGTGTTGATATCTTGAGTTAGTTCTATGTGGTAAATTAATGCTAATAGAAGAGAGCCAGCATAATATCTATTATTCACTTATGTGCTACCTAAATCTGTAAAATACTACTTAATCATGGCTAATCACTGGGCAAATCTTGATACTTTACACAGAGGGTGAATTTCATCCTTATACGATAGATCTCCGTGGATCTAACATATCTTTTAAGCTGTGCTTTCATATTACAGGAAGCCATCTCGTCTCTTTCAAGAAATACAGCTATTTTTTTCCAAGTTGAGTRCTTTCTGCTTCTTATATTCCATGGCTGCTGAGCAATTCCTTTCCCAAATGTTTACAGAGAACAGCTATGGAATAGGGGATCATGGCTTTTTAAAATACCTGTTTAAAGAAGATGGCTCAATAGTGCTGTGTAATCCAGTGCAGCTTCTCTCTCGTGGCCAGAGCCCACGGCAGAGTTGAATCAGTTTTAGTCCATCAGAACAAAGGGGKTTTTTTCTGGTATATTTGACTATATTAATTGCAAATATTTTCATAATGCGATGTAGCACATTTTAATTGAAACATCCAGATGGACTATTTTATTTTTAGTTGCCTTTGGTATTGTTTTAGGACAATCTAAATTATTAGACTCTTATTTTAATTTATGACTGCTATTTAACCATATTGTGAATATGTAGCAGTGATATAATTTTATGACTAAGATACTGGAAAATTCATCTTGTCTGCAGTCTTACATTCTTTAAATTAAACTTACCAAACATAAAAAAACGGTTTTAAAATAGACATTAATTTTCTCAGAAGTAGATTCTAGTATTAATATCTAGACTTTGCAAATGATACAGCCATATATATATATATATATATGTATGTAGTGATTTTTAAATCCTGAAATATCTTTGGAACATATTTATTTGCCCATTTGAATTGCCTATTTAGAAGAGAAAAAAGTACCAGATAGATTGTTTTTTTCTAACATTTTAAGTCACTATAAAAATAAATATTTTCAAGTTTTGGTGATTTAATTGTATTTAGTATATTTTGCTTAGGAAGGATCCTTCATGCAGGATATAGCTGATTTTTTGTGGGGGTTTTTTTCCCCTTTTGTATTTATTCTGTGTCAGAATAAAATTCTCCTTCTGGTGGAAGGAGATTTATATATCCATAGCTACATCTCTGTCTACCTTGAGCCAATTATAACAATATGGCTCTTGTGCAATTTTGCAATTGTATTCAGGTGGTAACAGGCTGTGATCTGAAAAATATAAGTATACATATGGTATACATGTGTGTCTCTATGGTTGCCTATGCAGAATCTAATATACAATCTAGTTCAGCAGGTGACCTGTGTGTCCAAGCTTTGTTACATTCATACACCAGTAGAATTATTTTCTGATACTGTGGTATATTTCAGATGTGATGAAATGCTTGAGATATAAAATCTCAATGCAGATAAGCTGTGTAACTTACAAATATCTGTGGTGTCCCTGTTTCTTCCAATTACTTTCATATCATATGTATCCAGTAATAAATAATGTGTGTCTTTGCTGACAGCCCTGTTCCATCAATCTGAGATCCAAAATTAAAGCTAGGTTCCTCACAAGAATTCACTGTTATTCAATCAGTTACAAAAAAAATTTGTTTAGAACTCTGAGCTAGACTAGAATCCAAATCACTCTTTTATAGCTTCACAGACTTTGCAGAATTAAGGTGAGTGAAAAATAATAAAAATCTGTTCCTGTTGCAAGCAGGAAGGAATTATAGCTCTGAAATGGATTTCTTGCATAAGATAATTATATCCTAATCACAGCTGTGTTTTTCAAAGTTGTGCCAATTTTGCAACATTCATCTTTAAACACCTGGATCTGTGCGTTGTGATAGTATTTCTCTGTTGTATTTTACATATTTGATGAATACTGTAAGAGTGTCTCTCTGTATTTTTATTTATCATTTAAGCCAGCTGAATTTAATGCTCCAAAGCTGATTAGTAGCCTAAAGGCATAAGGTTGCCTGTACTCATCCAAATTACTTTCTATTGAAGTGTTCCATAGATGTCAATGGATTTATATCAGGCTCCATATGGAATATATGCGTATACATCTACAGACTCGGAGGAAATATTAATGAAGATTTCTGAGGTCTATCAAACTTGGAGCAGTTCTGTATCATGAAGACTATATTTCAGTGGGCTACAATGTCAGGGTTTAYGTTATGAATTTGGAAAAATAGTTACAATTATCAGTAAAGACAAGGTGTTCATAAAAAATGTTTGATGCTGTACTCTTGTCCCTGTATTCTGTTGCATGTACATTCAGGAAGATGTATCACTCTAAGGGTTGCTAAAAAAAGTCCTGTTTAAATCCTTCTAAATACCAACTGAGCTGAAGTGAAGAGACCAGAGTGTGGAATGAGGCCCACTGAAATAGCACTTGAAAAAAACCCCAGCAATATTTATTGTTTTCCTTGTAGTTCAAGTTTGATGTTAAACATATTTAGGAAGAAATAAAAATGTTTTAATGCTGAAACATTAAAATGCTTTTAAAAGCTGAAACTAGATCCCATTTCTTTCCAGACTCTTGGTGCTGAAGTTTCCACTTCATCTAGTTATTTTCTTATTGGCTTTTCTTTGTTGACCATCTCTGTTGTCTCTGTTTGGCAGTGTTAACACAGCCTCTCTTCGCTTGTAAAGGACATATTAACCTCCCATTGTTGCAGAAAAGAAATTGGGGTGGAGGTGCTAAAACTGATTTAAGAAAAGTCCTAAAGGAAGTATAGTGCAGACATGGAATAAAATCACTGTATTTCAGTCTGACCTTGCTATTGCAGCTACAAAGCTCCATCTATATGTGATACATGTGGTGGGAATTATTTAAAAGGTGTAAGTCACCATCCTAATAGGTGAAGGCACTTCTGTGAGAGGCTTGGGTGAAGCAGGGCCATCCATAAGAGTATRTAGTTCCTTGCCCAAGTAGGAGCAGGGAATAGCCACAGTGTGCAGCTGTACATGGATAGTCAGAACTCCTTTGTCTCCCAGTACCTCTCAGATAAAATATATAATAAGGAAACTCGTGCAGTTGTTGACCTTTAAATGTATATTATAGTCTTTCATTTCATGGTTTTAAATAGCTATTTTCTTATTATAATTTAATAAATGTTATGCCTACAAACCTGGAAAAATTGGCTTGTTCCATCAATTTCAAAGGAACACAAAGTACACTCTGTACTATGTTGTAAAAGTTTTATTAAACTTGATACCATTTAAAATAGTCTTTGAGAATTGCTGACACAATGATTCTAGGTTCTTCTTGGCTTATATGTAGCCCGAGCAGTGCTTGCAATGAGAAGCTGATTTGCTGAACTGATAATTGCTCCTGTAGCCACCCCAGTCTCTGGACATAATGTCTTTTTAGGTCTCAGTGCATTAGATTCAAGCAAAGGGTAAAGATCATCTCAGGAACAGTCTGCCTGGGGGGGTGGGATTTCAAGTGAGTAGATAAGAGCATTTAAACTGTTCTGCAGCTGTTGGATGATGGGCATATTTTGTAGGGAAGCCTGGAGTGGTGCTGGGATGAATGCATTGATATAAAAGACAAGTCAGGCTCATTGCTGCAGCTAAACCCATYCGTAAAGCAAGATGAATGGACCTTTGGATATCTTCTTGTATTAATGTGTATTGTAGAAAAGAAATGCCTAATAATACTGCAGAGGACTGGATCCTCACCTAATAACCTGAGTTCAGTTTTCAGCGTGGGGGTAGCAAATGACATGACTTACATGACATGACTTAAATGGCAGTCCTTACATGACTAGGGAAGGCTGTTTTTCAGGAATAGGCATCATGCTCTGATAAGTATTCATGTCAAAATCAAATAAATTCGGAATTTGCTTGAATTGTGATGGTGAATCTAGCCTAAAAATGTCTCTTCATTTCAATGGCTCCCAGCCCTTGTGTTGCTGTGTCCCCTTTTGATGCTGCAGGAGCCCTGCTGGTGCCTGTAAGGGTTAATGTGACTGATTGAAGGATGTAAGTACAGGTGTTTTTCAGGGCTTGTTAGGTCTYAATGGATTCTGCTAGTTCTGAGAAGGTATAAGCAGGGAGTACAATGCTGGTAAACTCCTTTCTCAGAGTTTATCCAGTGGTAAATCAGGGCTGCAGAATATCTCTTTTGAACTGAAGGGACGTCTAAACGAGAAGTTTTTCACGAAGCTTTTATATTGATCTCAACGGGTAAAGATAATACCTGCATTGGGGGGGAAAAAGACCCTCTATTATTTTGTGTAATTTGAGCTGCTATTAATTTTTATGGCATTTTCTCTCAGCCTCTCCTAAACAAGGAATAAAACCTTTTACTTCTTGCCACAATATAAATATTTTATCTAAAGAGGACTGTGATGAAAGAGAAGGAGACACAGATATTCATTGCCGAGGAATTTCTGAAGGATGGAAATTCCATCAGAGCTGCGTTTGACCCATTGTCTTTTAAGAAAATAGTTTTAAAAGCCTGGTTATAATCAGTGGTTGGGCAATATGAAATAAAAATATGCATTAGAAAACCATGCTTATGATTGGCATCATTTTGAAACCATCATTTTACCTTGGACCTGTGGGACCTTGGGCTCATAAGGGAAATGCTTGAGATTTTGAGAGTCCTGCAGTCCATCCAAGCCGAGCAGCGTAATTCAGTGATTGATGGAATTTTTGGGTGTAAAGAAGAGGGGAAGATGGCTTTTAACCATAGCCCTGTCATACATATCTATGAGTGGTGATACAACACCCGAGAGGACTCTAAAAAAACCCCTGAATTAATAAAGCTGTGTGRGGTGAGAAAAGCCTGGTTGCAACAAACCAACAAAAGCATTGTCAAGGGGAAGGTAGAAAAGAAAACCCCAAGAACTCGTCTCTACTTTGCTAAGAGTGTAGTAGTCAGCCAAATGGTCATGTATGCTATGCATTCCTTTTATTTTTCATTTGTTTTCTTGGTTTGTGTACAACAAAGAACAGCGGTGATGGGCAGAGCTACAAACCCACAATGACTGTATATATTACAAAAATACAGACAATGCTTACAGGAAAGTGACACAGCAGATTTAAAACGTGTGGTAACGTTAAAAATGTCTCTGTTTATTCTGGTTCCCACACTTTTGGGAGTTCCAGGCATATTCTTTTCCCTTGGCATGAATCTGACAGAGCACTTAGTGCCTACTGAAGGCTAAGTCAAGTATAGCAGCAGGGCTGGGCCCTGAGGCCTAAGCAGCAGAGTTCATCATCCATCATCCCCTGACAGATGATTTTCTGGCTCCCTATTACACAGGGAGAAAGTGCACACAGAATGCACRCTAAATGTCTATACATTTATACAAAAAACTCTCCTTCAGAAAMAAATTTGTTCTTATCCATGACCAAACTATCACTGTTCCTAGAAGTATTTTAATGAGCTTACGTAACGAAAAGGGTTAGGGAAGCAAAATTAAATTTAAGTAACAAGGTATCAGAGCTCTACAGTTTCCTGTAATCATGTGTCCTTGGASCATGTAGTGTTGGGTATTTTTGTTTAAAAAGCAAACACACAGAGAGAAAGAAGCGAAAGTTACATGTAAGTGTAGCTAAACAAAGGTTCCAGTCCTTTCATGGTCAGAAAGATTTTTTTTTAGTTTTTTGTTTTTAGTGTTTTTTGGGGTTTTTTTGTGRGACTGAGGTATATTGAGGTGTCTCGGGTGGGGTTAGCATACCTGGATATTGGCACTTTGCCTGGTATCTCTGCCACACTGTATCAGAGAAGGGTGGGTTTACAGTCATAAGTGGGCTTAAATGTGTTTTATGGAAAAACATGAAAGCATAAGATACCAAATACTTACAGTGTTTCAATTTATTTATGTGGGAACAAATAGGAGTGTAGCAGACCCTTTGTAATCTGCTGGACTTYGGAGTTCTGGCAGATGAAACATGGACAGGACCTGAAGGCTGCAAACTAGAAGCWGGCACTTGAAAACGACAGAGTAGAGACAAGTTCGCAGCTGAAAAACTTCAGTTTCAGTTGTTGGAGTGGTCCAGTCAGAGGTGTGACAATGCTCATCCATACAAACTAATGCAGGAAGAACGGCCTGTGGTTTGAGGGTAATGTCAAGATTCAGTGAGTTCTACAAATCTAGTAGAAATACATGAGCCCTCCTGACATGGGATATCACTTCAGAATATTTGTGTGTCTGTTTCCAACTAAAGAATATCTTTCTATATAGTTTTTACCACTTTGCTTTCTTCTGGACTTCAGAAACACTTGGCACAAGCTGTGTCTGTACTGTGAGAACTTTGCTGTTACTTTTGTTGTGGCAAAAAGCTTAAAACTGCTGTCAGTGTGCAGTAGACATCACAAAAATGTTTGCATCTGCCTCTCACCACATCTACATTTTATATGTCTTCACCTCACAGGGCAAAATTACTTTCAAAACTGTTAAACCTTGTTGAATTTTGATAAAGGAGTCATATAAGGACCCAAGTCATGTTTATCCTGTAAAATCAATAGTTATTAATTTTTTTTTTCCACTGTGACAATGACAATGTTTTTGCACACTTAAGAAAATTGTCTAAAATTCTTACATCATCTCTAGGTGCTTATAAAGGAAGATATTAGATAGCCTGAATAAATGAGTGCTGAAGTGTGCTATTGACACTATAATAAACAGAGGGGATTGTCTGGCAGTTACTGTATATGTCATAGAAAACTCAGATTCTTAATATTTGCTTTTTTTGTCGAGGTCACCCAGACCACTAAAAAGTCATGAGCTGCAGAAGGAAATTCTAAGAGTTCTCATGTGGTCATTGCTAGAGAAATAATTTCCTTTAGTATCCATATGTTCAGCATCTTTGCCTTGTTCTGTCTTTGGTAAATYAGCTGCATTGCTTTTTAGGGAAAAGAAAAACCTGCAGATAAAACTTTTTAGCTAAACTATTTGAAAACAGTGTTATTGAATTACTAAACTGAGCAGGATGCTCAATTTGCTATGGTTATGGAAGCAAGTAAATTCTCCTTCTGTCTTCCATCTTACCCACTCGCTTCAACTGAGGCTGAAGAGATTTTTTTCTTGTCTTACCGCTCCTACCTTTCCAACTAACATGTAAAGTTTACCAAAGGAGAACCCTCATTTGAAGTGATGTTTCCTAACTCTCATCTAAAGCCAAGTAAATGAAAACAGCAACTGCTAACCCAAACTCTGTGCTTTGGCCCCATCCTGGGAGTGTGACATGATAAATACTCTGATGTTTTTGAGCACTGTAAATAGACTCCAGCTGGCTGTTTTTGAATTTGTGGCATTTACAGATTCCTTTTCTTCTCCTTTCATATCTGCTAAACTCTGGTGGACTAAGCACATGTCAGCAAGGCCAAAATCTACAATACAGACCTCACTGGGTTCCTTCGGTGTGTTTGGTTTTTAATAGCATTGTGTACGCCTTGAACCCACGTTGTGTATTTCTGCTGAGGTTAGAAGGAAAGATGGGGTCCGAATTTGTCTTTGAACATGCTATTCCTCTTTGCAGTTTCTTCTTTTTGCCCCTCTGTTTAGCAGGTTGTTATGGGTGTTGTAGTTGATGTGTTCCAAAATATCATCATGGATATGTATGCATGTGGTGCCTCATGTCCAAGTCTCTAACACAGTAGAGGATAAAGTGTGTTAGAGACTTGTAGGTGGCCCTAACCTGGTCTAAGTCAGCCCAGTTTTGAGCATGGATGGAACAAGATGGCTTCAGAGGTTTTTTTTGGCCCAAGTTATTTTGAGATTCTGTGATCCCGTGTTTGGTTTTTCTTGTGTACAGCTAGCAGGAGCTCATAAAAGCAGGCTGGTTTGTCCATAAAAGCACAATGGCCTTGGGGCATGCTGATCCACCCAAGTTACTTCTTGGCAGGAGGAGCCCAACCTCTGGTTCCTGTTTTGCCTGTTTTATAGCTGTTTCTGCATCTGGTGTGGGGTTTTGCCATGGTGCAGACGATTACTCTTCTGGGTAGGTACTCATTGCTGCTGTGGTTGAGTAGTTGGCGCAGTAAAACAGACGAGTAAGTGCTTTGAAGAAGCTTGCTGCGTGTGCTGGCACGTCAGGCAGGCATAATAATAACGCAGGTCTTGCTACACTGCCTTGTGGCATGCTTGTTTGTGAGCTCAGGCCATTCCTGGCAGGAACGATCCTCAGCGTTGGGTCATCCAGAGAAACTGAGAGAATGCGCCAAGCTACCGACAGGACCCACGTTAGTGTGTTTTGTGTGTAGCTGCTCATGTGCTGAGCACACTGAAAGAGTGGAGGCAGCTGTATAGCATTCATCAGTKCTCTGATGGCTGAGCCCGTAGAGGTGTAAAGGAGAATCCCCGAGACAGTGGTAGAAAGATCATGGATCAAAGCAGGCCGATGGTCAGTAGTTAATCCTAGCTGAGGAGCTTCCTCTGCTGCTTTGCACTGACCTTCTGCAGCCTTAGCTGTGATTGTGACTGATTTGAAATACTTTCTGGACAGCTTTAGAAAAAAGCCTTTTTATAAAATGGAATTTTTGTGCTGGTTTTCAACTTAAAGGCCTCACGTGCAGGTACAGGCACATATCCCTTCTCAAATGCAGAAAACCCTGACAGCTAAGACCCAAAAGATGTGAGGAGTTCTTTCCAGAAAACAGGTGGTCAAAAGTAATGTTTTTGGCAGTGGTAGTAAGAAAGGCCTAAAACACCTACATTTTGTATTTTGTTTTGCCCATTTGGGGCTATTTTTCCTTTTTTTTTTTTAAAAAAAACCTCCCAACAAACCCAAAAACAACTCTCCCAAAAATCTGATGACATTATATGCTTGTAATGAAGAGGAAAGCCTTGGTAATTCAGTACCTAACTGTGGTCACTGTGATGTAATTGAACTAATCTCATCTAAAATTTAATGCTTGAAGCTTGGTAATGCAAAATCTTCTAGATTAAAGGAGATGGGAATAGAGGGTTTGATCAAGAAGGATCGATTTCTTCATTATGATTGTGAATGAGTAATGATTTGATTAATTATTACTATATTTAGGGGGAAAACAACTGTTAAGTGAATTAAATTTTTTACTCTTTTCTCCTCTGTCCCTCCAGTGAAGTTATGCATTTTCATTCACTGCAAAGATGAAAGTATCATTCACTGAACACTCAACCAGTTTGGTTTAATTTTCCTAGGTTTCTGAGAAGAGAGMCAGAAATCAAACCTGGAACCTGTTGCTGCTAATCAAACCATGACAGAAAAGTAAACTCTTTTTCCTAGAGTTTGGTCTTTGTCCCTTCTCTTTCTCACTGCTGCTCACAGTTGTATTTCCAAAGCTTTGTGTGTTATTTTCTAGACACGCTTTYCTGGAGTTTGATTATTTATCCATAAGGTTTTTATGCAAAATAAAAAAGATTCAACCAGCTTTTGTGCCTAGCAGAAACTGAAGAAGGTTCTCTATGTGAAAGGCAAACTGTCACCCATGTAGTCAGTTACTGCATGAAAGACTTGGGGCTGCAAGAGTGCTGTTGTAAGAAGATGGGAGGTTCACATGTCCTTCTACAGTTTGTTTGGGAGGATTCAGAATGTAGTTTGGTTCTGGGATCAGTGTCTGGTTTATATAGGTTTTATATAGGGTGTTCTAACGTAGTGTGTTGTAACAGAATAAATGAAAATGGACAGGCAATACCAACTCCAAATTTCCCAGCTCTGTCACTTTTYGAGTTGTAATGTTGCTCTTTTCTTTATTTTTATCTTTGACTTATTAGCACAGATATTGCCAAGGACAGTCAACATCAGCTATTTATGTTCGCAAACCTATTTCTATTTGTTCCAGCAATCTCAGCCAAGAACATCCCAGAACTGACATTTTTAAAAACCTTTTGTTTATGGGAAATTTTACACATTGGATTTTCCAAACACTGAACTGGGGAGTGTTCACAGCAAACATCTGAGAATACTTTAGCTCTTCTAATTTTCTCATGATGTCTTACTAATATCCAAAGAGGCAACAACTGTTTATTTTATAAACTACTCTGCCAGGTTTCTTCAAAAGTTGTTACAGTCCCAAATCTTCTAAGCAGGCATATGTGTCTTAAATACATTTTGTTTTGCTCCTTCCTAGCTAAAACTAGTATTTTCTTTTCATGCCATGTGTCAGGACTGGCTTTTTCAAGCATATAATGTCTGTTGTTGGGAGCTTTTAAACAAAACACAAGCTTAATTGCAAGTCCTCTGCGAAGAAGTGAATTTTGCCCTACTTCAGTTTCTCTTTAAGCAGATGTAAATTAATCACCAAACTTGGAATTCAACCTTGTCTTTTAGTTCTGGTTAAAATAAATACTACTGAATTTTAAAAGTTCAGATGTTCATCAAAATGCATACAGCACTGCCCTTGGGATCATACCTAAAGTATTTGTAGGTAAGCAATATTAATATACAATTTGCAAAGCAATAACCCAYGTCCCAAGTGAAAAGGAAATGCTGTGAAGCTAAAAGGTAAATAATAAATGCTGATGAACAGGGACTCTGGAAAATCACAATTGGAAAAAGTGCTAAATCCCAAGGTTTTAGTTGTTTTGCTCTTACTTATTAACGCAGGTACAGGGTTTTGCTGTTTTCTACTGGTGCCCTGGAGGAAAGGTCTTTGTCACTTTAGATGAAAAAGACAGTTTTCAAAATGTTACCAACATTTTCTGCCCTGTTTAGCCAGACTTACTAAAATAAGGGGGAATTTCTGGCAAACAATAGAGGCAACAGAGGAGAGGCTTCTGCTGAAATATTGCCAATTATTGATAGTAAATTATTTGCTAGATGCTGCAGGAAAATTGCCAAACTAACTATTCTTTCCTTTGTGGGTTCATGACATACAGATTCCTTGAAATGTATAGGAAAATGGGCAGGCTTTCTGGGGCTTCCATGGTAGAGCAAGCCTTTCAAACTTCATAATGGCTGGCAAGGACTCCAGTCCAGGAAAACACAGAAGTTTTGAACATATGAAATTGCCCACTTAAAATCAAGCACAAGTAAAAGTGCTTCCTGGAACTTTGGTTAGGGAACTTGCTTTGATCAATGAATAAATCTATGACTCTTAGCAGAGACACTCCAACACTCGAATGATGCCAGCGATTTCAATCACAGTGCCTCTGCTGAACTCGTGATTGCTGCCTGACCTGCCAAGGAAAAGGTGATATGAGCCAGTGTGCTCAGAGGAACCATTGTTCCCATGTTACAACAAAGCCAAGACGCATAGATATAGAAATGCTAAATGGCTGTGACCTACCCTCAGAACAATACCATGACGGCTGGCTGGAAACCACCCTGAAAAGTAGGGAATCTTACAGGGGACTGAGTTCCAAAAATGGCCAAGCAATTCAAGGCTAAGACAGCTATCTAGCTGGCTAAGGAATGTAAAACATTCGGGCTGAATAGAAATAATTTCAGTGACATCATTGGAAAGAAAAATTAGTTGATGAAGAAAGTGTGTAAAAATACCAACAGCAATTAAGGCAAGAGGCCTATAGGCTGAGTAATTGTCTTTAAAATGCTGAGTGCTGTGTGTATTTCTTATAGAGGAAATYTAAATGTTCATGGTAGGTTTACGGACAGATGTAAATTTATACATAGTAAGAATTTTTCAAAATCATTTTTTTTAGTAAAGAAGTAGCTTAGATAATGCAGTATCCATGTGCAATTAAAATAGTAAACTTTTCATGAATTCGTCCCARTTCTTATACTTCATTATTGATTGTAAATTCTTATACGTTTCACACTAAAGATGTGGTAGCCTTACGGGCTGAATTTTTGCTAAGAAAGGGGAGAATTTTAAGGCAGAGAAGTTTCATACCAAAATCATGTCACCATATGACCTCAAAAATTTTACAAGACAGCCAGAATCTCTTCAGTACTTCGGCACTTTTTAATGTTGAGTTGAGGACTAGATGGGACAGTGATGACTTGGGATTAAGAAGTATATTGCATCCTGTACCCCCATTCTACTGCTTCAACCATGGGGATAGATGGACTCAGAGAACTGTGGCTTGGATGGAAAGCACAGAATTTGGTGGGCTTTGCTTCTTTCAATCCAAAAGATGGAATTTTGAGAAGAGAGAACTTGCATTGCGTATGTCTACAAAAACACTGCRCTTRTGTTCCRGGTTAGCGCACAGATTAGTAGGTCTTTTTTGTATGTTGAACTTAGGTGTTTGTGGATATGCTGGGTGTTACTCTCTGGTATCTAAATAAAAATTGTCCTGTTTATTCTGCAAATGTTTATATGCAGGAATAGTCCCGTTGAGTATGGGAGTATCTATAAACTTTGAGGGAGAAGGCCTATGGTATTAACCCACTGTGACTTGAGCACTGAAAAAATTGTCTCAGAAGGTAGCTCCTAGCATTCCTGACCCAAATTCAGTTGCTTGCTGAACTACAGCGTTGCCTCTGTGCTGAAAAGAATTGCCTTGGTAAAGCCAAAGATTCAATATTTGGCTTTCTAAGCACAATTACTTGATCAATAATATAAAAAAAGTTGTGTGGGCTGGGTATAATAGAACGTGAAAAAAAACAGTATGCACACACAGAAAACAATGCAATTATTGAATAATGAAAGTCTCCTCAAAAATATTTACACCTTATTGGCATCTCCAAGTCATGAAAAGGAAACCAGTTTTAAGACAGTGAACTAAAATTCCCTTCCCAGCCACAATATTTCCTTAAAGAGAAGAACTAACTCCATGTGTAGAGTAGGGAACATGCTACAGGACTGGCCAAACCAGCCTCCAGTGGATAGTTAATCTATGGTTATAAAATTATATTGTTCTTTGTATTAGTCTTAAATGACTTGTACACATGTCCATTGTTGTCAGCTTAGAAAGTACAATTGCGAAACTTTGGTTCCAAGTTCTTAAACACTTTGTCATATGAAAAGAACAGAAAGCAGCCCAGTTTCTTCAGCATTTGCATCAAGTCCTAGATGGCTGGGTTAGAAAAAGTATTTTCTGAGCATTTCTCACAGGGAAGCAGTAAGAAAATATGTTTTAAAAACTGTATGACTCTTGCTGTTCTGTCTGAATATTATTTGGAAAGAAGCCTTCTGACTGCTTACAATGAACTGGATGGGTTTTTTTATTGGCAGGTCTAAAATTAGGTAGCTAAACAGCCACTGACTTATRTAAGCAACTACAATCTCCTTTCGGGACATAATTTAAGTATTTAAATTTATGCAAAGTTGGGCTAAAGTATACAATCAGTGGAAGTTCTTTGAAATTGGATGTTCTCTCTAGTAAGGAGTTCTCTGTTAATCCAGAATCTGACTGAGCAATAAGCCATGTTAATAGAAAGGTCTATTGGAAAGATGAGAGGCCAGAGCCAATGTAGTCTGTGGCCCAGATGACTTATTTTTGTTTTTGTGTAGTTCCCCTGATTTTATTTTATTCTGCTCTGGAGGTCTGTCATTGTACTGGCTTATCTTCTTGGGAGCAGGGAAACAGAAAAGTCCTTTTAGCAGAAAACACAGAGASTGTTGGGGGACCCTGAGTTTTAGATTTGGGGAAATTAATTTCCTTTTCAGGTTTTAAAAGCAAAATCCTGCCCCCCTTACCCCTCATCTCTCTGTCTGTTTAAGTCTGTATCTTTAAACCACAAACACTGGAGTGCCTAAGGGCCATAGAGGATAGATTATCTGAGAACYGCTTAGGGCTCTGTGAATTGCCAGGCTTCATCTCCAGATAAAGCTGGGATCATCAGAGACATAAATTTAATTTGCAGCATCTGATCTTCTCCCATCTCCACAGCACTAGAGCTTGGCAGAGCAGTGGTGAAGCCCAGCTAGCCTGGGGACAGGGAATGGAATGAGCTCTACTTTGCCACTCACTGGAGAGATTTGCATTAAAAAAAAAGGTCTGTGGTGATGTAGTTCAGAAGAACCCTAGTGTTGCTGTGTATATTGTGTTTCATCCCATGTTTTAAAGACTTAGTACTAGAACTATAAGGTCTTGAGGAAAAGTCCCTTGAGAACCAGTCTTGTCCTCAAGTTTGTGAACTTAGGTATGCTTAAAAGGCAGAACCAGTCAAAAATAAAACAGATCATATARTAACAGTTAGTGGGAGAGAAAAAGGTATGGTGACTAAAAGTTTCAATTTTTAATCTGGAATACTAGGCTGTCTTCCAAAACTGTTTGAGGRGGGGAAAAGGCTTTTGTTTTCTATTGGGTTTTTTAACATAAGCCGCTGATTCTCTAAATGTRTAGTAGTGGTGTGTAGTAATATAATTTAAATGGCTATATTAGAAAATATGTGAATATAGAAACGGGTAATGACTGCAGTGGCATAGTCAGCTCAGCTGTTGTGAGAAATGAGGACTAGTGACACACATTTTAAAGCAATGAGAGAAAACACATCCAAAAATGTGAATTTCAAACTTYATAAATGGCTCAGGCATCAGTGAACTAGTATTGCTTCCAGGCTTGTCAAGATGAGCCCTATTTCAATTCCAAACAGCAAATAGTTTGTGTAGTAATCAGTCTTTGGCCAGCATTGTCTTTTCATCTCTGTGCCTACAGCCCTTGGTGCTCCGAGCCTTCAGGCCTGACTGAGAGTTGTTTTGTGTACCACATGATGCGTAATAATACAAAAGGCCTCCATCTCTCTAAACTAAACCCAATTCTTTATTAAGTGTGCRAAGGTTCTGCATCTGTAGATCGTACTCAAGCCATGTGCATGCAGAGCAGCTTAAGTGGTGTCCAAACTCCAAAAATGAAAATCGTGTTCTTTCGCCCAAAGTCTGGGGGGGATGGTGCTGCAGAAACTGTCATTATGAGAGCATTTCAAAAGAATGCACATACTAGAACAAACRGCTAATAAATGAATAACTTTTAATATTAGTGGGGTGTGTATATACACACACATACATTTATATATATACACATATATGTAGTTGTCGGGAGCTCCTTCTGGAGGAAGGYATAATTTCCTGTATTTAGATTTCTTCCATTTCATTCCTGAGAGTCTTTTTCTGTCACTGTTAGAGACATATTGCTGAGCAAGATCAGTAACTGATCTGGCACTTCCAACTCATCTATTTACCTGTGTTGTTCGGAGACTGAGGATTTGAGGGAATGAGAAATGCTGACTRCTTGGTGCGTGTGTGTTCTCCATTGAAGCTAGAAACAGTTTAGCAACTTGACTCTGCTTTGCTTTGTAATTTATTGACATGGATTCCTGCCGTCATGCTGTTCTATAAAAAGTCTTTTTGGTTTAGCGAAACGTAGATGATTGCTTAGACATTTCAGATTAAGAGAAGTGTTTATCTTACTTAAAAGTGTTGACATTTTTGGCAATTATATTGTCTTTATTAATATGCAGACAACGGTTTGTAATATTGATTTTATCTACCAAAAAAATGAGCTGGTTAAAAAAGTAGAATACCAGGAAATGTAAAGGCAAAACAATGAATTTAGAGATACAGTGTCAGCTGATAAGCTTTAGATCACACTATTCACTTAGGGAATAAAAATGAATATTTGAAAAATATATTGAAAACCTAAAGCTTCATCATTTTGATGCTTCTTTTGGCATATTTACCAAGGAAYGCAACTGTGTGTTAGGAAAGAAAATGGTTACCAGTTTGAGATTCTATTAAATAATCTCTTGGTTGATTTCAAATGTACTCCAAAACCTGCACTTTCAAACTTGTTATGTAATTATATGCAAATGAAGGGRCAAATCTACCGAGTCATACTTTTTGGCATTATTCTTATTTGGACTTTGGGTATTAGTGTGTATATTCACAGTAGTAATAACYGAGGGTCATACTACTACTTAAAATTGAATGCTGAGTTAGTAATTTATTTATTTTTTTTAGTGAGCTGTTTTCATGACTAAATGTGGATCTTTTCACATGGAAACAATTGTGTGCAGAAAATTGCTGGAGCAATTTTGGAGGCCGTTTTTAATTTAAAAATTTGCCTGTGCACAGTGCGCCCTTGTTTCTGCCCAGAAACATATTTTAACAGTCAAGTAATATAAATTCTTTAAAAATGGAGGTTTGAAGGGAAATACTGATAACAATCTTAGCTACTTGATTGACAAGAAACTCAACATGACCTGGCAATGTGCACTGGCAGCCCAGAGAGCTCATCTGTATCCTAGGCTGCATTCCCAGCAGTGTGGCCAGCAGGTCGAGGGAGGGGATTCTGCCCCTGTGCTCTGCTGTTGTGGGACCCCACCYGGAGTGCTGCATCCAGCTCTGGGGCTTCCAGCATAGGAAAGACATGGACTTGCTGGCACCAGTCCAGAGGAGGCCACAAAGATGATCAGAGCACTGGAGCTCCGCTGTAGAGACAGGGTAAGAGAGGTTGTTCAGGCTGGAGAAGGGAAGGCAAGGGAAGGCAAGGGAAGGGAAGGGAAGGGAAGGGAAGGGAAGGGAAG
>JACAXG010000027.1:6397469-6740919 GCA_018881555.1 Amblyornis subalaris | reverse complement strand
GAGAGCTGGAGAGGGACTGTCCCCGGGGGCATAGAGTGATGGGACAAGGGGGAATGGCTTCAAAACGAAAGAGAGTAGTCTGGGCTGGATGTTAGGAAGAAATTTGTTACTGTGAGGGTGGTGAGGCCCTGGCACAGGTTGCCCAGAGAAGCTGTGGATGCTTCACCTTGGAAGTGTTCAGTGTTGGATGGGGCTCTGAGCAACCTGGTCTAGTTGAAGGTGTCCATGTCCATGGAAGAGGGGATGGAACTTGATGGTCTTTAAGATGGCCCAAAGCATTCTATGTTCCTATAGCAATTTTACAAACAGTTCATCCCATGTATTTACTCTGTTTTTTCATTTATTTTGTCTCTTCCCCAGCTGCAACTGGCTCTTTTTGTTAATGGTTATTCTTTTTACCATTGATTGTTCATGCATTGACAAGAAAATTCTCTGCTGTTTCCCTTTTGCAGCAGGTTTTCATGAGAATTAAMACCCAAACTAGTTATGCTGATGATGGAATATTTGAATCATTTAGTCAAAATTGATGCAGTTACTTTCCAATTTCAGGACTTTCTTAATTTAAAATTTTTTCTTGCACATTTAATGCCTTTTTTTCRTCTAAATGGTGTTTCTGCCACAKTCATCATTTTTTATGGTACCTGTAAATTGTTTCCAAGTTTTTTGTGGTGATTTAGACAATTTGTCTATTAGCAAAATTGTAATACAAGAATACAATAACTTTGTCCTGCATGCCATAAAGTTTTCAAGTAATAACRCTTTTCTCTCAAAGACATCCTAGAAAACAATTTACGTAGATACTTTACTGCCACTGACTATGGTGTTTCAGGAGTTTTTCAGTGAATTTGAGCTCCTAGTTAAGCATGGAAAGCAGCTATCTTTAGAGTTATTCAATCTTAAAGCAGAAATTAACTAAGTTATTTCTCAGACAAAGTAATTATAATAGTGCTCATKATTTTAAATATGTATTTCCTTCTTGGTTACACAACTGATTCTCAGTGCTTCATTCCTTACTGATTGCATGGTTAACCTTAATGTATGCACAGGSAAATTCAATTTTGCTGTAGTAATTAGAATGCATTCTGAGGGGGAAAAAAGTGGCAGCATGCATAGCAAGTTTTGGTGTTATATATATYATGCATTTATTGCAAAGAAGGGATCACAGATGTAACTAGGCCCATTAGCAATATATTTATTTTTTACATTATTTTTGTAACTTTCTTTAACTGAATATAGGTATTTTTAAATGGAAAAACAACCAAAGAACCAAACAATGTTGGGAAATTTAGGTGATGCAGTGTGAAATCAGAAATGAAGGAAAACTAAATTGATTTATGTATTTAGGAATTGTTCAGAAATCACAGCCTATAAAACTCATCACAAAATTTTTCATAAAGCAAGAGACTTAGAACAGAAACAGAATCAGACACTAAGTAAGCCAGTAAAAAGAGTTGAAAAATAGTGATCATACCGAGGTGGTGTGTGTATATTGATTTAAAAGACAATGTGTTACTGTCAAAAACCAACCAATGCTGCATTACAATTGTGGATTTTAATTTGACGGAAAAGGTGTTMATGATTTTGGCTTAGGGATTCTTAAAGGAGGACAGACTTCACAATAAAATATGAAACACCCATCCAACCAGAAATATGTAAAAAGAGCTAAGGTTGTAAAATAGTACGTAGAGTTTGGAAGCCAAGTAAGACTCTACCTGTTTAGCAAGGGCAGTTTCTAACTGGTGAGGTGTGTAAAAAGATTTTCCTTGTATGCAGGTCTTTCCACAGCTGCATAATGCATGGACTTTTTCACCTCTCTCAAGCAGCCAGCAGTAGTCCCACTTGGAGACTAAACAGACAACCCCTTACCTGACCCACGGGAACAATTTCTGATCTGCTGACTGCAAATTTACTGGAGTATGACCTACTGGCACTGGGAGAATTGCAGTCGCATTGTTCAAGGGAAAAGCAGTGGGATGGGAGTTTTTTGGGCAGAAGGAAGGTTAGTGTGGGTGTACTCTGTCCTGTCATGGTTCAGGCATGACAAGAGCATTCCCAGCTCGCAAGCAATTGTTCCTACTTGTTTGCTGATTTTTTGACGATGACTCTTGAAGGCAAATAACTCTGGTAATAATTACTGCGCTGGTTGAAGATGTTCTATCTCCCCACCATTGTTCTTTAGGGTTTAGAAATAACTCAASTCTTATGCTGGATTCAAAATCAATAAAGTGAGTCATTTTATGGTTATTTGTGCCTTCATAAAGCTATGGCTAAAGAACTCATTAAGAATCACTTACATTTACATGGYCTTGTCTCTCCTTGACCTGGAAGCTCTATATAGCAAGATGATTGAAGTCCTTGCAAGATGACTTGTGTCCTTCATCCAATGATGACTCTTTAGAAAGCAGTCTATGTAAGAGAAAGACATATTGCATAAAAAGATGTGTGATTAATCAGTACATATTTGTTCGTGTTTCAGCATTCTCTGCCTTTCTGGGAATATAGTAGTAATGAATAATTTTTAACATCAGAGGATGCAATCAATGAGGGTTTTGACTGACTAAGGATTTCAAGGTTTTCCCTATGAAAAAGCCAGTTGACATTCATTAGGGCTTAAAAAAAATTCAATACAACATTTTTCACTTGAAAACCAAAAAGTTAAGCTGAAAGATGTTTCATAGAAACATGCCAATGCTGCTGAAATTTTTATTTACATAAAAAAGTAAAAATGAATTGTCAGCTTTCTAATTTTTCTTCAAGAATATTTAATACATTATTCTGTWTTTACTGATGTGTATTTAATACATATACAATGAAAAATATACTTTGTATTTTAATACTGTGAAAGTTTATTCATTAATTTCACATTCACAGGAAAGTGCATAATTATATGAAGTTGATTTTTTTTTTTTACCCAGGAAATTCCTTGTGTTTATTTAGATACCAGAAAAGGAAAGTCCTGACTTTTCAAAAGCATTCAGATTCTAGCTTTTTATAATTTTGGTGACTGTGGCAGCTGTATGAAAATCTTCCTTTTACATTAAGTAAATACACTAGAGGGTACTATCTTAATTTTTATGCTAAATTAAAGTAACAAAATGATGTGATTTTTTTTTCTATTTATTTTGCAACAAAGCACAGTTCTGGTGGCAGTGTGAAGCCCTGTTTTTATGAACTGTCGAATTCTTTATGAATATTGAGCCAAAAGGGTGAAGAAACTGATTTATTCAGACCCTTGTTGCTGTATGATGCTTATTCAAACAGTAGACTTGAACTATCAATTTTATCAGTGTCTATCATTTTCTTAGGGTAGACTGTCTAAAAAAGCACTCTCCAAACTGTCCTCTTTTTGTTTAGAAATTAGGAGAGTCAGGCAAGCCGCTGTCTGTGTAGAGCTGTTCACAGAACTTCGAAACAGGAAAGAGAGCCTATATCCTGCTGCTGTTGCACATAAGAAATCATCATTCCTATGCTCTCATCTTCCTGCTCCATTTGTATGTAACACCCACCAATTCTCCCTTTCCATCTCTTCTTTTCTCTCACATCTCCATATGCTCCCTGGTTAAAAAGACTTCTTGGGTAATCTATGAAATATGTCCACTGCTGTCTCCTTCAAAGAAATTCCTCAAAACCCAACCATATTTCAATTGTAGTGATTCCATACTTCTATTGCTGTATATGGTGAGTTATATGGAGAATTGTTGTAAGAAATGATGCAGCAGTGAAAAGGCAGTGCAACCTTAAGATGCACTAGGAGTGGTATTTCGAGAGGAAATGCTGGTGCTATTATAGACGCTGTGGTACAACCTCAGAAATATTGTGTAGTGTTGGTCACCCATGGACAAGAATGTTCAGTAAAACTGGAACAGATGTACAGAAGGGTCATAAGGATTATTAAGGCAATGGAAAAGTCTGTTTTATGAGAAGAAGCAAAAGGATTTTACATGTTCTAACACGGCAAAATAAAAGCTGAGGGCTTATGCTTTCCGTCTAGCATATATAATGGTTGGAGACAGGAAAGTACCTAAACTAACTGACAACATAGAAGAAAACAATAATTCTTGAATAGATTTTAAATGAATTTTTTTTTTCCACTTTGAGACCAGTCAGGGTTTTAATGAAAATACAGGGGGGAGAAAAGTTCGGTATGCTTTCATGGAAGCTATGTGAAATGCTGGGAAACCAGAACATGCACCCTTGGAAATCCTTTCCTAAAATCCTGCAGCATTCTAACTTTTCTCTATTAATAGTTTCAGTCTTTTACTTTATATGTCACACATCTGCTGCAAAATATTTAGCTTCATGCTCAGACATTCCTTGTCTTCCACATACTTCCTGTGTGATATTAGGTAGGTCACTATGTCCTTCTGTTTTCCATGTGTACAATCTGTACATTAGTATTCCTTACCTCAAAGGGATGCTGGAAGGATAAACATAGTAATGACTGTATTGGCAGAGGCAAGCAAATATTTTATCATAGGCAAGGAATCTCTGCATTCATGCAATTTCTCTGTTACATAGTATCGTTTCTGTCAGAAAGCCTGTATAAAACAAACAAGATAATAATTAAATGTTTGGTTACTTCCCTTACAGATATTTGCATATCTGCTTTCCCGAGGGTGGTGGTTTGTTTTTTTTTTTATGTAGACTGCAAAATTATTCAGAGCTTATTCTGGGCTTCCCAGTATAAGACTGAAATGGGCATACTGGTCTGAGTTCAGCAAAGGGCTTACAGAGATGATTAGAGATGATTAGGGAGTGTCTTTCTTAGGAAGGGTGGCAGAGGTTGTTCAGCCTGGAGAAGAGACAGCTTTGGGGGGCCTTATCAAGGCATACAAACATCTGCTGGGGTAGTAAAGAAGATGGAGACAGGCTCTTGTCAGTGCTACTAGGTGACAGAACAAGAGGCTATGGGCACAAATTTAAGTGTTAGAAATTCTATTTAAACGAAAGTAACCCCAAAACAAAGCACTTTTGCACCTTAAGGCTGCTTGTAGATAGGAACAGATTCCCTGGGGAGGTATGTGCACCCTTGGAGACACTGACAGCTCAACTGGACCTGGTCCTGAGAACCCTGCTCCAGCTGGCTCTGCTTGAATGGTGTTGGGACCAGATGTTCTCTAGAGGTCTGTTCTCATCTCATTTGTTCTCTCTGATCCTTTTTCTGAAAATGAGTGGAAGAAAAGAAAAACTTCCTTTCGTAAAATTTCTGGAGTGAGTGAATCTTTGTACTTTTCATACATACTGTTAAACTGAATGCAGCAGGACAGAAACCCGAGATGTGATCCTTTTAATAGCTCTCTGCTACCTAAGTGGATGGCAGCTCGAATTAGGTGTGAATGGTGACATTAATACCCTACTGTCACTTGGACTTTTGCAATTGACTTCTGTGCACTCAGGATCTTAGTGTGAACTACTCAAAGTGGAGAACCACTGTTGATCTCAAAGCTGCTGTTTTCTTTTCATTCTGGATCAGTATCAGTTTACTTATTTAAAGGGAAGGCTTAAATCTGTGTACTATAGAAGTATATAATGAAATTAAGTTTTATGCTTTGTAAAACAAAAAGAAGGGTATATTCTGTAACAGGGATCTGGCAAGAAGGAAACAACTTGGGGTTTATTCATCAATGTTACAAAATAAGTGTAATCCCACTCTGTGAACAATGGAGGTTTAAGTTTATATCTGAGTTTTAAGTGACAACCCAGAATTCCAAAGTTGCGGACTCTTTCCCAGTCTAGATATCTTCCTGATTAACTTGCTTCACAAAACAAAAGCCCTACCATTCTAGATTCTAGAGGAATATTGTAAATATATATCTTTATTCTACCAATGTAATTCCTCCTAAAAGAGTAGAAACAGAAACAAAGAAAGCAAAGAAGGAGAGTGGTTTCTTGAGGAAGACTTTTTTCCTGGCTTGTAAGGGAAATATTCCCCTGCATCTGAGAGATGAATCATGCTGAGATGTGCTGGAATAGTTCTAGTCCCAGCTTATGACATTTTCTCGTACGTCTTGTTAAGGTAAGATGCATCCTTTTTTTTTCTTTTTTTTTTTTTTTTTTTTTTAATCAGCTGAACTATCTAAAAAAGAAAAACATCAAGATCTGTCCCAGGGGGACCCTTGGACAGGTATTTTTGTTCTGTGATGAGAGACAGAATCAGAGCTGTCCAAATAATAAAAAACAGATTGCTGAAGTGGGTTTTTTTGGAGAGAGACACAAATTTGATTTATTGCGCATTGTAGTGTCTGTTTATCTGTTGTTGTGAATTTTCATTTGGCCACTGGTATATGTCAAAATGTTGTGAAAGTTTAATAAAAGTTTGAAGGTGAAGTGCATTTACATTATTTATTGTTCTACTATACTTCTGTTTAAAATGTACCAATAATGTGCTATCTAGTCAGCCAGCTGAAAGTATTCAGTAGCTAATCAAATGCCATTAACGGCAGAATGTGAAAATGGAACACAAAACAATTCTTTCCAGGAATACTTTTAGTCTTATTTTAATTGCTCAGATAAGAACTGTAAATTCTGAACACATTTATAGAAATTAAAAGCTGCTTGTGAGATGTTYGTAAGAGATGGCAATGAGTTTGGTTTTGACCCCTCAGAAAGTATTATGTGGTTAACTCTTGTTAGCTAATCACATCTCTTACAAAAATAAAGGAAAAAAAAGAAGTCATATGCACTGTCCTTGTCACAGTGTACTGCCAAGTGCTACAGGATTTATTTAGAACCACTTATAAAATGGCACAGTGCAGTCAGGCCCTAAAAAGGAAAGACAGATGTTTGTAGTGTAAAACTCAGTTGTAAGTGGTGTCAAACTGGACAGTAGCTCCAAAATGCTGTCAGTTGGTCTACCAATACACATTGCTAAATGTGGAGGCACTTCTCTCTTTAGAAGGTAACTCCATAATTTTTGAAACAACAATCAAAGAGCATTTCTGTGACCTCATTTACATTCACACCTTCAGAAGTGATTTAACTGCCATAGTTATCCAGTCTGAGACCTGMCCCTGGTGGCACCTCCAGTGCATTCTAAACTTGCAATAATAAAAATGGTAATGCTTTAACCATTAAAATATGGTTATGATTCCCCTTTACAYGCTTGCTCATGCTGCTGCCATACAGCAGAAAGTTAGCAGCTAAAATAACAAGGTTGCTTCTCAGACTGTGTCGGAATACTGAAATATGGAAAAGATGGGTGGAGAGATCAATGGAGTTGCAGGTGGGTTGTGTGTTTCTCAAAGAGTAAAATGTGGTTTCCATCCTCTCCGAGCTTCCAAGGGTCTCTGTAAATGCCCATGCTTTCTTCTGTTTGCCTGTGCTTATTTTTCATGTTGGGAAGGAATGACTTACATGAACAACAGACCTTACTAAAGAAGTGTACAGACAAATGTGATGGCAAGTGAATGCAAAGCAGTGTATACTGGAGGGAAGAAAATAGTATTGTCACTGTATTTTGCACTCTATTAAATTAACTGTGTCAACTCAGGCAAAGGAATCCTCTGTCACAATAGATACCTCAGTGTCAACTTCTCCATATAAACCTGCAGAAGGTTTATTAAAAAAATTAGAGCATGGTGAAGTCGCAAGATGAATAGGTGGCAAATAACATAGTAATGCCATGGGCAGTCCTGTCTGAATTACTATGTGCAGTTGCTGATTGCTGGCTCTCAAAGTTACAAAACTGAAAGGGATGTTGGAAAAGTTTGGGAAATCAAATGTTGAGGAAGGACTGCAGCCAAATGGGAAAGGTTATCTGGTTTGCCTTGGAAAGAAGGGGTGATCGCTTCACCAGAGTCGGAAGGGCTGCAGCTCTTCCTTTCATCTTCAGGATCAGAGCTGAAGTCTGGTACTGGGCTCTAAAGAGCTCACACCAGCTATGGTTTTAAAGGTCATTCTCTAAAGTTTTACATTCCTTGGATTCACCACTCTTAAATTTAAGAGTCAGCTTTATTATTTTAACTAGTTTACAAGGAGACAATATATGTGACTGCATAGATTTGTTCAGCAGGGTTGCTTTTTTCCTCATAAACTTGCTCTTCTAGAATGTCGAACCCATGAAAAAAAAGTTTATTGGAAATTATTGTATTTGAAAAGGGCCTTAGCTATTCCCCAGAAAGAAGAGAAGCGAACACAGGGTCAATTTACAACCTGACCTGAAAACACAAAGTTGATAATCGGCCATCATTGCTTATTGTATCTATGATCTGATTTGTTGAAATGCTCAATAAATCCACTATTAGGAGAAAAAGTGCTTACATGCATTTTTTTTCTTTAAAAAAAATTAAACAACAAAATAAAAGATTGATTGACAAGACATCAATAAAGCTTTGAGCACACACTGCTGACCTTTTTTTCTTTGCACTGCAATCTGTGTTTATTAGAATTCAGCTCCTATAAATACGTTTCTGTGGATAAAAAAGCAAGCAGCTTCTTAGGAGTTTTGTTCAATAAACTTCTGTGAAAATTCTAAAGACTTAATACATGGCTTTCGATTTAATTCATTCTGTCTTCCCTTCTTAAAAATAAGATATAAGTGAGGATGAAATAGGTTTAGCTGGTGAAATCTTTTTTCTAAAGCTGTATTCTTAAAACTCACCCTTCCTTTTTAATGTCTGCTATAGCAGTTCATTCAGAACAGACAGGATATATATCATCTCATGCCTGGTACTRTAGGCTATTTCTTCTCTTTAAATAAAAACATATTATAAATCTGTGCTGCACTTGAGTGTGGTAAGCACTCAGGTTAGTGACTTCAAAAGTAGAGCTGCAATGAGGCTTTGGCAGGCACTAAAGAATACTGACCAGCTCCTTAGACCCTATTTTCTATTTGATCTTTCTGAGAAGAAAATCTCTTCAGAGCCGTTCAAAACCATAAAGGTGGCACAGCAGTGATGTCAAGTCTTTTAATTCTATTGCAGACCTAGTGATATTTCTGTATTAGGGTTTTTGTGCTTAAAGCCCTGCCTCTTGGAGCCCTGTGAGAATCTTATTCATTTTGTGTTGCTGAAGTAAATGTGTAGTTGATGTTGCTCCAAGAACAAGTGAAATAGTAATCCTAGGTTGAAATGGTCAAAATTTGAAGCCTAATGATAAAAGTCTCTAGATGCAGGCTCAGAATTTGCCCCTCCTTGCCATATATTTCACTGAGTGGAGCCTTCCTCTGTCCTGGTGTCAGAGTAGCTGTGTGTTTTTACTGAACCGTTCTGTGATGGTAGAAAAGCCAGCGCTATCAGATTTTGTCCCAGAGTTTTCATCTTTCTTAGTAATTCCTAAAAATTAATTGTTTTTCTTCACCATTTTCTATTATCCCCTTCTAACCCAATGCTGTTGGCTTAAGCATTTTTGCCTTGAGTAATGATACTAATCTCTAATTTATACTATTTCCCCCTCTCTGCCTTTCCCTGTGGTATTTTGGTGTGGAGGTTTTGTTGTTTTTTTTTCCCCAGAATCTCTCTCTCTGTTTTGTTTGACAGGAGGGTTCTTTCACTAGATACTGGCTGTTTTAGGGGTTCACAGAGTGTAAAACAGGAAAAATTTGCTGGTATTTCTTGACACAACCCACAAAGAGCATCTGCTGTACACCTGGGATGGTCCCATGTAACATGAAAATACACMTGGAGTGCTTGAGCTCAGAGGTACCTGGAAAAGTGGGCTCTGGCCCTGTGCTAGCATTGAAAATCAGAGGGCCTTTTCTTCTGTTGGACACTGGGTGGGAGCTGGATTGGCTATTTATATTAGTCTACATATTTTTAAGTATTGATGGTAATTGGTTTTCTTCCTCTGTTTTGCTCTGTTAGCAAGTAGAGGTAAAAATATTAAACTGTATTTGAGAAGGGTTTATAGCTCCTGGATGGGATGGTCTGTATACACTGAAAGTATTATTCTACTTGGTCTCTTAAACCTGGCAACACTTGCGACAAAAATGTGGAATATGATTTTTCCTTAATTTTGACTATTCTGTGTCATGGTTGGGGTAAGGTTGCACATAAAGCAAGTGATAAAACTCTAGTAAACCAGAAAGATGAGAAGGAAGAAGGCACATAGCACTCTGCAAAGATGATAAAAAGTAGTTTGCTTTGTCGTCTCCTACATCTACAGGAGGAAAAATGTGCATTATAGGTGATTTTGTCAAATGCAAAAACTTAAAGAGATTTCCTACTAACAGGAAGAAGATGGTACACCTTTTTACAAATTCTGTACATTTATAATGCATACCATATACTACAAAATCATTCCCATTTCTGTACAAGACAGCCACACTCCAGTCAAATTTTATCTATTAAATATAAGACTTTAAAGAGACATGCAAGCATTTCTTTCAGATATAAGAGGACTATATAGAAATTTAATTCTGCTTATTCAGTAAAAAATTATTTCACAAGCTCTGATCATTAGGAATATTATTAATTACTGTGCCATTCAGCTATGCTGACAAAAAAAAAGTCAGTTATAACTGAGCACATTAAAAATATTGGATTAAAGAATTAGCTCTGCCAGATTTTAAATAGAGCAAAATAAAATCTGAGTGCATACAAGGTGATCATTTACCTACTTTCATTGCACATTGTTTGAATAGTTTGTATTATGGATGTGAAATTGCCCTCGAGGAGGTTAGTTAAAGTAATAAAGGCTTCCCTGCGCCTCAGGAGCCACTCCCTTTGTGATATGACCTTTCTGTGACTTCTGAGCTCAACTCATTATGAAGAGAGACAAATGTGTATTTTAAGTCATCTTGAAAGCTTTTCAGGCCTTATGTTTAGCAGTGAGGTGCTTTTTTTTTTCTCATTTTCTAAACCAGTTGCAATTAAGAGTGTGGGGGAGAAGAAATAATCATAGAATTGGTTAGGAGAGACCTCTAAGATCATCAGGCCTGTCAGTTAACTCAGCATTGTCCCTACGGGCCACATCTACACGTCTTTGAAATTCCTCCAGGGTTGGTCACTTTACCCCTTCCACTTCCACAAGCCTGTTCCAACGCTTGAAAAACCTTGTGGTGAATAAATTCTTGGTAATATCCAATCTAAACCTCCCCTGGTGCAAGTTGAGGCTGTTACCTCTCATCCTGYCACTTGTTACCTGAGAGAAGAGACTGACACCCCCACCTGGCTACAACCTCCTTTCAGGTAGTTGTAGAAGGAGATGATCCTTCTTTTCTCAAAGCTAAAAATCACTATCAGACCCCCTAAAGAGTTTTCTGTGCCTTTTTTTGGTGGTTTTGGTTTGTTTTGAGGAGGGTGGGTGTTTTTTACATCTAGAATGAGATGGCTTGTGCCAGTATTCCAGAGCTTCGGAGCAGTGTGGTTAGCACGTGCTTGCCCCAGTGCTGCCTTAGCTTGAAATCAGACCTGGTCTTCCCACCGCAGGGTTGGTGGCACAATGTGCCCCAATTCCATGAGACATCCTTGCCCACTGCTCCCATTTTATCCTGTGCTCATCTCTGGCCCCATTGCAGTGAGCAAAAAAGCACCTGTTTGCATGTGGTATTGGGACTGTCAATGTGTTGGGCCAAATTTCGCCTCACCTTAGACCACTCGTCAGTGTAGCGGTTGCTGTTTTGGCCTGAGGGCACCAGCAGGGCCTGTGGTTCTTTGGGAGCAGCCGATGTTTTCCAACAGGCTCCTGGAAAGGAATGTGCAGCTTTCAGCCGTGAGTGTGGGAAGGTGCCCAGGAGGCCGCTCCGTCCTCGGCCCCTCACTACCCCCGGCAGTGGCAGGGCAGTCGCAAGTCTCTTTGGTTTAAATGCAACGTGGAGCTTGGCTGACAGTCCAGCACGTGCTTCACAGCTTCAAACTACGGCTTTAAAAGAACTCAAACGTGGCTGTTGCAGCAGAGAGCCAAGGCCTTTCTGGCAGCCCATGCCCTGCCAGGGCGGATAGGCAGCCAGGATGGAGGAGCCCTCGGGTTGGGGTGTGCGGCTCTGAGAGAGCAGCCCAAGGGCTTGGGGATCACTGCCACCCCACAGGGCTTGGGGAAGCGGGGAATGACCTTCTCTGACAGCCAGGAGAGTTGGGGATGAACCTTCCCGAAGTGCTGGTGGTGCGRTGAGGGGATTTCTTCGCGTGTTGTGTGCGTCTTCTGTACCGGCAGCGAACGTGGTGGGTAGAGAACTTTTTTTATGAGGTACAGATTTCTTATGTTTAATTGAAGGTTTAAGAAGAAAAGCCATTAAACTCTGAAAGTTGCCATAAACTTACAAGGCTACTAAGCAACACTGGAGAAGATGTATTTTTACCCACATGGAGCTGAGCGGGCCACTGYCCAATAATCTTCAGGGGGTTTGTCTGTGGAGACCCACAGATTGCTGAGGTAGAATTCAGAAAAATAAGGAGAAATGCTGTAAAACAATGACTTCATAAATGTGCTCCTTTCTAGCCTCACTCCAGTTTCGTGGTAGTTGAGGAATTTTCTGAGTGTATGTGTTCAGAATTACCAGACAATATCTGCAAACTCTCCTGGTTCCACATGGGTCAGGGGAAATACCTTGTGGGTGAAGGCATTGGGTCAGTGCTGGAGAGCTGTGGCAGGTCACCTGCGTGGTGCTTTGCAGCAGGGTATGTGAGCAAGCACAGAATTAGTGCTTGGGTTTTCAGGGGATATATGAATGCTGAGGTTGATTGTCTTAAAAGTTATTCTCTCTAAGATTCAGTGAAAATTCATTGTTTGTAAAGAAAAGAAAAAGCCCCTCTAGAATGTTTGTTAGAAGTGCAGAGAATTTTTTCATCTGAGCAAATATTTGTAGGAAATTTTACATGTAGAGGTGTACTTGGTTTGCCCTGCAGAATTTACCAGGGTGCATTTGGGAGTATTTTGCTCATTCAGCTGTAATCTTAACACGAAGTGTAGAACTTGGTATACCATTTCCATTTCAAAGATCACTTAATACCATTTCTGCAAATTTTTTAATTTGTTTAATTAAACTTAGCACTCCATTCCACTTCATTAGATTTATTTAATTTTCATGTATCTAAGCAGTTTTTCAAGTACATAATTAAAAGAATAGTTTTATAAAATCAGTACTTTTTTATATTAACATCCTCAAGAACAGGAACTATATTTTCCTGTTGATTAGCATGTGATGATAAAAGCATTAGCATAAAGTAATAAAAAGGAAGTAATCTATTCCTGTTTGATACATCCACCCTGAAGCTGGCCAGCAGGTATTTTGAAGCATGTAAGATCTGTATGCTTTACTGAAACTTGCAGGAGAAGTGAATGCAACAATAACCTTGATATTAATTTTTTGCTGGCGGTGGTGAGTGGGAAGTGATATGTAGTGTGCAACTGGGAGTTCAGCTTTGGGGTTCAGTTTGAGTACTGTACAGAGGTGGATTTCATTAAGAGAGTTTTTGCAACTGAAGTAACTGGGATGCAGAAAAGGTGACTTGCACATGGTCAGTCAGTAAACTGGAAGCAGAACTAGCAGAGTGCCCCGCAGTTTTCTGTGTCATACTTGTTCAGAGAGGAGACAAGACTGCAGTGGTTCTCATGTTGCCTAGTAGCTACAGCCTATGGATGTCTGGAGCAGGAGATAATGTTTTAGAAATTGATCTTTGTATAGAATGAGGATTAATCCCATTTGCATTTTCTTCTGATAGGCCAATGGTATGACTGAAGGGAAGAAATTACTATATACCTTCATCACCATCTCAGCAAAATAAAAAATGCTGTGTGGATATATATTATACCATTTCAGTCTGTAGTTACTTGAAAAATGGACATCAAATATAGATGGAAAAGATGAGGAAACAATGTCTTATTCCACAAGAGCCACCTATAACTGCCTTACACTCAATAGCCTGAAGGATTCATATAATGAAAACTAATCTACAGTACAGCAACAAGATGAATCTGTGTAATTTAGTTCCCTGAACTCACACTAACTTCTGTGGTCTTTGAAGCTGATTTTCAATATATTCTTCTGCTAAACTGTTTTATGCAGCTGGAATTTTGTATGCCAGAAGACATACAGTACTGAGGAGTGAGTGAACCATTCGCCAGTGGATTTGGAGGCTTTGTGTGGGCATGTGCTCATGTATGTTTGTGTGTAAATATTTGAGGGCGTTAGTTGAAAAAAAATACGACAACTGGGAAGCATATGTTCCTGATTTAGTTCMCTACAATGGCAGACAGCTGTCTCCCAGATCTCTTCTTCCAAAGGCCCTACAAATGGTATGCCATGTGCCACACTGCACCGTGGCCACGGTGCACGTCACAGTACACTTCACCCTGTTTGTGACACTATGCACAGCACACGCTGCCATTACATGCTCAAGGCTTTTGTTTGGAGACTAAAAGTCCATAAATCCTCTTCCACAAGAGGAAGATGAGTGAGATTTGTGGCATAGCTGAGATCCACTTGAGATTTTAGATGCCATTTTAATCCTATGCAGCCTCAGAATGAAACGAAAGTAAATGAAACTATTTCAAGTCCATATCCACTATAGATAAATGTTAGAAAAGCTGTCATTGCACTAACATTATACTTTTAAAATAATATTTTAAGCTTTGAAAACATTGTGGAAACTTACACTGTATCTGACAGTTCAGCTCTGATGGATATAACTAAGCCAAGCTTTAATTAAATTAGATTACTTTTAATGTATTTTCCTGTGTCTTATGTAGAATAAAATTAACTACATGTGGCTCAGTCTAAAGGCAGGTGAGGTAAATAGAAATCCTTGGGCCTCACATCAAGCTCTGTGGGAGTTTTTCTTGTAAAAGGGAGGAGCAGAACATTTCCATGACACTTGAAAACCAACAGGATTGATAGCTCTGTTAACAGAACACTTAACCAAACCTACTGTTTTCTCAAATTTCAGCTTTACAGATATCAATGAAAGCTGCTGAGGTTAAAGGATTAGTTATTCACCTGTTTTCTTCCTGGTCTTTCTTGATGCATCCTTTAGTTTGCAGGCATAAGGCCATTGCCAGTTGTTGGGGAATGTTTCCATGGTAGGCCAGCCCTTACAGCAGTTCCCGGTGTGCTGAGAGCACTCAGCTGGTGGGTGCACCTGGATCTTGGCATCTGTGCCTTTTTCCTTGCAGGAGGCTGTGGCAGCTGGTGTGCAATGATCAGTCCTACAACCTGAGCATGTTTATTTCGCAGGGGGAACAAAGCACAAGAGAGACTTGACAATAAGCAGTTTACATGTGCATCTGTTTGACACGAATACTGATCAGACCGTGCTGGGAAACCCAGCAGATCCGACTTCCAGGTCAGGTGTGCGGGTACATCCAGTCTTCCGTAAGTGGTGAGACCTGGCTCTTGGCTTGCTCCAACAYCATCCTTGTTGATCTGCAGAAAAGGGGACCGCTGTTGATCCCTCATTTTGGCTTGTTTTTCTTTAAATATTATTGCTGAACTAAACTGATGGAGTTTCCAAAGCATTCCCAGTAACCAGGCTAACCCACCATCTTTATAAGCTGCTGTAGAGCCACTCTGGGGCTCTTGCAATCCTATTAAAGAAGCTTGGTCCCTAGTTGCCTCTGCAGAGGAGGAGTGTGCTCTTTGAACTACATTCTGAGAAGATCAGTGTGTTAAATATTTCAGACTTAAATAGGAATTAGCAACATTGTTCTGTCTGAAAGTGATTAATTTTGAGAGCTCCTCTGGCAATCGCTGTTAAAAGTCTTTGTATTAAATTTGCCATATTGCAGTCTCTGTTTCCATTCCATGTTTGAATGGCAGTTCATTCCACAGGCTCGGTGCAGGGGAATTATGATGGTATTCAATTAGCCAGGTAGCCTCTGAAGATTTGCTAATGTACGTATAAAATAGAAATCCACTCTTAAAGCTTCTCTGACATGCACTTTCATTTTAACCTCTAAATAATGGTTATGTAATGTACAAAAGGCAGCCTCTGTGCTGGTATTCCAGGGATGAGTGGTGTCCCTTGTACAYCAGAAGCATGGCCTCTATTGATGGGGCAGAGACCTGAGAACTGACAAAACGTTAAGCATTGCTTTGCATGAGAAGGTCTCACATGTAAAATGGGGTGTGTGGAACTGATAGATCAAAGGCTATTTTAGGACCATTTTGCAGCAGTGAGTGAAGATTCAAATCCAAATTCCAAGTATGGTAAATAATACATGCCCAAAGATTATTCCTTGATTTTTTTTTTTCTTAGAATTAGAAAACGTGTGTGTGTATATATATGGTAATGTTAAAGATAGGTATTCCACATGCACAAGGAACTCTGCTTTCAGGATGTGTGACTTTCATTGTGGATAAAAGGAACTGACAAAGAAATAAAAGAACAAAATTAAAACTCCAGGAGAGAATAGAGTATGCAAGATTCCCTTGTTAACAACAGACATCTGCCAACATGCAGACAAGCTGTGAAGGGAGCTTGTTTTATCCTTAGGAGCATTACGTGGAAAATAGTCCTACCAGTATTAAGTTGTGTATACTCCATACTGAAGAGCCCGTTGTAACAAATTCTCCATCAGATTTCACATGAAACAATCTCACCAGTTTGTTCATACTACAGTTTTCTGCTTTTGATCATTTATGTGTTTTGTGGTTGTTGTTTTTGTTTGTTTTGGGGTTTTTTTTAATGAAAGTTACATTACAATTCTGTGTACAATACATCTCTTCTGTGTTTAAAACGAGCTGCTGATAAGATTATTATGTGTGAAATCTTAATAGATTGTAAATTCTGCTTGTTTCTGGGACTGGACTTTTTTTTTAATCTTGGGCTTCATAAAACCAAAACATTAAACATTGGAGAGCCAGAAAAAAAAAGCAGTGTAATCTATAACTAATAAGTATTGCATATTTCAAGCAAATTAGGACAAATTACTCATGAGAAGGGATTCTAATAAATTCCCATATGTGTAAAGCATTCTGAACAAAGCATTTATAATACGCAACAGTAGAAATGCCAAAAACCACTGTATTTCTGAGCAAGAATTTGCTGGAGTTTTAATGGTGTTTCTATTGCTATTGAAGCTTTCAGGCAGATTGAATATTTTACTCTGAGTGATGGAAACTGAGAAGCTGTTAGAGTGAACAGATGAATGAGAGCATGCAAAACATACGCTGTGAAATTCCGTGTTTGACCTGACCGTTGAAATAGAGCTTGAGTTTTGAAAACAAACACACACAAAACCAACAGGAAACCCCTACAAAGGAGTTTTGACATGTTAAAAAGGCCTATATCAGTAAGGCCAAGGAATTTTCTCAGCTTTTAAATGTTTGCAGCAAGTTTTTATAGTCCCTCTCTGAGTTGGCCATCATGCAAAGTACGACACTAAAGGAAAGCTTGTAGAGAACATTGTGATACAGAAAGGAATGGCTTGTGAGTTTATAAGTGAATAGAGGCCAGGGCTATGCAGCATTTTCATTATTCATTTCTCAGTAGTTTTTCAACTAAATGTTGTCAGGCCCATTTTTGCAATCTTTAGGTTTAGTTGGAATTTAAATAACATCCCTTGAACACACTGTTCACTTGAATTTAGACTCCATTTTTTCTAACTCAGTCTCCAATGTTGCTGTTGTGACTCTGACCTTCTGTTCACATAAAGTAAATGGAACAGTTAAAAGCTACAAAAGAAGTCAAATTAATTTTTTCCAGGCTTCATTTAGCAAAAGGTGGCATTTGCCAAGCTACTAGGTGATGACATCTCATTTGGTACTGAGAAATTGGGGGAAGACTGTGCTATGTGTGAACAAGTAGTTTATTCTCAGTGAAGGAGCACCAACCTGTAGCAGTGTTCTGGCTTGATTCCAGGAGGTCAGTTTTGCACCAGCTAAAAATAACAATAAAAACCCCAAAGATGGTACCTCAGTAATCAGAGTACGAAATAAGAACCAGAGATGGACAATCCAGTTCAGACAGTGACTTACTGCAGCAATTTGAAAATGATACAGCAGCTTATTACTTATAGAGGGGGTGTTTGCAATAAGATAAAACTTCAGCCAATTTCTCCAGTACTTCAGAGAGAAGAAGACAGTTTGCTTTTAGTTACAAAGGGTCTCTAAGTCTAGAAAACTAGTGCTAAGCATGTATGGTTGGTCTTTCTACTAGGTGATCTAATTTCAGCAGAGAATGCATTTGTCAGTGTGCAGCATTTAATGCTGTCAATGTATTAGTGAGAACCACTTAGGTGTTGAAGTTAACATCGTGGTAGTGAAAAGTGTTGCTATTTTGTTAGGGTCTTGCACATGTTTTCAAGGAACCATACTGAGAATTAGTTTTCCCTGGGAAGCAACCAAGCAGATAAAATTGTGTCTTAAAGTGTATTAGCCATGCTTTGGAGGGAGCAGTGAAGTGGAGCTGGCTTGARGCGTTTTGACTCGAGTGTGGTTGGAGGCAGCATCATGCCCTGCACTCTCTGCACCTCCAAAAAGTCTCACAGGCTTCTTCTGCACCTGCAGCCAGGGTCTAGCACTGTGGGCCTCCATCCCWTACCTGGGAAATGCTTTGGGAGCTGGGGGCTTCTTGGTTGTTTTGCCTTGCCTGTGGTAAGCCATCATGGGGAATGTCATGTTCCTTCAACACTGCTTGGGGGGTCAGGGCAGGCAAATTTCTGTGTCCCTTTAAAACTTTACTCTCTGAGTTATTCCACCGGTGCAAAAGAGTCAAAGGATCTATCCCAAGCCTGTAAGACAATCTTTGTTTAAAAAAGAGGAGAGTTATATTTCAGCATTTTTCTGACAATTATAGTAATCAAGCTAAATTATCCATAAACCAGAAAAAGGTATCAATTTTACATTTGAAGGAAAGTTTTTTATTAAAAGATAGTTTTGTTTAGTATTTTATGCCTGGGATATAACCACTTTAGCCACCCAGAAACCACTGTGGTTGTTTTTTTCTCTATTATTTCTGGGCAAAGTTATTGAGGAAAGATATTAGAATCCAAGGCAATTCCAAAAGACGTTTTCTTGCCCTGACTCAGTAATTCTGCCTTCATAAATTCGTGCTGTCTCGTGGATTGTCATATCTCCTTTAACCACAAAAAGCCTTTTAAAATGGGGAATAAGTTCACGTTGTGGACCTGGAGTTCAGTTTGGATCAGCAGTGAGGTGGAAGTGTGCTCTGCTGTGCCCAGAGCCAGGGCAGCAGAACGGCAGGAAGCCTGGCCTTGGCTGTTTCTGTAGAGCTGCTCCTGGAGAGGACAAGGTTGTATCTCCTAGATGCTCCTGCCTCCCTCCTCGGGTGTTGCCACAGTTGACACTGTTTTGGGGTGATTGTGTCATTGTTCCTGTGCTTTTGTAACCAATTGCACTGAGCAGAAATTAAACATTTAATGATATTTATAATATTATAAAATTCATCTTTTTTTTTTTTTTTTGGTGAGTGTCTAATGAGACTTGTTCTTTATTCCCGTATTTCCCAAAGTCATCAGTTTTCACTTGGGATGAGGGGGCACGGCTTCTTCAATAGCTTTGCTGCCTAAACTTTTGTTAAAAGACAGTAATTTACGTATCTGTACACCCATTAATGGACAAGAATATTCTTGAAAACACGTTCCTTCTGCATATTTTGAGGAAAGTCAGGGTTTCAGAACTGATCTTTCAAACAGCAAAAATGACTGGTTGAACTTTTACAATTTATTTTGCTGAAATTTGCTATTTTGAAATTTGAGTTCTTTGCCTCTGCAAATACCAGGCTAGGGTTCCTTTTTCCAAGCATAATTTCAATGGCAGGATTTATTTCAAGGATTACATTGTATTCATTTCACTTACCAAATAAAAAGACACCATTCCACTGAAATTCAAAAAATAAACCTAAAGCAGTGTAAATTATTTTTGTGACATCTATCTTCAACACTGAATGAAAGAATGAAGTCTGGAATAATTCTTGCATTGAAAATTAAGACATCTGAGTTCGTCCCTGGCTCCAGTGTTATGTTTTGCTTGGGGAAATTGTATCATCTGTCTCAGCTTTAGTCTGTAAAACTAAAAAATGTGCAAAAGTGTTCTGAGACTATTGTTCCTCAAAAGGGACGAGTACAAATCAAGTTAAGAGCAATAGTTTTAACTGCTAAATATAGGCTTGTATGTCATGATAGTCAATTTATGTGTTTTATTTGTTTTATATGATGCATTTAGCATTTTTCCTTCTTCATGCATCATTCTGATTTCTACGATTGTATTCATGATTGTGTAAGTATTTCCAATATAATTGGAGAACAAAGTTCAGCATGTGGATTATTAATGAATGACTATAAATACCATTTAATGAGTAGTTCTTGCCCATAAATCGTTGGTTATCTAAATCATGTGGTGTTTTTTCAGCTCTTTGGTTAGATTCACACCCAAGAGACAAATAATTATTGCCTAAACACTGATATCGTTAGTGAATCCTTTCAGAGGTTTATGTGGCCAGTTGAGTGCATTGCACAACCCTTCAGTGGCAGCTCTTGCAAGCCTGGTGCTGAAACATTATTGATTCTTGTATTGTTTGTCCCTCTTTCCTGTCAGATTTATTCTGTGGCACTTGATGTCTGAAAAGTACAAACTTGACTTATTTTGTAGCAATAAAGAGCTGCTCCAGTCACTCAGAATTTTACAATGTACAAAGGCAACCAACAAAGCATGAGGCCAAATAGTCAAAAGCAGGAAACATGCAAGTCAGCTTTCCCACACTGCTGAGTTTTGGCTTCACCTGGCACTACTGGTGCTTTATTTCCAGCACAGTATTTTCCTGCATGCTCCGAGACTCTACGTGACAAAGATAGTTTTTTTTAACCACCTTGTTCCAGAGAATGCTGTGCAAGTGACTGAATTTGGGTTGTGTTTTCAGAGACTCYGTAGAACCGTTAACAGGTTTCAGTTGAAGACTTTGCATCTTTAACYCTCTCAAGTGTTTTTAGCATTTTTTGGGGTTGATTAACACATTTTGTTTTCATTTTCCTATCTGCTAGTTTGTCCCCAAAGGAAGTCTTGTGACTGTTTATAGGCTCCCTCTTCAAGGAGAGCTTATTGATGCCTTTTCTTGTCTCTAAATAGCATTTTCCATCTGTTTCTGCTTGCCTGGCTCTGGTTGTTCTATTGCTTGTTTTTGCATACTATATTTTCTTACTATTTTATATCACTTGTGAATATTGGATATTTACCAGACATCCCATTTTTGTGATATTTCACTGTTCATTCAGTCTTGCGAAGTAGCAGTGGTATCATCTCACTTCACAGACAAGGTAGACAAAAGCATGAGGAATTTTCAAGTGGTCCCGGAGAAGTTCCTGAACCCATGGCTTGACATGTTAGCCCAGATTCTTACCATGTTAGCCCATGGTACTCTGACCATGACCTCTGACTTTCTCTCCAGCATACCAAAGTTGCAATGATTTCTAAAACAGTTTCATCTCTTGGGAATACTAGTTTTCACAGACTATGCTGGTACCTTTTCAGAAAAAAAAAAAAAAGTCTTTTTGCAGCCAAATATCAAAGAAGCTTTGGGCAGTAGCAGGAAAATTGGTGAAAATTTCATTCGTTGAAATTTCTGAGAAGTTAAAAAATGCTAAGATGTATAAATATTATATAGTGCACAGGATGTAGCAACTTGCTAAAGTGTGTAGCTGCTCGTTGGGGCATATCTAAGCTTCTCTTCCTCACAGCTCTATTGAACTTGTAAGAATCTGCTATGACTTTAAAGTACAAAAACCCCAAAGCAGATCCATAGTCTCCAGGGCTGTAAGTGTTGAGTCCAGCAGGTTTCACTTGCTGCACAGTTCTCTTCTCTAGGCTAAGTGAAAGCATAAAATGTCTGCTCTCCTGCCTTCCTGGGCTGCTGTAAAAGGAATGTGRCCTGTCCACAGGTTCTGTGCCTTGGTCACTTCAGGTGCTTGGATCTTCTGAATTGTTGCTTGGGATGCCTGACTTGAACATTTTGTCTTAGAATTGAGAAAGAAAATGCAGCGTGGAGCAGTGCTTGGAGCTGCTCTGGATGGGCTACTTTTACACTAAGCCATTTTTCAAAGGAAAAGGATTCTTTCTAGTAATGCTTTTAGCCAGAAATTTGTTGGTGTGCTTTTCAAGATGTCTTGGAAARCTAGCACAATAAGTTCACTGTACAAATCTAATTATCTCAGCTTTCTTTTTTTTTTGGCAATGTTATTTTGATTTATTTTTGAAGCTGTTAATGAACTGCATTGGGAAAGAGATTACATGATTTATGTAACATTTATTTTCTTTTATTCTTTGTGATCTGCCTTGTTATAAACCATGAATTGTTTAAGTGCTTCTTTTGCTTTGAACTAGCAGGAGAGTGGCAGCATCTCTTGTTGGATTTGTTCATTTTTCTAAATGAATCTAAAACATGACTTACACACCAGGCTGTACTTTCACATGAAGGACACCTCTGTGGTGATCCTCATCTTTTGAGAATGAAAGTAAGTGAGGTTCTTTTCGCACCTTTGGCCTCACTAATGAGATCTGCAGGGGGGAATCAACATTAGTTTTCTCTGATGGCATAATGACAGAGTTTCCTGGAGATTGAGCTATCAACGCTGATATTATTTAATTGGGGAAAGARTGTAGTCCAGCCACAGGCATGCATGCTCAGCTGGAGGAATGCTTTTTTCTAGACTAATGTAGTTTTCTTGTCTGTGCATAGAGGTTCAGGACAATCTTTCTGCCCAAATATTATTTCTTGTTCCTGAGATGGAGAGCATTCCTTTAGCTGTTGAAAGCCAGCAAGCTTATGGTCATTTGCTAGAGATAACAAGAAGCTTTTGTGCAAGTTTGGGAGATCCTGACCAAGCGGAGAAATTAAACCTCTGAACAATTCAGTTATTTTAATTTTTTTTTGGTTTTAAAACATCTCTAGAAGCTACACTTAACCTAACAATGTAAGTAAAAGTAGTATGGGACTGTGTTTTATGAAGGTTTAGTRATGTTCCAAAGCTGAAAAGTCTGGTGTTTTGGAGCAATTTCTCAGAAGTGAATGTACCGCTTGGCATGCCAGATTACAAGGCTCTAGAGGAAAACTTCAAGGGAAATTAATCTTGCAGTCACTTTCTGTTCTTTCAAGTAGTTGACCTTAGTTTTTACAGTGGTTTCAGCTATTAAACAAGTCTCTTTTTTTGTTACATTTTAATTGAAAAAAGACTATATATGTTCTGAATCATAAACAGAGCTGAAATTGCTGACTGCACAGATAGTCGTGTCACTGGAATTATCACAATAATATTTTGTAGTATTTGTGACAGCAACTTTTTCAAGGACAAATAAAATCCTGATCCCAGCCAGTTAACTACTGTACATAGAGCATATATAAAAAACATATAAAGCTGTACACACTGTGTATATACACATGTGTACAATATGCATTTTTATATATAGGAGTTAGTATTAAAAGCCAGAATCCCTTTTCCTGGTTTTGAACTTCAATTAAATTTCCAGCCTAAGAAATATTTTCTACACCCATTTTCACAGCAGAGACATTCTGTCTTCTGCCTACAACTTGCGTTTGAGCAAATGTTGATCTTAACGATGAAGGGAAGAGGGATGGTGTTTGGATTTTCTTTTCCTCCCACTGAAATTAAGAAAAAGTGATTCCAATGTTAGTTGAGGAATTAGTTCATGTAAAGGGTCAGTAGCTGAGGTTAGTACTTAAAAGTATTCCTTCTCTTAAGAAAAATAAATACAATGTGCAGTTAGCATTAAGTAGTGCAATTTTGTACCTCAAATTATTTAGAAAGTTAAAACATTTCCGTATGATTTTGTGACTCTGTAATGTAATATCAGCAGTTCTGTGCTGTTTAGCCGAGTTTGAAAAATGACATTGTAAACTTTTCTTTGTTACTCATATTTTTGAGGGGAGGTTATACAAAGTGTCAAGCCTTTGTCTCCTATTGAGTCAGTATGAGTTGAGAGTACCCCAAAAGATGCAGAACCAGAACTTGTGTATCCAAAAAAAGAAAAAAGACAATACAGAAGGGCTAAGGTGAGGTGCCAGCTATCTATTAGATATTTCTATAAGTGCTTTGCACTCTGGAGAATGCTGGCCGAAGACTGTGAAATATCTTTGTATCTGGCTTGCAGGGTATCAACGTGTTGTGACATTCACCTGTTTTCTAGAGGAATAAAATGTGTTCCGTGTGACTTTCAAATCCAGCCCGTTTTAACAAATTGTTGCGTTGCTGTTTCTTGAGGCACCCAAAGGAGTATTTGTTGAGTGATTGGGGACAGCTCACAGCACCCTTACCAAGCGCTGCTGGAAGGTGCTGAGCAGCATGGAGGGATGTGGAGCTGAGGATCACCCAAAACAAACCCCTCAAGCTTTGGACCAGTTCCTGCTGCTGGAGTAGCAGAGCTCACAGTCCTCCATGCTCCAGTGCCCAAACGCACCCTCCGTGCTGTGCTCGGTAAAATGGTTATAAAGCAGTCACACAAACCCCCAACATACAAATCTCAATAGTCAAACTATTTCTCACCAGTAAGTTATACTCCCTTGTACCTGTAAYGCAAGAATAAATTTTGGTTTACAGGAGTGTGATTGTGAGTGAAAATCCAACTGCCCTTTAAGATGTATGAGAGAGAAACCCAACAATTTTTAGTCTAAAATCCATTTTAATTGTGGCAGTGCATTTCTACGTACATTCAGAATATTCGTTTTAATCCGTGTTATTCCATATAGCACTGGCCATCTCTGAACATATTCATAAACTATAACAAAGAAACTAACTCACATAATGTAACACACTGTTTTTCACAGCAAATTTAACATTATCCTGAATTTCGTTCTTTTTTTTGTTTGTTTATTTACAGAGAAACCTACCACAGGAGCTAGATCTTCATGATTTCTATCAAAAGGTAAGAGCTACTTTGTTCAAAGATACCTGAATGATATTTGTCAGTTCAATATAAATCTGGTTGTAAAAAAAAAGGTAACAATGATACATAAAAACAAAATTTAATGAAAAGAACTCACATTATGGGTGAATTTCATGAATCATGTAAAGGTGTGCATAAAAAATTGAATATGTACACTTTAGATCTCAGATCTGATAAATATTTCATTGGATTAAGAAATGCACTCTTGAAGCTTACCTGTATATAAAACATAAGAATGCATTATGCAGGTAGGGTACTCTGTCAATTAACACACTTGTGTATGTCTGTCTGTCACTGAAAAAAAAATCTTTGTAATTATTAGACTTAATGTGGCTGTATCTGTAAAATTTTTTAAATTGAAGCCTTTGAATGAATGGAAGTAACTGCTGGGGTCACTAAGTACTTGCATAAAATATGACTGAGGAGAAATATAACTATGGGATCTACTGATACACACACTTAAAAGACAACCTTGATGTTCTAAATTGTCATCACAGAGTACTCTTTGAGGAGGATTAAGGCTTGCTTCTGCCATCACCAAAATCAGAGCCAAGATTAAAAAAGCAGAGTGAATTCAGTGCCTGATGCTTTTGGCCAGTTTGCCATCAATCCCTAAAAAACAGCAAGTTTTAGAGCTGCAAGTTTTAGGGAATTCCACTGTCATGAAAATGCCTTTCTGGATCACCCTGGCACTTAGCTGGCACTGGATTTAGTCCTGTTGAACCTCTGCATGTCTCCGTCATGTCACCTGTTCAGCCTTCTCTCAGTGCAGCATTTCTGGGTGGCTCCCTTGGGCATTAGGGTGCTTTGCTTAGGGTTTTCTGTAAAAGTGCTCCTTTTGATAAAGTTTGAAACATTTCATTTCCTTCGGTCTCACATTTATAGTGCACAGAGGGGTGTCTTGATGGGAAGTATCAATACCATATTGAATGTTTCTATGGCCCGGATTTGAAAAGCCTGAGCACCAATAATCAGTTTTGTTTTTTCAGATTTTATGGATAGTGCATTAGCAGATGGATATTTCTTTTCTGATATCTGATATGTGACTGTGTGAAAGTGGTAGCAATTCAATATAATAGCAGGGAAACGGCTCCTTAATAAACCAAAAGAAAATTTCACATCTGAACACATTAAGTGATAAACTAATGCTAATAATTCTTTAGAAGCAAATAGTAAAGAATGGAAATATGTTTCTGCCACTTCAGAAAGAGAATAGTTTGGGTTATTTTGAAATGGATGTTTCTGTTTACATTTCTTTCATCTACCTGCTTATGCATTTGTATAGTTCTATTCTCTTTGGTTCAAGCTGCCTTTAGATGTTGAGGGGAGGAGGGACAAACATTTTGAGTGTTGGAATCATCTTCACTAGCAATGTATGATGCTTTCTGAAGAACAGGCATGATTTTCTAAGCTAACCTTGCTGCTCTAGGTACAGTTTTGAACAGCAGAGCTGCATGTGAATGTGGTACTACTGCCAGTGTAATTAATATCAGAATTTGGCTCACGGGTTCTGTGAAGACTTTGTGGCCATGTTTTGCATGAAGAATGTGTATGTGGTGTTTGTGGTTTTGCTCTAATGTGACTGAGATCAGCAACTGCTTAAAGAATCAAAAAGCTGTAATTGCAGTGTGAGCATTAAGGTGTAGTGCACACAGCTTCTTATGCATCCTCCGTACCAGGGCAGCCTTATCTTGCAYGTCTGTTACCAGTTCATAATGGAGCAGATGTGTTATTGCATGTTTCTGTACTTTTCCTTACTGCTGAACAAGGCTGTTTCCTTCCCTTCAGTTCCAAATAAAAATGCTTAAAAAAAAATGAATCCAATTCTCTTACCCACACTGTAACATCCAATAATGCTGAGTGTTCTGAGGTTTGAAGATGAAAGGAACAGGCCATAAGTTATGGAGTTGGAGGACAATATAAACAAAGTGACCTTTGGTATCATGCTTGCCATATTCTGATGAAAAAATTGAGTTCATGTTTAACATTCAGATAATATTCCTGGCAGAGCAAAACATTGCCACATTAAATGTTCAGATCAGAAATGTTCAATGCAGACTAAATTAAGTTGGATCTCAGGACAGAAAACTTAAAATGAGTAACATGTGGCAATATTTGATTTAACAAAGAAATGTTTCTTTTTCCTTTTTTCTTTTTTCTCTCTTTTTTTTTTTTTTTTTACTGTAAGTTTAAAAGTATAAAGATACACATGCCACAATGCAGTGCCAGGAAMGCTAACTGCTTTTGATCTCCCTCCTCAGATATTAACGTCTCCCCCTGATCACCCCCCTTGTTTGGCGTCTTAAGAGTTTTCATACCAATAAAGATGCAGAGAACAGCAGTCTTTGCTCCTGTTTCTTCAGCTTGTTTTCTTAGTGTTGCATGATCTATGCCCTGGAGAGGTCAATTTTAATCAGCCCCCAGGCACTGCTTAATATTTAGGGCCAAATTGTCAAAGAAGGCCTCGGTTGGATTTTGATTAGTGAGCGTACGATTGTTTCTTGCACTGTTGAGCCTCCCAAACATATGTATGTTTTTGCCTGCCAAAATCCAGTCCTAAACTCTTTGAAGTGAAGACGTGGCCGTCCATGCTACTGACATGTGCATTCTTTGTTTGCAAATTGGATRGTTGCACATCTGTCTGTATCCGCCATTGATTACTGCTGTACAGCTGCACCTGTATTTGATTGTGGGAATGAAAGGGGAGGGTTGGAACGGGAATTTATTTTTGGAAATGCAGTGCCAGTTTTCTGTGAGATTAGTGTGATTCTCAGTCATTTCTGGTTTGCTGTTTTTGCAGTTTGATCTGCTGGGAAGTGTTCTCCTCTGTAGAAATCTTAGGTCTGCAGGTATTGAGAGTAAAGTGTAACTATATTGCTAGCATTTTATAAAAGGTTTCTTGGCTTCATGGGAGCATTGAGTCCATGGGGAAGATGTATAAATCTAGTCATCCTTGAAAAAGACCATTAGTCATTCTGGCTTAAGCAGTGTCTAAGGGAGCAGGAACTTTGTGCACAAGCCCCTTTAGATGGCTACGATGATTTCTCAGAATTATAATTCCRGTAGGAATGCCAAGCATAAGTGTAGAATGATGCCTTTTGAAAGCCACAAATGTTGGTGCTAACAGGGAACTGTGTCCAAAATAGTAATGATTTACATAAGTATTGCAGAGTAGAAATATCCAGTACTTTCATGCCACTTATATATATATACTTCACTAAGATGAGGGGAACATATCCCAGTTATTACTTATGCATGTGGTTATATGCYGACAGACTGAAAATATTTCAGTCAAGAACAGGACTCCATGTCTCTGCCATGGAAGAGAAATGGTGCCTGCTTGAAGGATTATTTCAGTCAAATATATTGGTTGGAGAAATACAGTCAAAGTCAAAGCTGTGTCCAAACATGCCTCAGAATTGAAGAACGGCGTTTTCTGCCTTACCCTGACTCTGTCAAATCTCTCCCATTGTGACCAGCTCAGATGTGGGTTGATTTTTTTTTTTTGGTGGTGGTTTGGTAAATCAATCTATTTGTAATTCTCTACGCACGGTTTCCAGAAAACCCACTTAGGAAATACATTAGCATCCAGGACATCCTTGACGGAAAGAAAGACAATTCTAAGTGCAGATTTTTCAGTGGGAGCAGCAGGACTCCTTTCTTCACAGACCTTTCCTCTGCTTGTAGTGTGCACTGTCGGTTGCAGTCCTGCCCCGTCTGCCAGGAGCAGCAGTTGAAACACAGCCTTTGGCTTCAGTGTGAGCAGAGAAAGGCCTGTGATGGTTTAAAAAATGGGCAGGTTGGAAGGGAGCAATCAACTAATAAAAGTTCATAACCATGCAATTATGGCACAGTGACTCTGCAAGCTGAAATTCATTGGCTATTTAAGGCTCTCCAAGTCACATATCAACCTCTCAGAATTTCTGCATTTATTTTTAATTTATTTCAGTCTTACTGAAGGTTCAGATTTTGGCATGTCTAACTATACAGCATAAAACTTCAAAGAGAACACAGCCAGAAACTTCATTGAGTTGCCCAAGACTTCCTCTATATGTGTGTATATGTGTACTGATTCACTCCTAGCATGTAGGACTTTTTAATTGCATTTTAACTTTCTGAATTCATTCATTTGAAGATTAGTGAGTCTGCATATAATAATCTGTAATGTAATATCACGAGGAAAAGAAATGTGCAGTCATGAACATAATAGCCACACACTGATCTCACTGCCCCAGTTCATTCTGGATACTCTCAAGGACTGAAAATAATATGTAAACAATTGTTAGTTTGAATAAAGGCAGAAGTAGCATCCCCAGTCCTGCCATAGCCTCACATTAACTTTGTAAATTGAATTTGAAAATTGTGTCTTATGGTTGGTAATAGTAAGGAATTTAGGAATGGAGAGAAAAACAGTAAGAGCAGGAAAAGGCATTCATCATGATTACTTTGCTTCTTTACCTTTCAGTCTTGTATGAGAGGCTTCAAAATGCTGCACTGCATGCTGTATTTTTTAAAACTTTCTCAAACTACACAGAGATCTTGAATTATCTTTCAGGCACAGAGAAACCATTGAGATCTTGACAGGACAGTTTATTCTAAAAACCAGAAAGTGAAACAGAAAAGATCTTCAGAGTACCTTATTGACCTTTGTTTGGGATAATAATTTTTTAGTCTGTTTTTAGTGCTGCTTATCCTTTGCAACATCCTGCCCTGTGTCTGAGCAGTAGCAGGAGAATCAAAGGAAGCAGCTAATAGGTGCTGGCTTACGCAGCTTCATCTGGGCCCCATGCTGTTCAAACTGTGCCTGACTGATGGAATACCAGCAAGTGTGGGAGTACCTGTCATTTGGCTTTACTGTTACATTCGCATTTGTAGAAAGAGAATAGAAAGGCTGAAACATTTCTGTCATGTTGTTGATGTTCAGTACCAAAACACAGCACAGCCACAACAAAACCATACTGGTAATGAATAATGCCTACTGTACAACAGAAGGAAATCGTGTTTATTTTATAGGCCTTAAAGTTATTCTGTCTACTTGGTATGAGACACCCCAAATTCTCAGTAATTTCTTTTTATTGTCATTTGTGCTGACTCTCAAGTTCCAGCTTTGGTGCTAAAGCAAGCAGGCAGCATTCTTTCACTCGGGCCTTTGGGATATGTACTGTGGAAAACAGTTCTTCTGATACAGAAGGTAATGAAAAGTCTCCCAACATTGAAACAAAAATGTGTTACTAGAAACAATGACAGCTTGTCAGAGTGAAAAGCAGGATAACTTTCAGAGATGTGAAAGAGCAAACGCCATGTGAATTGAAATATGTATGACTTGACTTAGTGCTGGAAATATACCTGGTGACTTGTTTTTTTGTTTTGCTGCTTTGTTCAACATTGTAAAGCTGCATCTGGATGGCCATGGGGATTTTGTGAGAAATTTAAGCAAATGCACATTTCGACTGAAAGATGACCATAGACTGGATTGTGTCACAAAGCCCTTTCCTCGAGCCAGAGGTTCTAACGCTGGAGAACAGTTTAAAACTTAGCTAAAGCAGGATGGATTCCATCAACTCTGAATCTTTAGCAGAGAAATCACTTACCACTATAGTTTTTAGGCTGGGAAAAGACAGCTTTAAAGCCACTGTTTTTTAATGTGTAGCCTTGAAGCTCACAGTGCAAGAGTCTGCCTTTGTCCGGTGATCTAGCCGGCTTTGAGCAAGGCATGAAGCTCTCAATCCTTTCCAAGCCTCCTTCCAAAAGTCCTGATAATAAGAGGAAAACATAACTCCTCGTCAGATATTATCTCAGACATCACAGTTGTCCTCTGGCAGATTTTCTGATATGAAAACCCTCGCATGTGGTCACTGTGGGAATAAGGATTAACTCTTAGACTTTGCCAGCCTGGGCTCAATACCTTGCAAGCTTGGTGTAGCCCCAGGAAAGGAAGATGTTCCTAGGTATGTTTTCAAAACCATGATGGGTCGTGAGCTCTTCTCCCACCCTTCCTCTCCAGGAAACCTCATAAGGCCCCCCAGGGCCAAATCCGTGTTTATATCTATTCTCCATAAATCCCTGTTTATATTTATTCTTCATGAACAATACAATATCAGTGCCTGGTGTCCTCCTCSTCTGGCTGGTCTGGCATCCTTCACCCTTTCCACTGAAAGGTTGTACAGCCTTTAGAGAGATTGAGACTGTTGTCAGGAACAGCAAACTGCACTAGCATGTTCATTAGCTGCTAAACCTTGTAAGATCATGTTACAATTCCATATGTTAAAGAGGACACTTTAATGTTAAGATGGTCAGGTAGGTGGCTTAATGATTATTTTGGAAAGATATGTTCAAGCAGATCAATGAACTTCATAGTAAATATCAAACAGTTTCAGCTGTCAGAACAGTTTGTCAGGCTTTCAAGGGTGCTTTTTCAGCATAGTAACATTAAATACAAAACTGTGAGTGGGGCAGATTCTTTCATTCTCTGAAACTTCCCCTCAGCCTTCTCCTGATTTGCTCTGACCATCATCTTGCAGAACTGGGTAAAACCCAAAAGAAATGGGTGCATTTATTGTCTCTTATCACAAAGTTCAGAACAAATGTGGTTGTGCAGACCTTGCCATCTTAAACCTTCCTCTGTCTGGAGGCCTTCTTCAGTTGATGATGGGTTTGATTCTACCTTTCCTTTCCATTTTCTGTTGAGAGGAGCCATCCCCATGCTGAACCCACTAAAAGGAGTGAGGTTGACATTGCAGGTTTCCTAGATGCTGTTTTTGGGAAGGGTGTTTTTCCATTATCCACCAAGTCCTGCAGCAGTTCATGTTCTCAGATCAGTGCTGAAGTTCTGTAACAGGTGATCTGCTAAGCCCAAAGCCATTGTAGTAAAGCTGTCAAATTGTACAGCAAATTTGGAGTCTCTACAAGCAGAATTTGAGAGCTGTCATCGCACTGAAACCTTTGGTTCTTTAAGTCACATTCTATAATGTACAGTTCAATGAACAACATATTAATGTTCTGTTTTCTAAATGTTGTTTTGACATTTAAATGTTCAAAACCATCTTGAGTTAATTAAATGTAGAAGCTTCTAAGTGAATGGATTGTGCTGACAACTCATCATCTAATTACCCGTAATTAGGAGTAAAACAACATTAGCTAATAGAAATAATAAATAATTGTGATAGGGAAGAATATTCAAATATGCTGTCCAGCAGCATGGCAATTTTTCTCCCAACCAGAACTCATACATGAAAGCGCTGAATATAGTTGTATTTAATCACACCCTGTACAGGCACAGGCATTATTCACTGAATGGTTTAGCTTAATAAGAGCTGGTCTGAAAATAGAAGATACTAAATGGCGTTTTAGGCTGATGAATTCCAGAAGCTGGGGCATGCTTGTTAGAACAAAATAATAAAGACAAAATAGATCAACAAGGGGTTTGAAGAGACAGAAAGATATTTTTGCATCATCTACTAATCTTGTCATCAACATTAAAAGAGTGGAAAAAAAATCAAAGTAACTAAGAAGTCAATTTGGTTTGTTTTTTATCAATGTTCTTTGCCAGTTGTTAGCTGGCAGATTTTAGACTTGGAGATTGCAAGTGTGGGCAAGTTCAGATTGTTCACTTACCTTCAGGACAGTTCTGGAGACAATGTTTTCAGCCATTTTGCCTGACTGTTTATCACCAGGAGCCGTTTTATTTACATACAGAATTGTTAAATGAAAAACATCTGTTTCTTGATGACCTAGAAAATATTGCAGTTGAAACCTAGTTTTCTTTTTCTGTTTAAAGCTGGGAAAAACCTTGAATTTCTGGGCCTTCTTCAGATCCGTAGTTGGCCAAGTGTTTGTCTTGCCTCAGTCTAACGAGGTTTAGACTCTTTGCAGGACTGAGTTCCTCACCACAGGCATTACTAGTTGCTGTCAACCTTTTTATCTGCATTATTCCATCTCTTTTTAATAAATGAATTATTTTCCAAATCTTATGTGAGATGGGACCAACCCTTCTGAGTTTRTTATTACTACATATGTAATTTTTTTCATGTACATATTACTTAGTGTGCTTTGGAATAATAAAAATTTAAACAAGTAATGGGTTATCAAGCAGCTAACGCATTCAGTTATATRTCTTCATTTTAATGTGTGTTTAATGTGCATGCCTTTACCATAATTACTTACACAAAGGGAATTAGAAATCTGAATACAAATGAAAACCAGTTATTTTAGTTATGGCTAATGCCCAGTTTGGAATACAGGTAAAAACCTGTAAGATTTGTTCAGGAAGATGAGCAGACAGAAGTGGCAGCAATATTGGCATGAACTCAAGGAATGGGAATGTAAAGGTGCATATGAGAGGTGCATATCCAACAGACCCTCTGGGCTGAGAAACAGACCACAAAAAATCCAGAGAGAAACAATTGGTAAAGAAAAAGAAGTAAATAGAAATGTATTCCTTTTTATTTTTAAAACTGATTTTAACAAGGAATTCATGGTCACCTTTGTTATATTTCCATAATTATTCCAATATTTTTGTTTTTACAAAAAGGAGAGAATTATTGTTATAAAGTGTTCCAGTTGTAAGATTTGAAGACAGCCTTTCATAATTATGCTTCTATTGCCTTTACAACTTCTTATTTTCCAAGATCAATTTTTACTTCAAAAAGTGATCCATAGATACTACCATGAATATTTATATTTAGAGAATGAAGCAGAAGCATTTGTAAATCCTTACCCTCTTAATTAATGCCAGTCTTCAAGCTTGTGTTTCCCAGTGATTGATAATAAAAAGGTTTCCGTGTGGCATGGTATCCTTTGCAGCATGAATCATACAAGACCATAAAATTGTTAGCTACATCATTATGGGTGAGTGTATTGTACTAAATGAGCACATACCAGAAAATGAAATGAATGTTTTATGTGTTCTCTCAGCTAGATTCAGGTAGTGTGCAAAACGTACCTCTCTGAACAAATCATATCCCTAAATGTGTTTTTTAAAGTTTGCATAATTAATTTGAGTTCACTTTTTACTGATTGAACACAATGCATTTAATTCCATATGTCTTTATTTTATGTGCTGACTGGTTGAGAACATGATTTGGCAGTCCCATTAATAGAGATAGAGGTGTGCATGCTTTCCTGATTTCAGCAGCATTGTTTACACATATAAGGGTCTATGGTGGGGGGGGGGTTGGTTTTGTTTTTGGGGGGGTTTTGGGGTTTTTGGTTGGGTTTTTTTGTGATGGGAAGGGAGGAGCAGCTGGATGCAGAAGCCTTTGGTTACAAAAGCTGCAGTAATGTCTTCCAGCAGTGGTTATTTGATAGTTTCATGCTCACATATTTCTTTAGTGACTAGTTCTCTTGGTCAGATGTCTTGCATGATGCTTTATTGTTTTTTCTCTCTGAATGATGGGAGGTGTGGTCTAGGTAGAAAGTTCAATTTACAACATAAGAGCATACAGAGTACAGGTAACCCAACACAACATTTTCCATGAAATGTGTCAGTGCCACAGCACCAGGGACAGTCTTAATACTTTCTGGAGTACTTTTCTTGGAGTCTGATCTTACATTTGCGGTCTGTACAATACAAGCAGGAATACTCTTACTAAGATAAGTGAAAAATCAGTCAATTACCAACGATCCTTCTAACTACTCCTAGTGGCTGTCAGGTAAAATTCACAGTGCACACATATTTTTATAAATATATTCTTTAAAAGTGTAGCTTTGCTGATCTCACATGGTTCTTGGATCATGTGCCTGTTTCTCCTGCTCTATATTTTCTTCACTTCAATATTCATATAGGATCTTTGACCCCAAGAAGCTGAAGATTGGACTCATGACTTTTTCTCATGATAAGATGAAAATTTTTCTGTGTATGCTAGACCTGATGAAGACATTTGAAAGGGTTTTTCTAGTTTTTGCAGCATCAGAGAGGTAGATCTAGGTCAGCAGATTCGAGACTTCTTTGTTTAGTCTGCTGTTTTGTCAGTGGAGCCAGTCCCTCAAAACTTCAGCCCAAGAAACTTTAAATCTTTGCAGCTTTGAGGTATTGAAGGGTCTAAAGGCACTAGAGCTGAATCCTAGAGACAGGATGAGATGAATCCACCTCAAATGATGGTACACTCTGCGAAACCAATAATCTTCCCTTTGAATTAATTTCATGCTGTGTATGCTAAATTAAAAATACTTCTGATATGACAGTTCAGTATCATCCTCTATCAGCTGTCAGTCCCCTTTTTGTTCTGAGCAATAAAACACCCTGATGGACAATATTCCATTTTATCAAAGTTGTAAAGAGAAAAATCCTCCATCCTTTCTACATAGTTATGATGTATTTTGCATAGGAAAAAAAAATCCACAGAAATCTAAACATATGGAGAAGGGGCAACTGTGTCTCGAGTAAAATCAGAAAATCAGTTTACCTAATTTATTGCATTTGGCCCATAGTCAAAATGGGAGCTCTGTCAAATATTGCTAAGAGTAGTCCCTCTGAGCATATGGAAACAGGTGTTACAACAATCCCTCAAATCACTGACTTGACCTGTTAATTAAGTTTCACTGTTTACCTATGGGAAATTATGGGGTTTACTTGGTACTGAGAGTACCCATAAGTTTGGATCTCTCCCCTTCCAAATTACCATGACTTAAAACCCCCTTAATCTTGAAAGGATTGATGAAGAACGAATTGGCGAATTATATTGGAGATTTTATTTTTTGCAGTGTAATCCCATCTGCTATAGCAGAATCCTCTGGATCGAAATCATTAACTTTCTGTTACTGTAAATGGTTTTTAATAACATCTTGTGTATCATTGTTCCTACTTTTCATTTGGTAGCCAGCAATTTATAATTAGTACATTAGTGAGAACTGTACAATATTAATTCCCTTGTATTTGTCTTGAATTTGCAAGGAGCAGATTAATACAGAAAGACTGCTTGTCCCTTTAAAACAGAGAGAGAATTTAATTACCATGTCATTTTCTTTCTTCACTGAGTTTTGTTTTGCCAAACAGAGAAGCAGAGGAGGCAGAGAGCTGTTGGGGTTTTGTGAGGGAAGGCAATCTGCAGATTAATGCAGGTTTTATGAATTGCAGTAGAAATAGAGGTTCAGCTAGGCTGGTACAGGCCTGCTGTAAACAGAGGGAGGAGATTGTTGCGGGTTTTTTTGCCTGAGCCACCTAATTAATTCTTGACAAGCTTGCTGAATTGTTTGTTGAATTAAAACAAAGAAACTCCCAAAGGAGAAGTCTACTAGAACAACTGTCAGGAAGAAGCACAAACTTTGGATGCACAAGGTCCCCTAAAGAGATTTATGTACTGAAGAACTTGTCTATTTTCCCAACTATATTAGTCCAATATAATATTTCACATATGTCCTTACCCTTTGCTTTGTTTGGCCTTGAACCACTGTGGATGAGGTAGCAGTAGTGATGAAAAACTCCAAGTATTCATTATTCATAATTTCAGGAAAGCATTTCAGAGTGGAGGAATTCCCCTTGCAGGATCCTGAGTAGAGGGGAGTGCCACAGCTATCACGGGYAACAGGGTGGAAATCTGAACAGGTTGGGGAGAAACTGGTGGATATTGGACCACTTTTGGTTGTCCCAGGCARGAAAAGGGAAACCTCTTTTTTTTAGTGGGGAGAAAGAGGCATAAAAAAAGAGGCAATATTAAACTAGGCTCCGGGGGGGGGAAATAAGAAAAATCATAAATCTTTTCACCAGAAGCACTATAAAGAATTGCCAGCAAGGTTTTGGGAGTGCTGTGTAGGCAGCCATGATATTAGTTGATTTTGCTTCTGGGCTAGAGGAGAGGAAAATGAGAAGATTTTCTCAGGGCAGCTGACAGGGAGATGCAGAGCTGGTTCCTCTGCAAAGCCGTTCAGCCTCTCTCAGTTTTACRCCTGAAATGGACAGCAGATTTTCATCTTCCCCAGGCTGAAAATGAGACTGGGGGAAATGGATGAAGTTAGTGTCAGACCCTTGTGTGTCTAACGTCCATGGGAAGCAATCAGGTCACACAGCCCTGTGTAAGAATTGCCACAGCTGGTCAGACAGGARATTTGTCTCCCCAGTATCTGTCTCTGAGAGTGGTCTGTCATGAATATCATGGAGGGGGGGGTGGATAAGAACAGAGCAATCCTACAGCAACGTCTCCTCAGCATGCTCACTCTCATAGATGAGTTTGTTTCATGAGTTTCTTAAGCAATTCTCAATTTAATAGCCCTGGATGCACCTTTTTTATCTTTTTCCTAAGAATTCATCCTTTTGCAGTTTGAAGCAGTAGGTACCATTAGCATCCATACCACTCCATCCTGTCACAGAGAGGTGTGCCTTAACCAGGCATTGCATGAAGGGTATTTCCCACTGCTCACCCAGAGTGGGCTGCACACATGAATTTCGTGAGAGGTGAACCTGGCTTATGGGCTGGGAGGAAGCACAGATGCTCAGTCCTTACTGTCTGGCCTTTGCCTCTTCATTTTCTCCCAMTAACAAGCACACTCCCCAGAAGAAAACTGATAGTTGCCTGTTGGAGCAGTAAAATTAAAACCTCACTGGGGAGAAAGTAGATGTTTTACTGTAGAAAAAGTAGAGGTCTAAGAAAGGGCTGTTTTTCCTTGTAAAAGATGCTCTTTTTTTAGATTGACTCTTTTCCAGCTACCTATAGGCTCATTTGTCATAAGTCCTTTGGAAATTGGAGGGGTTTTCCAGGTCCCTCAAAAAGACTGTGTAGGTTCTTCTCAAGAAAGTGTAAAATTCAGCMTAGTACCTGAATTGTTACACCATTGCATTATAGAGGAATTCGGTGGACATATGAACAATTGCTAATTTTTTTTTTGCAATGAAATATGCACGCTTCCAATCTTGGCCTGTGGATAATAACACCCAAATTAAGCTAACTTAGAATTTGGCAAATTTACAGGCATTTCCTTTTTCCTTACTTACTATGTTTCTTGTATGTATTTTCTTYTACCTTGAACAGGTTTAGTGCTTAAAGAGTAGGGAGACTTTCTTGTGGCAGTCATGCAGAGGTGSCTTTCATGAAGTGATTGATTCACCTTCTACTGGGGACAGTCTCAGAGAGGCAAATTGAATTAGGAGGAGGGGAGATTCTAGTTTACAGAAGATAGGACTGAGATTTGAAAATTAAGGAATTTATTCCCTTGCTAATACATGAACAGAGTTCTCATCAACAGCAATAGAAAGTGTGCACATAAAGAAAGAAAATTACAGTGGTAAACCGGGGTATAGCAATATTGTTTTCAATGTATTTACATAAGATTCATAGTATTCCACAGGCAGCTGTGCAAACTTCAGAGTATGTTTAGCAGGGTGCATTTTTATGCATATGAAATCACAGCAATCTATTCCTCCTTTGTGTTTATTTTTCTTTTTTTAATTTTAAAGAAGATGTGCCCCACTATTATCAATCTCATCATCTACAGTATGACCTCACTGAACAGAGGTGTTAATCTTGCAGGGAGCCCCAGGGCTAGTTCCCTGGCATCAGCTTCTCACCCCCGTGGATCTGTGGCCAAGCAGGGCTCTCCCTTCTGCTCTAGGTTGGGGCCCAAGAGCTGCTGTTTGCTACTCCTCAGTGAGGTGCACTCCTAGCACCAAGCAACACCAAGTCTCATTATATTTGGTGATGTTCCTTGAGACTAGATCTTGGAGTGAAGTGAATGTGACAATTGCGATTTATTTTTCTCTTTTTAAAAGAAAGGCAGGAGGAGAGGAGTGAAATTAAATGGCAGTTTCTAACTATCCTGACTCGAGTGAAGACTCAGCATAGGAGGGCAAAAAGATATTCCCCTTAAGATAACTCCTCTAATTTAAGTGTTCAGATTTTTTCTCAGTAGCAATATAAAAGCAGAGAGAAAGTTTTCTACTTTTTTTTTCTTCCCTCTGGGCAATGAGGGGTTCTAATTACACTAAAACCCCCTAGTATTGACTTTATAACAGCTTCCCCCTGCCTACATGGCTGCTGTATATAGAAGGCTGAAACATCTCAAATCATTACAACAGGAATAAGCTGTTCTTTGGAGGAACAGTGAAGATTTTCCAACTTTGACCAGTATGGAAGTTTTATGAGAATGACTGTATTTTGTTCAAGTTAATTTCTGCTGCTCTTTTCTGTGTTGCCAGCAGAGTGAATACTATTACAGTACTTTCTTAACGGGAACACTCTGTGCCAAAGGTTTTAAAGTGTTTTATTTTAATGTCACAGATGATTAAATGCTTTAGTGTGACTGACAAGCTTTAGTAAATTTGTACAAATTAGATATACTAGCTCTTAGTAAAATAGATTTTTAAACCTGTTTTGTGTGAGAGGAGAAGTAGCAGCTAATGATAGTAAAATACATTAAGATGCTGGCAAATTAAAAAAGCCACTTGCAGCTTAGTGGTAGTGATATGACAGCTCCCTGTAAGGGTAAGGTTGGAGACTACCAATACAACAGAAACACCCATAGGGATTGCTGTAATATCATTTGTATTGTTGAGCAAGCTGAGCTGATGTTTCCTCAGGATTACAATCACCTCCATCTTGCTAGTAGGAGTAAAGCCACTGTTCTGCTGTCCTCTTGTCACTTTTGAGGTTACTGGTACCACTAGAGACACCAGCTGTCAACAAACTTAGCATCCAGGCTGGTGTAAAAACTCTACGTGGGCTGTAATAAAACATCTGTTAGTGATTTTTGCTGCATTAACTCAGGTGAACATGTAAGTACACACTGAAAATCCAAGAAGGAAAGGTCTGTTAGAGGTCCAACTAAAACTTTTCTGGTGTCATTTTGTGGGAGAGGGGAGAATGGGGAAAAAAAAACACCAAAGAATCCCTGCACTACTGACAGAAGGTGTGCACATGCTTAAGATACTACAGTAGCAGGTGTTTTGCAGCCAATGAAGCTGAATGCACGTGTTCTGCCTGGTAACACAGGAAACRTGGTTGGCTTCATGTTTGCTGAGCTCCTATCTGAGCTTCTTCAGAAAGAATTTCAGAAATTCACCAACTTTCAAGGGAAGCCAACTTCTGGGCTATACAAAAAACTRTGTGATCTTCTGCAGGAAAAGGGATAGTAGAGGGGACCTGCTGCTGTGATCCTGACTTTGTTCCATGCGGTTATAGTTGAACATATGTGTTTAGAATCCTCTTGGTGCTAAGGCACACAGAGCCATGGCCTGAATCCTTCTGGGCTGTAAAGGCAGCCATGCCTGGTGTCTCATTTTGGTGTTGGGCCATGCTGTTCAAAAGGAGGAAAGGGAATGTGCATCTTGACAGTCTCTGTGTTTTTAAGAAAATGCTGTGGCTGCTGCATTTGGCAAGGAGCTGAACCTTGCAGCTGGGTACCACGTAACCTGGGGGAGGGTTAGGGGAGATAGACCAAGGAGATACATGGGTTTAACAGATCTTTTCTTTTTCAAGGAAGGTGTTGTATTAATCATGTATATTTTGTACCTCTGTTTCCCATTCTTTTTGTGTAAAAGGTGAAACAGAACCTCCTCCCAGAGGAACCTTTGATTAGTTTTCTGTGGTGTGTCCAGTCTGAACAGCATTCTCACCTGTAGCCACAATTGCTGTACCAATAACAAATATGGGGGATACGTTTCCAGTTTGAACATTAATAATAGTGATGTTATCATTTTGTGTTTATACATCATTGCAGTGTCAGTAATTTATATTTGCTTTTAAAGATAAGCATTTTTCCTAAAAAGAACACATTTTAAAGAAGCTTTTTAAAGTCAACAGCGTCTCTGAATGTTCCTTCAGGATGAAARGTAACAGAGTGCATTTTATTATTTAATTATGGCCTAATAAGAAGAATAAAAGATTCTTAAGAGCAGAACTGTTATTAACAGCATTGTCTTTTTGATCTATGGAAAGATAAGTGTCCTCTAGTGGARGTAGTACCCTCCTCTTCTTCTCTTATAAACCTTTGTTCTCTTCTGATGCATATTAAGCACCAGATGAAAAATTCTGTTTGTCTGTGGTCTAACAATGAAATACCTTGTAGGAAGCAAAAAGGTCAAGCTTTCCCTGTCAGTGATTTATTATAAACAGTGCTGCCTCCTTTTATTTCCTGATACTTTGCATTTGGATTAGTGATGATACATCACCAGCTGCTAGATAAAATATGAAGTTGGGAAACTATGGTCAAACATTTCTGCTGAGGAATGACCCTGTAATCAGCTCCCAGCACACACAGGTCTCGCTTGATTTATCAACCCAAACCTGGGATTCTAGAGAGGGATGAATTAGTTTAAAGATATCTAAGGGATAATAGCTAAAGCCAAAAGTGCTGCAGGAAAACCGTTTGTCACTGGCCTGCCCTGCCCTCCTTAATTGCAGAAAAATTGAGACTGGATACGTTAGGCACCTGATATAAATCATTGGTCAAGTAACCAGCCATGTATCAAGTGGAGGAGTTGGAGGCCTTTTTCTTTTGCTCCTTGCAGGCAGGACACTTGCAGTTTAGACACCAGGAGGATGTTGGTTCAGTGAGGTTCCATTCACATCTGTCTGTGTGCTGAATTTACCTTGGCCTTCTAGATGACTTCATGCATTTTGTCATTCATTCCAGTTTCCAATGTGCTGTCTTAAATGTATTCTCTAGTTTTGCATTTGGGGATTATTTGTCCTAGATTTTTTAGCTGAGGGTGTAACAAAAAGGAATGTGCAATTGGCCAACACATGTTGTAAATAATCCCTTATTGCAGAACATACTTTAAAGTTTAGTCCTTGTGGAAGCTGTATTAACAAATGAATTAAATATCTGCACTCCACATTCATATTCCTCTTCCTCTCATTCTCCAGCTGCTGTTTAACTACACTTACATCCCCAATATATGCATTTTTTTTAACTTTACCAMCTTTGCACACAGTGTAGGTAGAGCTTCATGATATTTGATTTCTAACATCATGTCGGTGGTCTATGAAGTTGAGCACATGCATGTACACAGATTCATGTGACTGTGGGACTTCTGCTATGACCATCTTGCCTTCCAGTGCACATCAGGGAACAATTAGAAATTAATTCAGTGCATGTAATATCTTCATTCGAAACAAAGCTGTGAGAGAATAATAACACATTTTTCTCTCCCTTAATAGAAGTGAAGTTATGAAATTTTTCAGAGTTATGGTCCAAAGCATGGCTAWTGGTATGTCCCCCATGCCAATATTTATCCTTGTTTCACATAGCTGTGCTTGTGCCTCCTTTTTTTTCTATATAATGTAACTTTGCTAAAAATTAATTTTGCAGGCTGAGTAAAAATCAGTAGATTGCTCCTCTATTTGCTTTTTTGTCCCTTGGATAACATAGTGGTGAGTGTGTGCAAAATCCATTGTAATCCTGTAAGTGAATCGATGGACTGCAAATTCCCTCAAACGAGTGGGCAGGGGGGCATGCACAAGTGGAGAGGAGTGTGGGGTGGGATTGGACCTCTGGAGGTCACARCCCCTTCTTCTGGCCTCGGTTAACACTTAGATTCACTTTATACACCCTTGGCTAGAAACTCTGAAAATATTAAGGGCATCAGAAGCTTGATTTCTACCCTATTCTAATGAGAYTTAGACACTTAACTGCCTTATGTTGCTGTTGTTGTTTCTGGTTTTAAATTTCATCATTGCCCTGAAAAATKGGATGTGCTTAAGGACATTGTGATTATGGATCAAAATGTCTTTAGAATTGGGCTTTAGTGAGTAAAACATTAAAAATATTACTTGCTCAATATAAGTGCAATTTTTCAAGGCTAAGTTATATTAACAGAATTTATTATTAMATTGTGTTGTAATTCTTTTAAGCTAATGCATGAAAATGACCTCAAAATCAGATCAAATCTAGTTAAGATGGTGATTATCTAAGTCCCTAAATGTCTTTCATCCAGAAGCTCCAAAAGAAAGAAGAATATTTCATCCAATCTAGAGAACATAAGCATCATAATTTTAACCGCAAAGAAAATCAATTTAAGAAAAGAGAGAGGAAAAAYCAACAACAAACATTTGTCCATGTTAAGTGACTTTTGCCCACCATTATTAGCATATGTTTTATGCTGTATTGAGCACTTACTTCCCAGCATGAAGGTGAAGCGCTACTGCAAATTGCTACACCAGGAGGAGACTGTTTTAAGATTGAATCATAGGGGCAGTGTGAAATTTTTGGTTGAAAATGCTTGTCAGCATGCTGTAAGGGATAATGGAATTTGATTTCACAAAGCATATTTCATACTCAAGGTGTCCCAAACCACTCTACAGATGAATGAGTTAAATGCTGGAGAAGCGGTGACTGTGTAGGTAAATGTGGCGCCTATTATGTACTTGGCGATAGCTTACACACAGCTGCGGACAATGGAAACAGGTTTTCCCTTTTATTATTGAGGGTCACCCAGGTTAGCCCCTGTTCTTTTTGAAAAGCACTCTGGGATTTCTAATTTCCACCTGGATGATCACCAGAGACAGACAGAAAGGGCCACAGTTTAATGCTTCAGCGCCAGGATGGATGAATGATTGCGGGATGATTAATGGCTGCTCCGCGCGGAACGATGACAGCCTGTTATAAAGGAGATAGCTAACGTGTGATTCCGTGCACGCTGCAGTTCCACAACCTCAGCACTCCCACAGAGCGGGCACCGCGTGGGGAGGAGACACAGCCCTCGTGACACGGTTTGGGGTTAGTCTGCCCCTTCTCACTGGAGAGCAGTGCGCTGGTAAAACCCACCCAGCTCTGCTCGAGCGGTGCTGCTGGAGAGATGAGTCAGAGCCTGGCAAAGGCAGCGGCTTAAAAGCAAGCACAGCATCCACGGGAAATGTTTCAGGGGGGTAAAGATATCTTTCATCACCTATCCAAATTTTTGCTCGCTGGCCATGTGACATTTAGAACACGATCTATCCAAGCCGGGCCTGAGGTTTGCCGATGGACTGACCCAGTGGCGCTGCAGGCTGCGAGTTGTGGAGCCACACAGGGAGCGCAGACACCCAGGCTGGCACTCTGTCACCCTGCTGCATCCTTGAACAAGGCCCTGAGATGTTGATCATTAGATAATTGTTACTATTACTGGTAKATTTATTACTACAAAATTGTTACTGTGAAAAAAAAAGCCCTAAAGAACAACTAGACTTCACAAATTGCATGATTTCAATATATTCCTTTTTTTTCCGCACTTAAAAATGTTCTTTCCATTTGGTTGGTCCAGAACATGCTCACAGTCAAGTTCTACTATGCACTTGTTTACAGAAAGATAATCTCAGTTGTACTCAGAACTGTTTTTTAGAATCAAAGTGATAATTTCAAATACATGCACGTTACTTTAAGAACTCTTCTGGGAGTGAGGGCAGAGAAATAATTTCTGGCGGCTTTGTGACTGTGCCATTTTCACAATCATTAACACTAGACCTGGGCGCTGTTGCATCATCCAGCAGATCTAATTTGCTCTGGATTTGGCATGATCACGTTTCTGGTGAATTAGTCAAAGCACATTACACAGGCCGTGTCCCAGCTCCGTGCTTTTACGGTGGCTGTAGAAGACACATTGCACTTTGTCTGGCATAAACTCTGAGTGGTAGAGACAGATGATACCTGATCCAGTATGCACTCTGCTAGCACAAAATTATCCCATCAAAATATTTGGATCAAATTGGAACTGTCAGAGTGAGGTTATACCACACCAACACTTCATATCATGTGGCTGTAGCAGTTTTTAGCTGGTGCTAGAAGACTTAGAGTCTGCTGTCTTGTATTGATTAGTTATAGTTTTAGAAACCATTTCTCCATTTTGAAACATTCCAGTTAGAAATCCCTTTTGGGAACTTMATATTTATTAGGAAATGAGTTGCTTTTATCTGTGTTATTTTTAATGGAAATATTGTTTTCTTTAATTTACTGTCTACTTTACATACAACTTCAGAATTGCTGAAAAACATAGAGGGTGGTGTTTTCTCTCCATAAGAACCCAAGATGTTGAAAAAAAAGAGAATAATTTTGGTCAGTATTTTGTGGAAAAAAATACTTAATTTTTCCAGTGAAATTCACTTTTTAAAGTACCTAAATTCTATAAAGCTTTAAATATCTTTTAATGCACGCCTTTAATGAAAGGAACTTGCAGCTACTTACAGGCATTCTATGAGCAAAACAAATATGCAAATCTGATAATTTTGTCATTTGGTACCCTAAGTAAAAGGCTCATTACCATTCATGCAAGTATAAAATAGAGAAACCTGCGGGACAGATTAGCAGGAGGTGGTTAAAAGACATCATAATAAAGCTGTGTTGCTGTATAGTGCTTACAGCTGATTAATTATTGGAAAGTTTGTGTTGAAAATGGCATCAAAAAGTTTTTATCTGTACCTACATCTATTTATAATCTGCTAATCTTAGAAAATCCATTTGTATATCTTTCTCTTATCTAAGAGACTTTTCAGTGATAGAAGATTCATGTGGATTTTATTTGATTTTTAATTTAAAATCATGGATTGTTCAGCTGTATTGATTATTGCTATTTTCAGGTGTTAAAATTAGAGCACAGCAGAATTGATCCCTGCAGTCTTAGTTCATTCAAAGTTTAGTGAGTTTTGGGAAGTGGAAATAAAGGAGAACTCATCAGGCTTSATCCTATTGTCACGTATATGCACAGAGCCACAGATAATTAAAATACTGAAGCACTGTTATGAGGCAGAGACTGGGAAAAAATTAACTCACTTTATGTGGACGTTTTTAACTAAGTGTGAAGAAGTGAAGCATTCATCATTTGTAAAAAGACTAGATCTCACTAATTATATATTGCATGCTTTATTAGTGTGTTTTGGTATTTGTAGTGGTTTACATAATAGATAAGCATTAAAATAGGAATTTTTTTTAAATTGTGCTATTAACTTCAACAAAATATATTAATGATTTAAGAGAATTTTCTGACTTTTTCTACTTTCCTATCTTCTAAGCATTTTTATTGACTAATAACATCTGACTTATATTTTCATTTGATTAGAAGAATTGTGAAGGGCTTTATATACTTACTAATGTATTTTCAGATCACTGTCCTGTGATGAAGCCTCTCAGGTTGTCTGTTGAGAAAAAATGGAAGCTTGGGACAAGAAACAAAGACTACCAGAGGCATTAAGACAGCAGCAATAATGTAGGTCAGTAGAATGGAAATTTGCAATCTGACTGCAGCTCCAGGGTTAATATCCCAAATGTTCCTAGAGCACTGGAAAGCATATCAGATCTTTAATATAGCGGCATACTGCCACCTAACATCACATAAAGCATAAATTCAGTTCATCTTCACCACAGTCAGGAACTTTTCCCAATATTTTAGACTGTCCACCCAAACYATTTAAATCCATTTTGTGTGAATGGCTGGTCAGAGTTGCTTTTACCAGGGCTAGAACCAAGAAAACCCTTTGGATAGAAGCAATCCTCCTGGGAGCAAACAAGCTATGAAGTTGATTAAATTGTCTGAAAATGAGTCTTATATCATCCCACTGCAAAGACCCGCTTCYCTCCTTTGCCACAAAGACCCAAGTGCCCAGCAAGGGCAAGCATTCCATCTGGGATGCAGCAGTCCCTTCCTCCCTGTGGTTACACACAGCAGACTTACTGGTGCATTAATTTCTTACAGCATTTCAGTCCGAAGGATGTTTGCTGGTTGAAGTAATTCAGAAAACAGATCTTTGGTGAAAAACCTCTTCCTGATGGAAAAGGAATAGGGCCTGTTTATGGGAGCAGCTTACCCAGCTGAGTATGAGGGAGGAGGAGAACTGCTGCCAGAGGTATGACCTGAGGAAGGCTTAAGGAACATCAAAAGGGATGAGTGGAAGAATTCACGTGCTTTAGCCTTCCATAATTGGAAATGTCTCTTGGGGTTTCTTGCACTATAGCTAAGGTAAGGAGAAGGTATGGGTCCAAGTGGACATCACATAGAAAGGCCCTAAGGAGAAATGCTCAGAAAGTGATGGCTGTGCAGGTACCAACACCTCTTCCTTCACCCATTTAGAGGTTGTTTGACAATCTCCCATCTGTGTATTGACACATCTTGACCCTGTTTACTTGTAGGATCTGACAGGATCACAGAACTAATGCGACAGTCTGCAATACATTTCAGATAGAAATAGATTCACATTTCTACTTCAGTGCTCAGGTCAATGGAGTCACTTCAGAATTACATTTATGCTGCTGAGAGAAGAATTTGGCCAATTGCCAACTCTGCCCAACACATTAAATTTAAAAATAATTTAGCTAGCAGTTGTGAATACCCATTTCCTGCCAATAACCTTAGAACACGCCATTGCCAGGAGATATTCCTGACCCCACTTTGTGAGTCTCACCTTGTAGTGGAACTAGCCAGTAAGTCTCTCCAGGGCTTCATTGTTAGCACTGGACATACCAGTTTGCTGATGGCAGAGTTAGTCATATGCACGATGGAGAGAAGAAACATAAGCTCTCTTGGATGTGTGTTGTTTATAAAAAGCAAGTTTGCATTAAGAGAAGATTCTCGAGCTCTTGGATTTTTGGTTGCTTTTTTAAAAGTAGGTTTTAAAAATGGTCTTTAAAACTTATAAGGAATTTGAAGATAGCAGCTAATTGAGTTAAGAAATTAGTGTCCTGTTATTAATAGTTAAGATTATATTAATATGAAGACATGATGATTAGAGACCAAACAAGCAAGCTGGACCTAGCTCCAATTTTTGTCATTGATCATAGGTTTGTTCTTGAGTTTAGTTTCCCAACCAGTGTCAGGTAACAAAGACACTGCCTTCTGGGTCAGTGGTGAAAGTCCCCACTGAAGTATGTCAAAATTAGCAGAGAAGCTCTGTGAGGCTGATTGAAAGGCTTTGATAAGGAATAGTTTTTAAATAGAGTGAATGTCATCATGTTTGTTTTAATGAAAAAGATTAGGAAAACAATTTTCTTTTAAAAGTTTAACTCTCATGTTTATGGAATAGTAGGACCTTGTTCAAAAACAGGCAATATGTTTGAATTATTTATGTGTCAGCTTTCATGGTTTTTTCTATGGATTTATTAGCATGCCGGTTTGTGTGCTGGAAGTCAGATTCTTCTGTGTGTAGTGCAATGCTCAACAAACCCCCCTCTTGGACTCTCAAATCAGCACTTAAGGTGCAACCCTGGATTCATAGATTCATACCATTTCTTCCCCAAACTGACCAGATTTATAAACTGAGTTTCCTTTTTAAGCCTAGTCCATTCAGGAGAAGTAATTTCTTCTTCAGGGACCCAGTCTGGTGTTCTTCAAGAGCTGAGTTCATAYATCCAAAATGCCCTCTGTCATCTTCAAGCAAACTATGAGACTTCTCCATACTCTTTTGTACTTGCAGGTTTCTGATTTGGGGTATGGCAGAGCAAACTGCTTACATGTCATTTGTCCATGGCCAACTGGCTGTGACAGGGCAGTCTGGCTAAACAGGAGATTATGCTAGCAGTCCGTATATGTCTGAGGTCCCTTGGCTGTGCAAAATACAAGGGTCTTCCCCTAGCAGATAAAATGTGCTCTTTACTGCAGAAAGGAAAATATGCCTAACATGGAGAGAGCTAAAGTGGGATTTCTTGGTATTTTTGTGGGCACTATGACATTAGGGAATCTTTGACCAAAAATGGAATTAGTTGCCTGTATGTTTGAGATGTCTTCAGTGGGTAAATTGCCCTGATTTGTTTTTTCCTCGAAATCTTTCCTTGCCACTTCATGAGTTATCTGATACTATATAGCCTTTATCAACTTTTTTTCCCTCGCCACATCTCTTTAACGCTTGACAATCACAGTTTGTGTAGCATTGCTGTCCCAGAATGCTTGCAACAATTTTCTCCTTTACTARAACTAGAAGAAACCATAATGATGGATCATTTTACCAATCAAACTTTCTGCTTAATAACAATAGAGTGAAGGGCCAATCTCTGCTCTTAGACATTTTGTTTGGGTCTGGCAGCTCTGCAAATATATTAACAAGAGGCAGTGACCTTCGAGTAAACTCCACTCCAGGTATTATCACAAGGACTGTGCAATATCTAGGGCAATGATGAAAACTGGCCATCTTAATTGCCACAATTCATTCAGTAATTTGCTGAAGTGATATAAAAAAATCTTTTTGGATATTGAACTAGTTGGCAAGCAGCAGAAACTGCAAGCAAGGTATCAAACTACGGAGAAACAATGGCATTGTTAGACGTTACTGGCTTGGAAATTTGTCAGCCTGTGCCAGATGTCTTCCTTTATCCCTCACCAGATACAGTTACAGTGGTAGGAAACAGTCTTTGACCATCTTCTTGAACTGCTTTTGACCATTCTACCTTCCTTTGCTTATTAGAGAGAACGGAATCTGTGGATTACTTACYCTTCATGTCCTGTCTGTGAGTGACAATGTGGATAGAACAAAAATGTTGTTTAGGAAGGGAGGCAGTGTCTGTGGTACCCAAACCTTCATTTGATGAAAGAAAAGTAGCTCGACTGTGGTGACCAGGAAGTCTGCCTGGGACTGGATTTCAGAGATTTGTTGATTTGTTAACAGGATGTATAATGTTTCACATTATCAGCCTGGCTTCACCCACTCAAATCTGTTTGGGGATAAATTCTGGATGAACAATTTATATCAGTCAAGGTAATTTTTAAAGGGTTTCATAGTTTTAATTTAAATATCCCTATGTGTCAGAACTGCATTACACAAAATACATTTTGCCACACTACTGATCTGCCCATTTGTATTTTTAATTATAAATTTTCCAGGACTACATTTTCCTGTAAATTGTTCATGCCACATTAAAATGGCTGTGAATTACATACACTTCATTCTTTATATAGAATATACTATATTCCTCTTTGACATGCAACATGAATTTTTTTAATTTCAATTCCTGTCTAATTCAATGGGAACTAGAACTTTGCAACCAGAATCAAATATTCTGTGTTAAATTTGGGTTCATAAACTCAGCTGCAATATTTTTATGCTCTACTAGTAAACAGTTCCTGCCACCTCAGGTGATAATGTATTTTGTTATAAGTATAAATATTTCGTACAAAGGTTTTAAATGTCTTCATCTTATTATTAATGATTTACAAGCTTATTATTTAAAAGAAAATGCAAAACAAAGAGGCATTATAAATTGACTTAGGATTGTCAYGGCTTTTATGTTTAATGGTGAGATTCTGTACCTTACAAAATTTCAGACACTTGTCTAAGGAAACTATGTTCCTTTGAAGTCTGCTTTCCTGAAGTCAAAGATTATATGTTGCTTGTTGATTGAGAATTTAAAACCTAAGCATTGAGTGATTCAACTATTATAAAGATTAGATAAAGAACTGACCATCACCCGCATTGCTTCTGACACCAGTTTTACTTCCCACAGGGCATCTTAGTAGGTGTTAGGCAGACTGGTTTCTTTCCTCCCTAAAGTAACTGAAGATTGGAACTCTCCTTTGATGAGCACAAGCAGATTATGTATTATACATTCAAGCTCATGGTTGACCTTTGGAGATGCATAAATGAAAAAAGCAGCTGTTTGAATTGCACTTTCCAGTCCCTTGTGATTCGAAATTGGGATGCCATTTAATACATGCTTATTTAGTGGCAGTGATTTGTTTAGGCCCTTTCTAAACATTGAAGGAGAGAGAATCCTTCCTAGAGGATCTTACAATCCATGAGAAGAAAAAGAAGGGAAGCAGAGGTTAAGGACCAGAGAAAAACACTGGAGACAGACATGCATGTTTCTCTTTCCGTCTTTAAAACAGCAGTGGGCTCGTGAACAAACGACTGAATGTGCACGCATTAGTGTGTGCATATGATAACTTCAAATGCTTCCTGCCATGTCTTGTTCTAGTTCAGGAGGATTCTGATCTTTGCAAAGTTTTGCAAGGCTTTTCTCTCTATATATACGCATAACCATTTTGTAAATATTGCGATAGGAAATGTCAGTAGTGTCCTATGTGCCCTGTTTGTGAAATCATGAAGATGCTGGTGAGAGCTAACCAAGTGGGCACTGTGTGGCTGAGGATGGCAGTGCCACATGGCAGGTCTGCATTGATGTTCTCCTCATGTTCCTGGGGCTGCAGGACAGCCAGGCCTGCCTGGCATGAGGAAGCTGCCCAGGCTTGGTACTTCGGTTAGAATAAACACTGTGGGTGGAATTCAGGTGTATCATCAGAGAGGCTCAGAACAGCACAGGCTGAACTGGTTAGAAAAACTAAAATAATCAAGTRAAGGAAATACTACTGAATTTGTTCCCATATATAAAGCACCCATTTAGCCTGCTGTGTTATGTAACATGACTAAATAATCCTCCTCACTGCCCCAAGCAAGTGTTCATGGGGATTTGTGGTCTAATCACTGGATTTGCTCATCCTGGAAACAGTGGGATGCTGTCTGACCTTTATTTCCCAATGACATAGCACAAATATTTATTTAAATGTCACTTTTAGGCTGAAAATAGGGTCCCTTGTTATGGTGGAACATGTAAAGTTAGTATTGCTCACATGTTGCCTTCATAGTGCGGATGCGTTGAGCAAACAGGGTTGGAGACATTGGTGGTGACGAACAGTCACGTAAGTGTCTGCTGCATCTCTGTGTGTAAAGTGGGCTGTAATTTTTTTTTTTTAGTCTCATACAGTAACATTCTCAGTGGATCATCTTACTGAAGTGCAAAGGTTGGAAACCCAGTGAAATTGTTTGACTTTTTCCAAAGGCACATTACAGAGCCTCCTAAGCTATAATAATAGGAATCCGAAAACATGGGAGGGTGACCAATTATACTTAAATCTGGTCAGTGTTTTATTTTATGTGGTTGTACTCTGGCTATTTTTTGACTTGTTTGGATCATACTGGCTAAGTGTTCCTGTCCAGTAAAACTCATTTTACCCCAACCAGCTATTTAAACCAAGTATATGCTGGTTTTGCTATTGAATAGGAGGACAAGCACTTCCATTATGGTTAGTTGTTTTGTGGCTTTTGGTACCCACCCATTTATTTTGGTTTGTCCTAATCTATATTTATCTATGGATGACAAGATGAACTTGAAAAAAGAACAAGTTTAAAGTTGCATACCAGCTCCAAGGATGTAAATCATATTGGGCTTTCAGCTCTTTCAAGCTTTCATAAACAGTTCTTGCTGAAAGACTGAATCATACTTTTCTGTGACTTTAGTTCATGTTCAAGCATTTAATTTTTAACAACAGTGGTCAGTTTCTTGATGTGAACACATGACACTGGCCCCAGAGACTTCAGCTTTCTTTAGCTGTCATCATAACAATTTTTCTTTTTAAAGATACGCTCACAGCAAAATTAGAACTGGGCTAAAGGCTTTGAAAGTAGTTCAGACCACAGTGGTCCTGCAATGAGTGTGGAAACTGTGGACTGAGCCCTGCTCAGTTGCTTAAAAAAAATAAACTAACATATTAGAGTTAGTTAATAGCATACCATTCTGGGTAGTGGTAAAGGCAAGGGCTGACCCCTCTTACACCGTTTAAAGGACTAGATTGTCACCTGTTTATATTAAAACTTACTGGAGAGACATAACACGAGCTGGTGAAGAGCATGCTGTGGGATCCAGTGCCTCGCAGGGGAGCTGAAGTAGTGCAAAGAATTTTATTGTGGAATCCTCCTCCTGCTTCTCCCCTTAGGGGAAAAAAGCTCTAGCTCAAACAGGAATTATTTCAGGCAGGACTTGCGGTCTCTGTTGCACAGGGAGGTCAGGCTAGTTTATTACAGTGGTTCCTTCTAGCCCTATATTTAAATATACAAAAGGGAACACAGGAATACATTAAGCATGTTTGATTTTCAGATCTCTCCATTACCTCTAGGGCCCCCTCGCAAATTCTCATTTGCTCTTTGGTTTTATTATTTTCCAAGAGTCCCCTTTAAAACTCTCTCCCCACATTTTCCAATTATTTTGTACAGAGCTAGGAGGGAAATGTCATGTTGCCTCTTCACTTGTCAAAGGTCTATTTGCAAATTGCCTCCCCTCCAGGACGAAGGGGATGGTGCCATAGTGGTGAGGCACCTTTCTTCTTCCCCAGCTCTTCTTTCTTCAATGCAGCTCCAAAAATGAAAATAAAAATGGAAATGGGTGGTAGACACTGATTTTGGGGTATTTAGTAGTTAAACTAATTGGGTTTTTTTTCATCTGAGTCTCAAAGATGGCCAGTTATAGACTTTAATGAGAGGTTAATACAAAATCTGTTGGAACTGATCAAAAGATGCCTAATGGCTCCAATATGTATGACATCTCAAACGACTGCAGAATAGGAGTAACTCATCTTCCAAAAAAACCCCACCTGATACTAAAGAAACCCAAGCATACTAGCTGGATGCCAATAGAAATGTCTTAATTTTTGTACTTCCAATATAATTGGATTTGCTGTAATTGTTTAGGTCTTGGGTTTTTTGAAGCAAGAAATCTTATAAATGGATATAAACAACAGTAATTTTTTCTACTGTGTCTGACTTGAGACTTTAGAGAATGTCATTGTGAAGAAACTTGAGCAAAATATTGCATTATTACATTTTCACGATTATTTCCTTTGCAAGCTGGAAAAATGAAGCCTCAGATCATATGTGCATTTACATAATGCAGATTTCTCTACTCTTACACTTCTTACTCATAATTCAGATTTCCCAGTCTGATTTCATGCTAATTTAGACTTCCAACTTAATTTATTTTGTCAACATTGAAAACATTTCTCTAAGTGACATGGAGCCAGATTTACCCTCTTGCAATTCCAAAGTGACTTCAGTAAATCACTGGATTTTTTTTGGTGTCTATGCAGGAACAGAGTTTTGCTCGTAATACACAGTTTTCAGTTTTAGAGCTATCATAATAGTAACCAATCTACCTCCTCATGAGAAGGTCAATTTATTTTGAGCGGGTGAAAGGACACCAGTACAGAGAAGAGCTCTTGCCCAGTACATAAATAGATCTATCTTGACAGTGTAACAATAGTTCTGACTTTGCTTTTGCAGAGGAAAACCAATGAGGGAGGGAGAAGACTGGGTTTCTCCAATGTACTCATTTAGTAATCAAGCATTTATATAAAGACATCTCACTTTATTTCAAGTCATGTCCTCATAATTTTATTTTTGTCTCTTTAGAACTTTTTATTCAACAATTTTGCACTTTCCATTTTTTTCTGTTCGTCCAAGGGTTCCTTCAATGCTGTGAGGAACAGTGAAGAGTTCAGCAGTTCCTTTCACCATCATTGCATTAGCAGATTCCATCCTCAGAACAATTACGTGGCAGCATGTGGCAACAAGTCATATCTGAAACCTTTTGTCCCTGAGTGGGCTTGTCAGAGACAGTCACTTCTGATCTTGACTTCTGCACTGTATTTGGCATTTGAAAGAGTTAGTGTTGGATTGGGTTTGGTTTTTTTCTTTTCTAACTGTACAGCAAAAGATTTGATTGTGGTATTTTGATGTTTTTGAAGTGTTATTTCTCAGTATGCTAAAATTTACAATAATGATTCCTCACCCAGACATTTAAACTGTTAGTCTATTATTTTTAGTTTTTATTTCTATTTGAGAGAAAATAAGAGAGGAAAAAAACCCCAAACAACCCAAACTTGGAAAATTGTCCAAGCCACTTTTCTGATGAATACTGGAAAAACTGAACTTTGTGCTACATATTTTTTCTTCTGACAATTTGATGAAGTTAATCCTCCTAAAAGTAATACCTGTGTGATTTGGCACACCTCCTGTTGTTCATCAATACATGATTTTTCCCTACCGCCCAGCAGCTCTGTGGGAACAGGCACCCCACAATTCCCACAGATTTAATTTTCTTCCAGTGTTTGAGATACTGTTTCGCTTTTGTCCTCTGAGCGTTTGTAAGGCTTTTTGAGCTGTATGGGACCCTGCCAGTGCAGCTAAGGAGGAACACCTGGTGGGTGCTGGCAGTCCTTAAATCCAAGCCTTGATGGCTCAGGAACGGGCCTGCCATGGATCAAATAATCACGTGTAAATGTGGGTTGCAAGCAGGCAAGGCAGGCAAGCTACTGGGTAACTAAGGTTTCCATTGGAAATCTGTTGGCCATGTGATTGTCCTTCCCCATTTTTTTTCAAAATTAATGCACGTACCCCTAGAATGTTTTAGAAGTGATAAATTGATGTTTTCTCCCAGAAACATGTTTCATGGAAAAATTTCTGAGCAACCATCATTATGATTTATAAAGCCTTCAAACCTGGCTACCCAGGAGACCACCTATGAGTTTGTGCCACAACGGAGCCGGATGGAAACACCTGACCTGCTCAGCCCTGGTTTCTCCCTCTCTCCCTGTAATGCTGTTCCCATGTCCTGGACTGTTGACATCCATCAGCCTCTGGGCACACTGTGCATTTGAATGAATGCTGGTAGAAGCATGGGACTGCAACCATGGTGGTTTTCTGGGCTGAGATTAAGAAAAATGTAGAAGAACAGGCCAAGGAGTTGTAATTTTGAACTACTACTCTGCAAGTCAGGTGGTTCACTTTTTTTCCAGTGTGAGTCAAGGCAGCTGTTTGATGAGAAGGCTTTGTGTGCACACACACACAATTCACAGAGGCACTTAAAATCCTTTTAATGTGGTATAGAACCTTATAGTGAAAAATATTTGTCTTTATCAAAAATGATTGAGTGCGACCCCTGAATAAAATTGCTAAGAACTTCCTTCAGTTTCAGTAGGGACTGGTCATGAAGGATCAGCCCTAGGAAGCAGATCTGATGAGTAAGCGTGCATCCCTTTTGCATGGTCTGCTTTCATGTCACAAGACAAAATAAACAGAGATACCACAAATTGGTCAGTCTGTCTCTCTGTTTAGTTTTGTTGAGGTAATGCTTGTTCCAGCCTTCCTAGCCAACTAATTTCCTATTGTTTTTTTTCTTGCACTTCCTTCTGCTTTTGATCTTCTTCCAGTTGACATCCAGTTCTGATATGGTAAAATGATCCTTCTCCATAGGTGGCCACCCACAGCTTGCCACAGATAGACCAGCAGAGCTGGTCACCCATCCCTGGTACAGCCTCCTCTGGGGAGTAACTCCGTGCAGAATGATTTGAACCCAGCCCACTGAAAATTGCGGCCGTGATGCCGTACACGAGCGCAGTGTGGAGATAAGCATTTTTCTTTGTGGGCGAGCATCACGGGCCGGCCTCTGGCTGTGCCTGGCCGGCCTTGGGGCTGAGCTCGCCCAGAGGCTCGGTCTGCGGCGGTGCCCCCCGCGGGGAGCCCGCTCGGCGCCAAGGCACAGCGGACAGTGCCATCTGCTGCTCCGCGCCTGGAAGACAGACCAGTCTCCACTCTGGTGGGAACGCTTCGGTGTCGCTCCCGCCGGTGCTGGGGGCCGGGGGCACTGCTGGGGCCGTGTGCCTGCCGGACCCTGCGCTGGGTGGGAAGGTTTTGCATCGCCGCTGAAGGTGAAGCGTGCGTGTCCCGTGGCAAGGAGGAAGGCTCCAACAAAGAACTCCTCRGCTGCTCTGTAGGTGTGGAACAGCTGATGCCCTGCATAGAACAGCCCCATCGTCCATTAGAACGTATTACAGGCAGCCGTCAGTGATGTCAGTGGTAGTTCTTCAAGCCGTTTTCCTGTAGAAGTTGACCCGCTGGGGGTGTTCAGAGCGGCTGGGTGACTTGTAAGTGTGTGCATTGGAACTAGATGCTGGTGGAACAACCAGGAGAACTTGGGAGCAAGATTTTTGTAAATTCCGGGTTTAACAAAAAAGAAAATATGATCTACCATTGCTGATCCCAGAGGTTAAAGCCTGAAAATTTACTTGAATGGCTGCTGTTCATGTATCTGCAGTGCAGAACAAGCTACTCTGGTATGAATTGTACACCCCAGACTGCATATTCCTCAGCTGTTAAGAGATGTATCATGGAGTCTAGTATTTTCTATCACATAGCAAAGTTTGGTTCTTTCCTAATCTTTTCCTCCTGGTTCTATACCCCATCTTTTGCAATCTCATTCTTAGTCTCTCTAGAATGGAATTGCAATGCCAGCATTTCACTGCACCTTGTAAAATCTTTCCCAGCTTTTCCAAACAGGGAGCTTTTATCTACTTGCATGCCACTTGAGCAACGACTTTAACTGCTTAAACTGGCTGCTTGTCAAATGCATCTTAAAAAAGAAAAAAATAAGGGGGGGTTGATGTTCAGCTTGTGAGAGAGGTTCTATCGGTTCTTTCACTGAAGGGAAAAAGAATATTTCATACAGTAACATAGAAGTACTGCCATGGGTGCATTCACACTGCACATCACATTAAATACTTKTTTGCCTACATATGGAATTGCAACATGTTAGAGAGAAGGTGCTTTGTCTCAGTTTGTGTAAGCCTAGAAATTAAATGTAGAAAAACTTTGATTGAACACCCACAAGTGTGCGTTGGTAGGAATTTTTCCTTGATATACAGTTTTGAAGTCTTTGTCTTATCCCTTTACTCTTGATAACCTTAGTCTTTTCTTTTGAATTGGGAACAGCAACATCCTAATTTCCATGGCAAAACCCTATTGTTACCCTTACTTAAAAAAATATTTTCCTAGAGCAAGAAAGAGTGAGAGCAGTGACTGTGTAAATTGCAATAAGTGGTTTTACACTATAAATCAAGCAATCAGTGAAATTGAGTTCTTGGCTTGAAGAGCCAAAAGGTGGGCTCGTTTTCCTAAAAAGCATTGCTAAAGTCTCCAGAGGTGTAAATCTTCATCATATTAAATAGCAGTGGAGCCAGTGGGGCATGGGATAAGAGAAGAGAGATAACTATCAGAAAAAAGGGAGCTCTGCTTTTTTTGCCCTTTGTGGCCTAGTAGGAGAATATTCTCTTTGCTGAATACAAGAAACTTGCTTATACCTGCAGCCAGATCTGTTGTCCAATATTGTGTTAGTAAAACAATATCAATTTTTCTGTGTGATTTTAATCTCACAGTTTCTCCTCTTCAGAAAAAAATTTGACATAATTGGTTACTTGGTCCATATTTCAGATGAAGGAGGTTGGTTTTGGTTTTACTTGATAGGCAGGAAATCCAAAGGGTATATATAGTGATACAAAGCACTAGAGATCCATATGAATGACCAAATGTTAAACTATATAACGAACACTCAGAAATTGGGCTTCTAATTAAGTCTTCATACATTCAGCAAAACCAATAKTTATGCTGTGTTGCTGTATCACTGCAAAGCTGTTGATATTTAAATTTCTTGTTTGCTTAACTATAAATGAATTCCAAAGGCTTTCTATATCATCACAAAGACTGCAGAAGAATTGTGATGCACAGCTCTACCTTTTTGCTGTTTATTATCATGTATGATTGTACTTTAAAACTGCTCTAATGCAGAAGTCCCCCACCTAGTATTTATGGGGTTTTTTTAAGTACATTTCATTGAATGTATTTGTATTTTACTCTTTCGGCTATACTTAACATTATCTGAAGTTGTACCATATTTTACATCTGTTTGTAAGTGCACACAGTTATAAACAACAGTGGAAAAGCTGAAATGCACTATTAAAATGTGACCATTTTCTTTTCTCTTTTATCACATAATGCATAGGACTAGCCAGAAAATAATCCTTTGTCCTAACAGAGTCAAGCTTTTGAAATTTTTATTATGGTGTAAAATACGAATGGAAGAGCAGGTGCATGCTATGTGCCTCAGTCTCTCCTGTTGGAGTTGTTCCACTTGGTATAAATAATTGAATGTCCTACTGGCCATGGGCAGGGGGGAATAGAGCAAGTGAGCAGAATGACAGCATAGCCCAGTGACCAGAACAGTCATGTGGGCTGCAGGGAAACCCAGGCTCAGCTCCTTCCTCCGAATCATGAGATGGTGTCCCTATTTCTTGCAGGAATGTCCTAATCACTAGGCCGAGGACTGTTTTGGAATTGCTTTCACTCACTTGTGTGTGTCTGATAATTGGGCATCATTTCCAGTCAGAGAGTTACGAGGGCAAACATTTCTGCAAGAGTTATTATTTTTCAGTGGGGAAAAGGAGTTTTGTTGTGTTTTTGGGAACATCTGGTAATAAAAAGGATTTAGAATATTAGCTAGTCATGGCTTCCAATGTACATCAGTGTTAGTCAAGCTTAAGATAAATACAATTAAATAACTTATAGGGGGACTAGAACTTGAGAATTTAATTTGCAAGAATAGGATATAATATCATCTATTTCCTACAGCTGCCTAGTTTCTAAATTTGATATCTTAAAACTGTCAGAGTTGCTATAATTTCAGATAAAATGTCTTTCCATAGGCAAAAGATAATTTTTATAAGCTTTTTAAAAACTAATAAAGTAGTAATCTGCAGTATTTTATTATTTAGAACCCTTGCCTTGGGGATATGATTTGCAAGGATTTTTTTTATATCTCAATTCAGGGTGTACATGTGAGCAGCCCGGGTGAATATATCTGTCAGTCTTTTCTATAGGTTTTTTCTTTCTACCAAATGCTGTCTGCATTCAGTCCATAGAAACACTACCACCTCTTTAAGTGGTAATGCTCCCTGCAGAGTTTTTAGCCTGTAGGAGATATGATTAGGGGGTGATAGTGTTAAGCACTCCTCCTGTATCTGCTGGCCCACTATGATAACCTTAGGGTTACAATGCATGTCTGACAAATACAATTCCATTGTGACTAGCGCCTTATGGCAATTTAGGAGGCTTATTCATCATTTTACAACAGACTTCTGTCAGGGATTTTGCTTATTTGCCCTTCACTGGTGTACAGTAGTTGTAGGTTTATCTCTAGGAGTCCAGCCCTAATAACCAATAACAAAGTGCTTAAGCTCTAAGCTTGTGAGAAATGGACTTACATTACACTCCAACTGCACCTTAGCTCTCAACTGATAAGACAATGTGTCTTTGAGAGAAGGGAGGATTTGTATGAACTGATCCTTTACAGTATGGTGTATGCACTGGTAGAAGATACGGGGAAGTACATTGTGTTCTAACCATCCAGATCCTAGCTTTTTACATATAAAATGCATCCTTGCTATCATTAGAAATGTTTCCTTTAAAATATGAAAGTGAAGAGATATCTTGCCTTGGAAATTGCACTACAAAGTTATTTGTAACGATGGTATGGGATTTGGAAGGACTGAGTTACTTTTGAAGAAATCCCCATGATTATGGTTTAAATTACACAGATTTATTCAAGGAACAACAAAAGTTTTTTTTTTTATTATTATTCAGATTCCTGCTGGGTTCTGGATATTAATTAGGTAGTGGTTCCAGATGAAATCCAGGAGAGAGGAAAAAAATGCTACTCACATTTTAATAACCTAGAGAATTTTAAGTGGCTAACCATATTGTTTACTATATATCAGTCTGAAGAATAAAGAATAAAAGCGCATGAATAGGCAGGCACACAGCATGGAAGAATAGCACCGTACACCCCAGCTAAAGTGCATTGTATATTCAAGGTTTAGATCTTCCACCCAGCAGATTTAGAGCGTGAGGGGGCAACATTTGAGAAGTGTGTACTGAACAAACACAAACATGAGGATTGCCTTTTTTCAGTTTTAAGTGTGAAAACATTAGCTCTCCCTCTATGCCTTTGAAGTCTTCTCTTTCTAGCAAAGCTCTGGCAGGAGGGAGGTCTTTCAATTAGTTTCTCACCCATAATGATTTCTTTGAGAAATTTTAATCAGGTTTTCCATCACAGAGTGCATTTGTTGCTGGTACTTGATCTTTTGGCCAGTTGAAGCTTCTGTGGTCCTTTGTCTCTTGAGCAGTTGGGTCTTTTATAAACTTTCTGGAGTAGTTATTAATCATGGAACTTTTCTACCTTTTTTGAGGTGTAAAGCTGCACAGAGAAAAATACCAGCGTAGTGACACGAGCTAATTTTCTGCAATGTTACCAAGATAAGAGATAGTATGTTAGCAGTAATGCCTACAACAGTGTAATTACTTTCTGTTTCCATTATTTTGTAGTAACCATATAATTAGCTCACTGTACCAGAGGCTGTCTGCTTTTTATGGCAACCTGTACTGCTAATCACTAGAAAAGTTTGTGTAAGTGATCTGTAGCCTTTACACTCCTAGAGTAGCACCAAGGAATTTGAAGGGGCAGCTGTATCCCGGCCCCTTCTGCAGAGGTAAGGAGTGAGAAAGAAGAGACTGACAAAGCTGTGTGTGGAGTGAAGTGTAGTGAGTGTAAGAGTGAAACCCTCGCTACAATTTCACAAAAGTGGTTAGTAAAGTCTTAGCCACTTCATACAGTTTCCTCTGGATTAAAATACACGTGCTTGTCCTTAGTCTCTTGAGTCTTGTCTACATTAAAGAATTTTGCATGACTCAGTAACTGTTGATTCTCTTAAATATAATTTATTCTGACTCTCTGAACTTCAAAGGGGATGCTTTCTTATAAAAGCAGAACTTCAGGAAGGAAGGGGCTCAGCAGGGCCAAATTATTCATTATGAGTGAGAGGCTCTTTGGGGCGTTTTTCAGGGATGATGTGCTTTAGTGAGGAATTCCTCTCTGATGCTTGGGAGATGGGTTACCTGCCTGTTACTGCCTATTGCAGTTCCTGTGTCAGTGAGAGGGCAGGTCACCATTGCACCAGTGATTTCTCAGAGCTGAGGCTTGCGGGGCAGGAAGGTGGGGCTGTGCTTGGGAGAAGTCACTGTGGAAGCAGGACAGAGCTGAGCTGGGCCCTTGCAGGTCTGTGTGCTGGTTGTCCAAAGCCACAGTATTGCAATTCAGGTAAGACAACTGCAGGCAACGAGGTATAGCAAAAAAAAAAAAAAAAAAGGCACCATTGTACTAAATTATTTCTTCAATTTCTGCTCCCTAAAGGCTGGAGTTTGTGGATACGAGTGAAATCTCCTATGAACACAGTACTTCACACTAGCAGGAAAGAAAAAATACAAGTGCTGTACACATTTACAAGTTGGATTGGGAATTTTGTGCTCCTCTACTGCCCAACTCCCCCCACAGCCTCTATTTAAGTACAAATTTACTAAATTTGGGGGATAAAGAACATGCTTTTTCTCACCATTTCCTCCTACTTAATTCAAATCCTGTTGTTAGTTAATTATAGATGCTACTTTTTCAGATAATATTGCATAATTCAATGGAAAACAAAAAAGCTCTGTAAAAAGTGGTTATTAAATTCAGCTTTAGATATTTGATATGGTTTTCAAGTACCTCTTTATTTATTTGAAAAAAGGAATCATCTTGAAATGTGCTCTTTCTTCTTCCCCTCTGTGGCCTTGGAGCTGGTCCCTCTGAGTACTGCTCCTACATTAATTATTATGGTAACTAGGGAAGATCAGGTGATAACATGAATACCCTTAAAGCACACCAGCAAGTCTTTAAGGTAGGCAGCAGTGCTACATGGTTGTAAGCTGTATACTGCCTGATTTATTTATGTTTTTAATGCACCAGTAAAAACAAGGCATTCTTTAGTTCCTGTTTGATCCTTCATCCTGGTCCTGTCGCTGTGGACAGCCCCCGCCTCGCTGCAGCTGCTATTCCTTGTGCTCCATGAATTGCCCTGTTGTGCTGGCAAAATCAGGACCTCAGAATAAAAGCTCCCTCTGCACTGCTGGACTGGTCGTGCCAAAAGCCACCTAGGTTTAATTCCACTGAAATCTGTGAAGTTATACAAAGCATTACTTGGGGTCCATGCTAAGCCACTGCATTGCTCGCTGCTTTATAAAGTGTTTAGCATGTGTGTTTTGTCCCCTGGGAGCCGTGTGTGTTTGAGCAGGAGTTCTGTGAGGGCAGGGAAGGGGGAGACCCCCAGCATGAGCTACTCGAGCTTTTTCTTTCCTCTCAAGTGCCAGTAGTAAGGCACTCTACCTTTACAAACAGAGGGAACACTCTTGCTGGAACAACACATGAAAACAAAGTCATTTATTAGATTATTAATATTCTGGATAAGATTATTAATATTCTGGACACCTTAGGACGTTCTGAAATTTCAGCAAATCATTATATATACAAGATGTGCTTTCGTCACTGGCAACATTAAGAAGATTTAACTTGATGTCACAAGTTCAAGTAGTGCAGCAAAAGAAAATTAATTCCAACACTTCTTTATCAGCCATTGATTAGAACAGATTCATCACAGCTAGAAGTGTCAGATTATAGTTTGTTGTGGGTAAAACATCCAAGCTGTCCCTACTTGGTTTCACAGACTAAGATGTCTGGTTTTCTTCCTTTTGAAATCGGTTTCAGTATTGTTTTAGCATAGCAAAATTTATCACTGAGTAAAATAATTTAAATGCCAGTCAGCACTCTTACCCTATTTCCTTTATATCTCAACACAGCTCTAAGACTTCAGGTCAGGTTCAGTTCTTGCTTCCATCTGTTGTCCGTGATCTGGTGGTGTTAAATATATAAAACCTCATAAGTTCCCCTATTCTTGCCTTGAAGAGTGTCATGTACCCATGTGGATGCTTTTCTTTCCCTTCTTGCCTACTTTCTAGACAAACATATTATGCAAAGGCAAAGAAGAGAAGGTAGACATCCTGAAAATGCCATGAAGTGTCCTGTCTCTGGAAGTCTGGGATACCAGGCTGCAGTAATGCAGGTGGGGTGGTTGATATTCATTAGCTGCAGACTTTGCACTGCCTTTCAGACTGTCTTGCAACTGTGTGGGGATCTTATTATGTATTTCCCTATTGAATAAAAAAATAATAATAATTTGGCAGAGCAATAAAAAAGTGTCAACAAAATCCATGGGTTTTAAAAGGTAAAATATTTACAAACCGTTTGCAGATGGTGACTTGAATGCTGCAAATATTTGCTCTGCTTGCAACTTGGCTACTTGAATACTCTGCAGAAAATCACACGGAGCTACAAAAAAACATGGCAAAATGCAATAGTTTGATGTATTTTTTTGCAGTTATACATATGTAAACTTTATTTTGGATAGCAAAAAGAATGAAGCAATAAGTGGCTGTCCTTTCTCTCATTACAACTGATTCAGCATCAGATTCAGGGGGCCTGGTTCTGATGGACAATATATAGACTGATTTGGCTTCTGCAAACTCCAGTGCTGAGTTTCCAATAGATATGTGCTCTATGGCATTTCTGTTTTTTGTAGTTACTTGTTGCTCCATAAAGATTTCATTACAGATGGCTTAGGAGTTTGTGGTGTGAAAGGGATTAAAGTTTTTTGAGCCATCTCTGAAATAGTTTTGAACATCTACAGTACATTTAATGAGCAAAAGAAGAAAAGGGATGTACTTCAAACCATCAGACCTGCCACAAACAAGTTAGTTATCTCCATTTTATCTTTGTATTAACTTTACAAAGCTGAAGTATTGCTAGTCTTGTTTTCAGTCACGGAAGAGATTATTTGCTTTTCTAGTATATTTTAAACCAAGAGAGCCTGTGGAAGTTGATAACTTAACACTGTTGAGGTACTTCATAAAGACTTATTCGATTATGTGGGCAGAATGAGTTACCCATTTAGAGGAATGTTACTATTATATCATCTGATATAGCTCTTCATTTGCCATATCACTGCATAATGAAGAATAAAAGTATTGTTTCTCACATTTGGAGAGAAATTATCAATAAATATTATAGCTGCACACAACCCTGTATTTTTTTTTTCTGAAGAGATACTTGAAAATTATAGCAATGACTGCCTTTGTTGTATCTGTGGTGTTGCTTGCAGACTAGTAACTTCCTTCCACAGGGCACAAAGCCAGCACTCAGACCTACCAACAAAGTGAGATTCGTTTCAATGTGTGTTTTTAGGGAGTTGTTTAATTGCGAAGTTGACTCTTATTAAAAGAGAACAATGAGAAAACAGGGCARTTATCTATAGTCTTGCTGGCCTTTCTCCTAAAACAGCGATTATACCACTGCTGATACGCTAAGCTAATCTGCATTTTAATTTGTGTTTTTGAAAAGTACACGTTTGGTTCCGGGACATTTGTCAGTGTGTTGCGTGGCTGTGGCTTGGCACAAAGTGCCTGGCACGGCCATGGTGCTAATTAATCAGCTCCATGGGAGGCAAAGGTGGTGGCAGCCTCCATGGCCCCGGTGACTGTTCCCCGCTCACCACCCGCTCGGGGACCGCCTGCCCCGATGGGGAAAGCTCACTGCCTCTGGCAGATGCAGGACAGCAGGGGAAATAGGGACCAACAACCTCCCCCAAGCCAGTTTGTCTGTAAATCCCCCCAGCTTCCTGGGGATAGCCCTGCAGCATGACTAGAGATCAGCTCATGGAGCCACAAACTCTCTTTTTCTCATGACTTTTCTTTGCAGAAAGTGTTACATGAAAGTCTTCCTCGCCACCACTTACAGCTCGAGATCCTTTGCCATCCTGCTTACCAAGTAAATGATATCAAATGGGGATCTATCACAGACCTTGGGGAACTTTTTGGCAATATCTGAGGCCAGTCAGGGAGTGCAATGCAGATGTTGGGGTTGAGTGCTGCCCCTAGTGAAATTGATAGCATTGGCCTTGGGAAGAGCAAGATTTGATTTAGCCCTAGCACAGAAGCCACCTGAGGAGTGCCCAGTGGTGTTTTTGCTAGGCATGTCCTAATAAAGAGGTGGAGTGGAGCAACTGAGTCATTGACTCACTAAGGTTGGACAAGACCTCCAAGATAGAGTCCAGCCTTTGACTGAACACAATCACGTCAACTAAACCATAGCACTAAGTGCAACATCCAGTAGTTAAACATAAAGGTTTCAAGAGTTCTTAATCAGACTTTTCATGTGGGAGCTAAAATAAGTAAACTTTTGTGCTAAAGGCAAGATGGCTTAAAAAATCTCTGCTTATCTTAGGAATAATGGGAATGCAAGAAAAGAGTTAAGTATAGAGTTATATAGCCATGTGTATATTACTGTTGTGTGATACATCTAAAGGTGTATGTGTGTATTAGAACAAAGACTTCATTGTGGAATAGAAATGAGACAGAAATTTGTTCAGAAATCAGAAAATTTCACATAAAGAGATCTCTAAAAGTGAAAACAAAAGAGAAAAAAGGGTTAACCCCAAACTTTTCCTAAAAGATGTCTTAAAGAAGATTAGACAAAGCTCTTTCATCATTGGGAATCCTTCTAATATGCAAATGTATTTGGAATAAGTATTGGGTAAAAGAAAAGTAGTTTGATTAATGGAACCTGTCCTTTATAGTTCTGTTGCAATGTGTAAGGCTCTGTGTTGTGCCTCCGTGTGTGTGTGTGTGTGTTTCAGCAGTAGCATAAGCATGCTGGCAAAAGCCACTGCCAAGTCTCATTAATTGCAACTCCCGCAGACTTATTCAGCCATAGAACTCTTATTTGTGGTGTAGTTTTACATTAATTTGGGACGTGGGTTTCCTTTAAATTTCAAACTGCATAGAGCAAAGTGTATCCTATTTAAAGGAAGGAAAAAACAGAAGGTGGCTAGATCTTAGTAAAGAAGCAGGATGATTTGCCCCTTAAATTCATTAGGATTACTGTATGGTCTCATTTTTGTTGACAAGTGCAGTCCAAACCCCCCAATAAGTGAGAAATTTCCTATCCAACATACTATTTCAGCCAAAGCTGTGTAATTGCCCAATATCACAGGCATAAACRGCAGGAGGGCAAAGGAGTTCAGTCAAGACCCCCCAGGGTTTGTGTTTGGTATGAAACACTCCATACAAAAATAATGATTTTGGCTCCTTGAGCCTCCCTCCAGTAGTATGTTCAAAAACTTTGCCAGTTGCTGTTGTACTTTGTTCTCCAAGAGTACACTGTAGAAAATGCAGCTTCACTAAAGAGTGGCCAAAGGTTAGACATTTGTGGGGAAATATAGGAATTTTTTATATATATATCAAAGATTGGTACAAACACATGAATTTATTTTGAATAATATTTGGTGTGTGTCCAACAAGGCTGAGCTGTCCAACACTTCTAAAATTCTCATAATTCTGCCTGGCTTTAATTTTTGCAGCCATTCTCTGAATAACAGTGACTGCTTAAGACATTTGTTAAAAGTAATGGATGAGTCACAATCCAGGCAAGAAAAAGCTTCACTTTATTTTGGAGATTAGCTAATCTGATGGAGGAAAGTTCTCCAAGTGCACTGGGGGAGAGGAAACAAAAGGTTTATATGGTAGGAAAAAAGCATATATTTATTGATCCTCCTGTCTGTCATAGACATATGCTGTATATCAAATCAGCAGTCTCCAAGGAATTTCAGTATCCTGCATGTGGACACCAAAGTGCCTTTAATTAAAATACTTCTCTGAATGTATTTTGTTTCTATAGTTTACTGTTTATTTTTAAACTGTTAAAATATGGCGTACATGGAACCGATGCACATCAAAGTACTTGAAAAGATCCATTGTTTCTAAAACCGGTGGCTTAAATTTTGATTTTATTTTATGTATGAGGCAAACGAGACAAAGTTCTCTACAGATTTGGGAAGAGAACGTAACTCATTCCCCTGAGCTAGCTGCTGAAAACACACATTTCCTAAGAAAAGACTAAAAGCAGAAACAATTCAAATAAGTGGGAGAGAAAGAGGGAACTGAAACTCTGACATGACTTTGAACTTTCAGGTCCCTCAAATTGCAGCTCAGACTGTTGTCAAACACAACTGCACAAAGGCAGGTTGGGAAGACTTGGGATGGCAGTCTGTATTTATCAGTTCTAAGGTCTGTATTTGAATTTTATATGTGCAGATCATGTATATTTTATATCATATATAGATAAATATGACATATATATAAGGAATTATTTATACATAAAATTATATATTGCTGAGATTAGGAAAATAAGAACTGTTATCTGGGGTCTGCCCCGCAGTCTGTGTAGGCAGAGCTCCTGTTTCAAACAGTGGCCACTATCTGATGATCCAGCAACTGTTTATCCCACCTAATGGAAAATGAAACAAGATGATGCACAAAATTTTCTCAGCCCATGGAGACAGTCTCTGTGGCCTATGTTCTGATGCATGTGTTTGTCTTGTTGAGAGTTACTTAGAACTTTGAGAATGGAAAATAACTCCAAGAATCTTGAGCTGAATTCATCTCAGGTGTAACTTGACTAGAAAAATCTCTTCCAGAGATTAATACCACCTTTATAAGTTCAAGAGGTGACTTGCACAGGCATATGCCTTCCAACAGACCCCTGTGCAATTTCCACTGAAGTTTTTCCAGCTTTGATATGGAAAACTTCACATCTTATAGAGCACCTCTGGATGCCCTTTCTTGGGTAGAATCCTCTGTGAATGCAGGATTTGAGTAACAGCCCGAGGGTGAGGAATCCACAATGTGAAATTCCTGTCCTGGCATGCAGAAGGGACATCAGTGAATCGGGTCATCCTGGCTGCTCTTTGGGTGCAGAGTGTTGGGACTTCCTCTCCGGAAGGCTTCACCAGTGGTGGGTTTCCAGAAGGAGATGATACATTCCCGTCATTCAAGCTGCAGTGGGCTAGGTGAAGTTTCACTGAAGTCAGCAGACTTTGGTCTGAACCTGTACATTTTTGTCTTTCTAGGTATGAGTTGTTAAAACAGATGAATATTGTCTATTTTTTTTTTGATGGGCTCAGTAACTTGCTAAAATAGGGTCATTACCACACAAGAGATCAAGCTCTTCCACCTCCTGATCTTTTTTGATCTTGAAAAAGGTCAGAAGAATAAAGGTCTTACCGGGGATAAAAGTCTTAAGAGAAGTTCTTTAGTGGCAATTTTTTATGTTAGTATCTCTTTTTTTCTCCTCCATCTCCACTGAAGCATGGAGAAGAATAGCTTTAGTTAGGTTTGGGCTTTTTTTATGTGGTCATATACATATACAGCAGACCTGAAAGCTAAATCTTTGTTTTCTGTTGGCTGTGTATTTCTTCCAAGATCCCAGCTCAAGTGAGTGTGATATCTTTGAGGCTGCAAAACCCTAAGGGGGACCCCTGCATACACTCAAAAATACAATTGCAAAAAGCTCATTCCTTTATACAGCGGATTACTTTTAGATTTACTTCGATGTGATCTGCACAGATTCCCTTCATCTAAGGGGAGGTCTGATTCTCTTAGCTGACTTACGCAGCCACACACCAAGAGAGCCTTATTTTGTGGAAGCCAAATCTCATTAATGGCAATCTGCTGCCCATCTTTTAATTAGCCAAAGAACTGGTGACACTTCACAACCACAGCAGTGGCAATAAAGTAGCATTGTAATATAAAATAAGGTGAGGTGTCCAGCAGGATAGAAAGCCCACATTTATCTGCATTAGTCTACTGACTGGGTTCTCATTATATATGAGGAATTGATGTATCTATTTTTGTTATGCCACAAATACACAAAAAGTTAATATTTTTAACTTCTGAAATACCTTCATAGTTAGCTAACTTGGAGATTTGAAATGACACAGATTTCAAGCTAAGTATGAAATTTTTTTCTGTAGTCTGCATTCCTTGGATATGATGTAAATACTACCTGATATTTTAATGAAACCATGTACCTTAAGATTTGTAAAATTGTTCCTAATATGTAAAGACACTACCTTTTTTTTGTCAAAATTTTCAGGTCCATACACTGTGGATATGCACAGCTTGCCTATTAATTACAAATTTTGTGGATATTCTTCCTATTTGTGTGCTGATTTTAGCAGGTGCAGGGAAAATTGTATTATTTAGGTTGCATACTGCTTGATATAAGGACTTTTCTCCCTTTTGGTTTATACAACACTGTGTTCTATAGGGATTCATAAACAATTTGTGCTGCAATCATTTTCCACTTATTTCACTTTGTTTTATAGAATACATTTTATGCTGCAGTTTCAGCATATGTCTTTGTGATTCAGTAAACCTACCTAGTCCAGAATCAATACTTACATTTTCCTTCCCCATAATAGTAAAGGGCATATAAAATGCATGAGACAAAGTAAGCTCTTTCTAAAGGTATAGATTAAAATTGAAACTGCACTTAGAAATGTGAAAAATTGAATGAAGAGTTTTGAGTCTGGGACAATTGTCTGTGATACAGAGGAAATATCGAAGACTGTCAGAAACTATCAGAGCACGGTGATAGCAGCACTAACCAATGCAACTGCCCTACTTGGCTACAATCGATTGCTGCTGAAGTAATTGTTTATTTTGTCTACTGTTAACTCTGGAAGTCTTTCATTGTAGCAGTGCAGAATCAAATTTACTCATAAACAGAAGTTTAAGTGGGTGGCAAGGGCTTTGAGGTGGGAAATGACTGCAGGAGGCACAATCCCCCATTTCATGTGTGTTTTCCATGAACCATAACCAGTGAACATACGTACCATCAGTGGTGTTGAGAGCTCTGAGGTGAGCAATAAATCCAGTGCTAACAGCGTCTGAGATGGGATGCTGGGAGTTCTGGTAATTCATGTTCCTTCTATGAAGGTTCACCTGTGTTTGCAGGATGAATCGTATAGGTGCTCATCCTGAATTTTTGACTCACCCTAAAATACAACAGGGAAGAGAGATCCTGGTTTTGGAAAACTATAAAGGCAATTTTTAGACTGAAGATGCCCTTAGAAGAGTTTGAAGGTGCTTTATACGATGAAACATCTGAATATTTCCTGCTTAGCATATATAGTAAATATTCACGAAAAAATAGGTACTGCCATGACAATTGGATATTCTGGGATACAACTCCATAATGCAAATTTCACATCATCCTTTCAAACTTTACTTTACTTTATACCTAATAAAAAATAAGAAATCCAATGACAAAGATATATATTACAAAATAAGTAAAGTATCAGAAGACAAACACATTTGCTAAAAGCATTGCATTTTGAAAGTATTTATGATATCAGACTGAAAGCTGTGGTTCTTCTTGGCTGTTTCACTGCAGTCAGCTTTTAAGGAAATCTTATTTTGTTCCCTTTATAGGAATTTAAAAGAAGCTGGGGCAATGTGAAGAGAGTTAGGTCTGAAGGCCAGCTGGTCCCCAAGAGTGGCCTGGCCTGGTCGTAGAAGGGTGAATTATAGAAACCACTGTAGAAGGAGCACTCAGTTAAGTGTTGTTGCTTTAAAACATAATTTGGATATAAGTGTTGTTTTTAGTATGGGTGGGCAGTAAAGGCTTGTACAGAGGAGAAACTTCTTGAAAAAGGAACTAACACTCAGTTCAGCTGTCTCTGGACATGACAAAGATGATGCTCAGTTGAAGATACACATGCTGGTATAATCAAGGTTTTCCTCCAGTCACCAGGGTTAGTTTGTTCCATGGCAAATATCCCAGAATGGCAGTCCTCATCTTTAACTGAATGTTGTAGTTTATGACAACAAAGTCATTGAAGCAATTGCTTTTCTGGCCTATGACCATGATCAAAATCTTTCTTTTCTCAAGTAAAATACACACATGACCAACTATTAATTTTGTGTCAAGCTCTCACCAATGTGATTAAAGAATCCAGGCAATAGTTTCAAGCAGAGATTAGTTACTCAGAACAATTCCTTTAAACTATCTTCATAACATCTATTCTTATTTTTTTTAAAGTTCAGGCCTAAACAGGCATCTTCTCATTAGATTTGTGAGGTGTGTGTTGAGCCACAGAGAGTGGTAGTTTGCATGAAAACAGGATATTTCCCTGTGAGCACACTTCTATTCCATGTTCTACACACTATGGTCTGGTATCGTCTTCCAGAGAGTTACCTCTGATGGACAGGATTAGGGGAAATCCTTGTTTCTTTGGTGATTTTCAAACACTATCAGACAATGATGCCAACTAAGAGTGAATTAATGAGATATTGGAGCCTGGCAAGTAGAAAGTGGCTTTAAATAACCCTGATTAGCCTTTCCTCAGTTCCTTAGAGCGCAGGCAAGGCTTGAACAACAACAAAGACCCCACACTCACACTTTTTATTAGTTTGGTGGAGAAAGAGTGTGCTTTTCAGAGGGTGTTAATTAAAAGATTTAGGTCCATTCACACTGCCCATATCCCTTGTTTCATCTTTCCCTCCTTTTTATGTAGCTTGTTTGCCATGTGAGAGGTAGAACTGCTGTTATGACAGAAAATGTTGACTTTTAGACAGTTCGCTCAGATCTTATCTGTGAGAAAAATATAAGCTGTAATTGAGCATATGAGTTTCACTTTTTATGTGATGGCTTTATTAGACATGAACTTTTATTTTAAGTAATCTAAAATGTCTTTCAGTCTTTCCAAAACAAATTTTTGCCTCTTTTCTGTCTTTCTCAAGGGATATGTCCTTCACATCTTTGTAGTTGCTACATTTTGCCTGCTCAGTAAATAAATAAAATAAAAATCTTCAAAACCTTTAATCGTAGAACTGTGCTTTTATAAACCTTAGGCCTAGTAAAATCATTGCATTGGCCTCTTCTTGTTACATGAAATCCAGAGTGTACAGACCAGGGTATCAGCCAAGAAATTTTTCAGAATCTCAGAAATATATATATAAATGTATTTTGAGTATCTGAAACCTGAGTAAATGATTTGATCACAAAATTATCTGCTGTATTTCAGGACTGTTTTTAAAAAAAATATTTGCATGCACCATGTCATATGTTTTTCCCAAATGAGATAGACTAGTATTTACTTGTCTGATTCAGCCAAAAAGTCTGCAGCTTACCAAAAATTCTTGAAACAAAAATGTGGAAACAGGAGACAATAGAACACTCAGATTATTTTTTGTCATGGTCATATTCTGAATCTGAATTGTAGTCAATGAAACCATGGGGATATGAGTGAATGAAAAATACATTACATTTCACTGTAATTTCTGACTAAGAAATTTGTTTCTTTTAAGGCTGTATTTTAGATATGTGTGAGCATCTCTATCTGCACATAATCATAATGTGAAATTCATCATACATGTACAGAACATGACCGGGTGCTGAGAAAAATCCTTCGTGCTCAGCTTTAAAATTGTGTTATACAAAATGAGATGTAAAAAGCTAAGTAAGGGCTCACTCCTTCTAGAAAAGTGTATGTGCTGGGTGTGAGACTGCTCTACTGCAGTGAAATGTGTAGTCCCTCTCTAATAGCCATGACGTATTTTTCATAATATTGTTTGATCTCCTCTCTCGTTATAGGAAGGTGAGGATACTGGTGGGGCATTTGGGAGGAAGAGAGGGAATTCTTGGTTTTTTTTATTAAAAAAACCTAATAGTTAATTATTGCTGCATGCTTTCACTGGCAAAYATCTACAGCACACTTTAAAAAAGAAAAAAGGAAAGGGTGATTGCTGCTTGTTAATGGACTCTGCTATTTTACAGCACTGTAGTCGAGCAGCCACCTACAGTTCATCCTTATGTTAATACTAACGTTACCAATTTTAACATTATATGCCTCTTTCCACTGGCCCCTGTTGGAACCAACAGCCTACGGCAAGTGCTGTACTGCCTTTTACTTAATTGCTTCTTAAAGCTAACAGTGAATTACATTAAGTGTAATTTCATTGTCGTTGGATCTTGGTGAGTTTGAGGTGGCACGTTTGCCATGGGAGTTCTTTTTCTCTGGTTCAGTGGCTATATCCGGGTGGGATGCATTTCTCCTGGAGTAATCCAGGAGAATCTTTCCTTTGAAGAGGAACAGATGTAGATTTACATATCTGGAGGTCTCTGGCCTCTGATGAGATTAGTTGGTGTTTTTAAACCCTACTGGAAGGTGCATATTTAATAAATGCCTAAAGCAAGCCTGTGTGAAATGGCTGGGCCCTGGGAGACTTTGAATGAGAGGAGAGGAGGAGATGTCAAGTTGCACATTGTGGTACCATCATAATCACTGCTGAAAATAGGCCAACACTTGAAATAACAAATAGATTCAGATTCTGTTGTAAAAGTAGTAAAGAAAAAATGGACAAGGGAACTGCCTCAAAAGCATTTAGGTTTAAATTTCAACTCATCATTTTGTTTCTAATTTCCTAATAATCAGAGAGACATGAAAATGTAAAGGTTTAAAAGCTGGCAATCCTCCCTTCCCCCTGCCAAATAATCTGTGCTTTTCTAACATGCTTATTTGAGGTAACTGCATGCCTTGCAATAGAAATTAGTATTTTTGCTTTACTGAAAGAGTGTATTTTGAGACAGAGGGGAAGGGCTTGTGGTAAAGCTGGAGATTAAATAAACTTCCATGAGAAAGAATAAGCTTATTTGACAGCAGACTTTCTGTTCTTTTAAATAGAAAATAAGTGTGAAACAGAAGTTAAAAATTCTACGTCAAACACTTCTCTTGGTGTGCTGTTCCTTGCGGGACAGCTATGGCATATATGCTGCCATGGTAAAACTCCAGTAACACATTCTCATTACTGCTGTTTGCATCCAGATCCCACAATGATTTTTGATTGTACTCACAGCATTTGAAACTGTCCAGGGCTTTGTAAATGCCTTACAATCGCATCCCCCTTCCTTTCCTTTCACCTCTTTACAGTTTCTCACAAGATTTTTATTTTTTCTTGGAAGCTCCACTTTTGTGTCACACTCTGCTGCCTGCCTGTTCCAGCCCGTGTCGCACAGCAGGTTGTGTAACACCATTGCCTGAGAGCTGTGGTGTTCTGGCGGGGCTGTTACCCAGGCACCCTCATCCCCTCCCGCATCCTGCCCTGCTGCCCCAGCACCGGCAGCATCCCTCTGTCTGTCCCGCTGTATGTGACTGCAGCCTGTCAGGCAGCTCTCCCCTCTGCCCCGAGTCCCTGTCACCGGCCGTGCCATCTGCTCCCTCCTGTCATGTACAGCATGACTCCTTTGCTGCTGCTGCCCGCGGCATGGCTCTGCCACTGTCACCTACACCGCTCCTTTGCCACACCTTTTCACTTGCCTAATGCTCGCTCCTGTCCTGCCATCCGGCAGAGATTCCTGCCTGTCTCCTGTCACCTGCATCTATCGTTCACCTCAGCATTGCCATTGAAACGCTCGTGAAGATTAAAATTTCTTGGGCTTGGGGTGTTTTATCATTTCAGGAGAGCTTGCCAAAGCTGGATGCCACAGTGAGGGGGGCAGCAGCCCTTTCCGAGGAGGTACTCGCAGGTCTCGACCAAAGCCTGCCAGCGACACTGTTAATCCCTCACGTGAAAGGGCAAAAAGCTAAAAGAATACAAGACTCTGCTGAGATTAACAGAGAAACAAACAGAGCCCAGTGTAACAAAAGAAGGTGCTCAGATCTGTAGATAAGGAGCTTTCTGAGGCCTCTGAGCAAGGACCCTGTTTAACTCCCTGCAGAGCACCAAAGGATCTGCAGGGCTCAGGGACAGCGGCAGGAGAGATGAAACAGCAAGAGTTAAGACAAGGAGACTGTTCCCTGCCTGAACTGCATTTTTCAACTTCCAGCTAAATTTTATTGTGTGGTTAGAACCAGTTCCTGTTCCGGACCTAGTTTAATTTCATTCTGGAAACGCGACCATCTACTATGTAGACACACTATTATTACTTTCCAGCATCTAGTGATAATTGCCCAGATGGGTACAAACCATATTTTATTGTTACTTTTGTTTGGTTAAAGTTAGGAGAAGGACTGTTTGCCATCGGGCTCCAAGCAGGAAAGCACTTTATAGTGTTTGTAAGCAGTATCTTTGCCAGTGATGATGAAAGCAACATAAAATTGCTTTTGGAGGAAATTTACTCTTGGGTTAAAGCTCAGCCTAAGGCCTATATATCATTTGTATCCTTTTAAGCTATATTTTTGAGGCCTAAGTAAGACTGATGGTGTGCTGGTGTAGACTTGTTGCAGTGGAAAATATTACTCTGGGGGCTCAGTACTTGGCTATTTTTCAGGGAAAACTCGCAATTGTTTTCAATGTGCAAATACCACAAAGGCCCTATTTTGACTTCTCTCTCATTAGATTGCAAAACTGTTTCAATTATATCCTATGGATTTCACAGGCATGTAACTTCCTGAACACCCACATTGAGGAAAGAAAGGTTTCATGTTTGGATCTCTGTTTTGCTAACATACCAGCAAACAAAACCCCACAGGACCACATAGGACAGCTACAACATGAGTATTATTCTAAGAAATAGTCAACATTTGTCAGTCCTGACCACATGGTGACATCTGAATTTAGCACACTTTTCCCTGTCCTTGGAATAAAAAGATACCTAGGGAAAGCTTAGTAAATGACTGTTGACGTTGTCTTTTTCTAAACTTTCTTATTAGGGACAGCTTACCAGGCAGAAAAAACCCCCAAAAAATCCCAAAACCCCCAACAGTCTGAAATAAAAGTAAATATAAAATTAAACAAACTGACTAAAAGACATTAAAAAGCCTCTCAGCATCATGGTAGTACTAGATTGTCTGTTAGATTGAAAAACAGTATAAATAAACACTGGATTAGAAAACAGTGGCATCGATAGTTCTTGTCAAATGGACTATGCAGCAATGGGTACTCAGGGTGAGAAAACACCCCCAAAGCATCTGTTCTCATCTATAGCTGTTCTGATAGTTTGCTGAAGTACTGCCTCAGTACTTCAAGAAATCTGAAACAGTACTGTATTCAAAACGCCATTCATTTTAGGGGTAATTAGACAAGTTCCTGTTCTAGAGATGCCACTGTATTACCAGCCATTGGTCTTTGGATAGAAATCCCAGTGGGCTTAGTGCAGCTTCCCTTGTATGTAACCAGATGCTCTTTTTCTTCTCCTCTGCAAGTCATTAAATACTCCTGTATACCACATATCTATAGGCTTTATGAGCTTTGGGAAGTTTGTGTGAAGTCAGAATATGTTGCCTCATCAGAAGGCCTGTGTGCTGCCCCTGCACAGTGGGCTGCCTGCGCAGGCCCCCGATTCCCTAAGGCTCTGCTCGTGTGTCTTTGTCAGTTCAATGCTGACCCAAACAACAGGCACTTCACATGACTGTTCTCAGGACTGTTATGGGCTTTAAATTTTTGCTGTCTTTTCCCCTACCTGCTTTGCAGACCTAGTCCTCCTCCTTGATAATTGCCATGGGACAAGGACTACCTGCCATAGAGGAAGTACTTTCCACAAGCCTCTCATTTTTCACAACCTTTCTGCCTTTTGGTTAGCATTGGGGTTTGTTGCTTTATCAGACAAAATGACTCTTCCAGAATCCGTCTGTCTGTGTGCTAAGGCTAATTCTTTACTCTCTTTTCACATACAGTACATAATTTTGTGGAGTTATTTTGCCGATTCAGACTCTTTCATCTATTTTCAGGAGTCTAACCTTCACAGAGCCCCTTTTCAGGTTCTTTAGTACTGTTTTTGGCACTAATCACAACCAAAGAAGTAAAAGAGCCTGTGTTATAGATAGTCCAAGATCATTCTCTCTCCAGTATCACTAAAAACAATTTGGTGGACAAGCTGTTCTTCCTTCGCTCCATCAGAAGAGCAGTGTTATTTCCCCCTCTCTATTTCAGGGAAGTATAATTTTTCCAGATTTTTATCCTGGCCCTTTTTGCTCCTGCAGCTAGATTGCTCTCTTTTGATAACACTGAAAAGAAAAATAGATGCCTGTCACTGTTTTCTTCTGTGACTTTATTTCTTTAGATAACAAAAAAGTGAATGTTCATATAATATTTAACTTGCAAGATTTGCTTTTTGGAAACTTCTGAATTGCAGCATTTAAAAGTTTCTAGTTAAGTTATGCTGGCCTTGTTTCTCAAATCTAGTATTTCTAGCTCTTCTTTTGTTGTGTGTAAGCAATACTGTCTTGTTCCTCTTTAGTAACATGCACCATGTATCTGCAGAATGATGTGGCTGGGTTAGTTTTGCCAGAGCAGCTTCTATTTTTGATATCTTTGTCTGCCTTTAGTTTTTTATAAGGCAATGACTATTGTGTTTAATATTCTCATGCACCCTTACTAAAGAATGTCTGCTCTCTGTATGCTGTCCTGTTGACACATCCTTGGGATGTTCCTTAATCAAATCGCTATGACTTATGGCAGCATAAGGCTTTGGTTTTCCTCTGAACTTGTTTTGTAAGTTTTAAAATTTTTACCTTAAGTTTTCAAAAGTTATGCTTTTTAGATTTTATGTTTTTCTTCACGTCTTTTCTGTTTCTCACTTTTAAATTCTGTGTTGGTTGTAATTAGGCTCTCCCCAGCTTTGCAGAATTTTTAAATGAAAAAGCCATGTATGTTTGCACTGAACACGACACAGAGCTCAGTTCCTGTGAATTTATCATGTGCTCTACTTGTGAAATCACCACGTGTCTGTCTAAATTAAGCTTTCTTATCAGTAGCTATTCTCTTAAAACAGATATCTACATATGTCCAAAATACATGCAATATGGTTTTATAGTCTTTTACTATAAAATCTCTACAGTTTTCTTTAAAAATTGTTTGCAAGCTTAGCCCTCTGGATTGCTCCCCGCAGCCCAGCTCCCCCTGCCCAGGACCAGGCTGTGCAGGGAGGCCATGGGAGGCCACTTCCATAGGACAGCCTGTGGAGGCAGGTGAACCAAAAGTGCTGTGCTGTGTATTTTGCTGTGTATTTCAGTGAGAGGCTCGTTGTGACAGCTGAAAATCTCATGTACCGTATCCTAAGGATGCTTTCTCAATACTGAGCTCTGGAGCAAAATGTAATCTGAATTTCCATGGAAAAGCAGCAGTCTTAGATTTCTCCTCCCTCTGCAGCAATCTGCCTTCAGACTGGCCTGCTCTGTTGCTTGGAACCTGCTTAGATCTATATTCTTAAGAGTTTGGGAGGAACAGTGTGATTTTATGTTTATTTCAGCTAAACTGTAGCTCCAGTTATACAGTCTGATCTATTAGTTTCTTGCTTACAAGTTTGATTTGAACTGTATCAGTGTAGTAATGAATAATATCTGGTTTTATTACATGGGTGTATTGGCTTTCTTTAACCTCAAAATGAGACATACAACAAGGTACTTCCTTTTGCTGAAACTGTGTGAATGAGTGCCAGGTCTTCYACCAAATCCTTGGAACAATTCTTCTTGCCTTTTTTATTTATTTGTTTTTTATTTGCCATCCTTAGTAAGAAAAAAAAAAAAGGTGAATTTCCATTTTATATTTTTCTCTCTTTGATAAAAAAAAATGGAAGGAATAAAATAATAAACATTTTATTAAACTTCAAAAGTATTTTTCACTACCTGTGAAACATAGATGTGGAAAATAATTGTAGCTTAACCCAGCAGCCAGCTAAACACCACACAGCTGCTTGCTCACTACCGCTTCCCCAGTGGGATGGGAGAGAGAATTGAGGGGRAAAAGAAAAAAGAGTAAAATTCATGGGTTGAGATAAAGACAGTTTAATGTTCTGCTCTGAAAGATATTATGGAAATTATCTGAGGTCTTTAATTAAAAAGTCCCCTATTTTGTGTTTACTGAAGTCACCTACAAAYAGTCATTACTTCCATAGCTGTCAGTGGCAAAATTCTTGTCATCCAGAGCTACACAGACAATCTWTAACATAGCTGTCAAAAATAAATACACAGAGTAACTTCAGTCAGGGAACAGAAGAGAGGTGTTTGTGCTTTCTCTAATCAGTTGAAGTTTATTTTTAAATTATAATTAACACTGTAATTGTAATTATAGTGGGCACAGRATTGGGCCTAAAGACCGTAAAATGTGGTAGTTGCTGTGGTCTGTGAAATCTGCAACGAATCATATTGTAAGAGTCACAGGAATCCTTTCCTGTTCTTCCTGCTGCAGGCCTGTGCTGTGCAGTGCCCACACCAAGAGCCAGCCCTGGTTCCCATGCCACACCTGGTACCTGCACCCTCACTAAGCTGCTCAGCTCTCATACTCCAAAGACCTGCACCACATAAATCAGGAAAAAAACCTGGAAAATATTGTTCAGCAGCCYTGATTCAGAGCTAGCCTCTGAAAGCAGAATAAAGAGAAACAAATGGATAGCGTGGCAAGAGGAGTGACATCGGTCCTGAGGGCARGCGCAGTGTGTGAGGAGTGCCTGCCTGGGGTGCAGGTCTCTGGGCACTCAGGTTTTGGAAGATCTCTGAAGCTTTTCAAGGCCTGGGACTAAACCAACGCTTAAGGCTCTCCTGGTCTTTCTCCACCCCCTGCCTTACCTGTCTGGGTGGCAGGACACCCCTCTGCAGGCAGTGGGGATGGATGGGCTGCTGCAAGTGCCATTCTTTCTTGTGGGAATTRCTTCATGGTGATAGTTCAAAGGATGAACTCTCTGTGATGATTTGCTTTTAAAGCATATCTGTTAACAAGACATGTTTAGTAAAAATGGTAAAGAAGAAGTGTTTGGGTCTATTAATAAGGTCACCGATACTTGAATGAAATTCAGTCAAATGTGAAGCCATCACAAGAGCAATGAATCTTTTAAGTCTTCTAAACAGGTCTTGAGCTCCATTTGCATACATCTTTATGGAAAATATGAAGTTTCATGCAATTACAAGTCACATTATGGAAACTATAYGTGAATAAATGATATGTGAAAAGTGGCACTGGTTGGCATCTTCCAAGGAGTCTGCAATTCTAATCTAATCCAGACATCTTGGGTTCATGAAAAGTAATTTCGTATTCAGTTATATGAGTAAATGCAACTTAATCATATTTGCATTGAATTCATTCAAACATCCAACRATCCTTGCTCTCAAAAGAAGAGCAGTGCTGACTATTTGAGGGCTTAGATTTAGGAAACCCTTTTTTGAATCAAAGGCAGAGACACTAGAGTTGGAGCTACTCTGAGTAGCACATGGATAACCTTTTCTCACATTTCCTGTCTTGTTTTTCCTACATACAAACAACTTTGAYTGGAGTGATGTCCAAGAATGAATTACAAGAAAAAAACCCTGGTATTCAAAGCTGAAATGCAGATTTTATGCAGGCCTTTTTACTTTTTTTCCTGTCTGGCAACTCCCTCTATTAAATAAACCTACATATCTGTCCTGGTTTTGGCTGGGATAGGGTTAACCTTCCTCTTAGCAGCTGGTACAGGGCTGTGTTTTGGATTCAGCAAGAGAATAATGTTGATAACACCATTCTATTTAGCCATTTTTMTGCCACTGTTTTGTATTTCAGGGTTACTTTGGTGTCTTTTGTCAGTGATTCTATCTGGACTGTAGTTCAGATAAAGAATAGCCATGCTTTCATTTAGCCACAAAATACAGATGATTGCCTGCCATTGSCTTCTCCACTCTGATGTGAGGAGATGCTGAAGCTCTTGATCCTGTTGGAGTTGTACTGTTTCTACAGAAAAAAGTTGTTGGATTCCAGGTATGAATGMGTTAATGTCAGCATTTGGATCGGTGTTGTGAAACTATATATTATCTATTGTATTTCCTTGGCCTTAAGTGGATTCTAGCATGGGATGAATTAGGTTGGCTAGATATTTTCTGCTGACTGTGATATCCCTGTTGAGCAGCTTTCCCAGTACGAATATATTTGGCCCTTCTTTTTTTTCCCCACAAGCTATATCCCTGTATAAAAACAGCTTTATCTCTAAAGAGCAAATAACACCCAGTGCTCATAACAGATGCCAAGAAATGTTTCTGTTTTGATTTTTGAAAATAAAAATTCAACTGTGTTCAATAAAATTCAGAAGCYGTTTTCCTCTGTGGAAATTAAAGGAATCCAAGGAAGTCTAGGAAGATAGCGACCTTCCTAATTAAAGCGGTAGCAACTGCAGGAATCCGGTTTTTACAACCACCTCTATCTCACTGTGCTGAGAACAAAGCAGTCCTCCATTAATATTTTATTTTCTCTTTTCTTCCACTATAACAATGCTCTRTGTTCTGTGAGAGCCCTGGAAAGACATGCAGAGCTATGTTAATTATGACTTAAATAATTGACACTCTGATTGTGTTGTACTTTCCGAATTGTATGTGGCGTGTCACTGGTTCTACATATAATTACATCTTTTCACGGCCATCATTTTTCCCACTTACATCACAGTATACAGTAGTCTACATGGCAAAATTGTGCGCAGTAACTAATAATGCCTTCRCCAAATGACCTTTTTTTTTAAACACATGGAGTGTGTGTAGCAGTGGAGGTCTGATTGCCATCAGAGCTAACACATGCATCCAGGAAGATCTATTATGAAACAGTGAATGTCAGGGGAGTTGGGGSTCTGCAGCAGAAGCACACTCAGGGTCTAAAGAGTAGATATTAGTAACTTTCCAGTGTGTTCTAATGGTAATTCCTTATTTAACATTGCATCCAGATTTTCAGCTTCTGGGAACCCAGAAATTTATTATTTCCTGTTTTATAGATTTGTGCATTAACTACTGGGATTATTAAGTACATCCAGCTATAGTACATACAGTACCCTGCAACTACATAAACAAGCTTTCAAGACTCATCTTCAGGTGTTGACTGAGTCATTCTGAAAGCTTCTGTTCATGTTTGGAGAGTGAGTAACCAGATTCTTCTTGGAGTACCTCATTCATTAGTCGACATGACTACTACACAGCCACTTCCACTTCAGTGTTTGTCCAGGAAGCAGCTAACTTGAAAATTAAAGCTTATCTCTTACAATGCAGCCTCAAGTGAACTAAAAAACGTTTATGGCTTTTTTGAAAACCTGCATCATCAAGTGGTTTTTCAGAGTTCATACTTTGTTTGGAAATAGGGTAACTCCCTGCTAGAATGTACCCATTTTGGGAATTGTTTCCGTCTGCTTTGCATGTTTGTTCTTCTGCTTTCAAATAACCTTCTGCCCAACCGGAATTGATAAGGGAGTGGGATTAGTTTTGGAAAGGCTACAAGCACAAGTTATCCTCAGGCAACCTGGGAGGTTTGCACCAATGACCACTTTGGAACAGTTGCCCCATCCGTGTCCTTCCCCCTAAAAGTGAGTGGCTTTCACCTCAGGGAAGGTGGGGAGCTACACAACTTCATGTTTACTGTGGAATAAGGATATGTGTAAAAGAAGGTACTGCGGGGTAGCTGCTGTGCTTATAAATCCACACCTTTGCTTATATTGTAGTAACTTGTCTAGAGAACCAAACCTTTAATGTTTTTATGATTCATATCCTAGTAATGATTAACTGAAAATGGTAATGTAGAGAGGATCCATAGAAACTGATTTAAGATCAGCAGTGACTTTCAGGGTCTTTGACAATGAGTGCTTTTTGTTCACTTACGGTGAAAAGCTGGAAGAGTAACTGTTTGCATCATAGGTAAACCTTAAAAAAAGCAGGGAACTATTGGGTACTCCTAATAAAATATTTTAATTTTTTTTTAACGGAAAAAGAATTAAAAACACTGAGGTTTGTGTCACACATATTAAACATGATGGTGAAGTCCTAGAACTGCTGCAGGATGAAAATATTTGTATTAGAAATGACATTATTGTTGGGTTTTGTTTGTGTGTGTTTTGCTTTTTTTTTTCTTTTTAAAGGGACTAAATATTCCTTCTTCCTTTTCCAGCCTGAAAGATTATTCAAAATGTGGGAAAATCAGGAATGTAACCATTTATGTGAAGCAACAACATGTTGAATGCTCTTGGGGTTAAAAGATAAGTTTTCTGTGACAGAGAAAACTGGAAGCAGCAATCTAAAAGTACTGTGGAAGGTGGATCTCCTATGATATTAGCCTAGATATGTGATACATCCTAGAAACCTGGAAAGCTTATGAATGAGAGAAGTGGAAAAGTATACTTGAGAAATGGGGAAAAAAAGCCATTCTCTGGAAATGTCAGATGGGATTTTAAAAGCATTTAGCAATTGTCTATGTCTGGCCCAGCTTCGAAAGCTGTCCCAGTTTAGGACATTACTTGAACATGTGGTTCTATGCTGCTGATGGAGCATAAGTGTTACATGAAGCTGAGCATCCCACATATGGATGGGCTTAGGAAAGTGCGGAAATGCTTTGTCTGAATTAAGGACCCTGTTTAGAGGCTTCCACGCATTGGCAGAGGTTGAAAAGGTTTATCTTGAAAATAAGGAATGTAGCTTGTTACACTGATTTTGTGTGTGTGTGTGCGTGTGTGTGTGTGTGTGTGTTTGTTCTAAAAGTAATGCTGGTCAAATGAGAAACTGTAGAGTATAAAAAAAGAACATACACAAAATACTGTCCTCATTTTTCTATGCTGTGTTAGAGTTCAGGAGCTTTTCTCTAAAAATTCTTTATGTATGTGTAGTTTTACACTTAGGAAAGCAATGAATGCTTTTAATCGACATGGACAATTGTATGAAGGCAGAAGAGAAATGACGTTAGATTGAAAAGATAAAGGATTTTTTTGTCTTCTAGAAGTTTAGTACACATGGTTAAAAATTTTAGAATAAGGACTTGACAGAGCTTTCTCATATCAAAAATCAATGCAAAACTGCACTATAAATTGAAAAAACTATCTTGCTTGCATATCAGGGATAAGTATAAGTCTTGTTTTTATCTTATTTTCCCTTATTCCTCAGTGTCATTACCAAAACAAGTATTTCAGTGCATTAGAAATTGTAATTTGAGTCAACTGATACCTGAATCGGTTCTGGGATATATGTAATTTCCTGTGATGTTGAACAGAGAGAATTGATTTCAAATGTATATTTTTGGATTAAGGTGAAGGGATCAAGTAGCAACCTAACTCTTATGTCTGATGATTGAATTTGACTTGCCATATGAGCAGAGCAGAATGCTGTAGGATGATATCTGTGACATATAGATGYCATGTCCGTACATTAATTTTGTCTCTATAAGGAGAGCTGGGTAAGAAAGTGGTGAATCAGTAACACAGTATTTATGACACACATAAAGACATCTCAGAAGTTTCTCTATGTATATTCCTGTACTTACGGATAATAATTCTTAACTACCTGATCCAAGTACAGCACAGCACATGGAAGAAACTTCTCACCCACTGACTACTCATGTACTGGAAACTCCTGATGTGAATTTTGTGGAGCAGAGCCTGTGTTTGAGACCTAAATGTAAGCCAGTGTAACTCATGCTCTAGGCTGGCCTTTGCTGTGCAATAGAGGTTGAAGGCCACTGCAAAATTTTCTTTCAGGTGAATTCAGGTCACAAATCCAGGTGGGTATGTTTCAAAGCTTGTGATTTTTCTTTGTCTGATTTCCCAAGGAAATTATATAAATTTTTGTCCGTATGTTTTCCATGAATAATTCTTGGACCACTCTGCTCACTACATTTGGCAGAAAAGTCTGTGATATAATGACTATTTCATGAAAATAAGTGGTCCAGCAGGTCCTGCTAATGCCTTTGCTCCAGAGAGGTGACAGTGAAAGTGTATCTTTCCTTGGAAAAAGAGTTTTTGCAAAAAAAAAGATGGAAATGAGAGGTGCTGTGGAAGTCAAGTTACAAAATAATTCCATAAACAGCAAAACTCATTTCATGAAAATACTGAACTTGTTGGGCAGAAAGATAGTTCTATGAGGTACCTTTCTGTAGGACCTGAGAAAGTTAGCTGTGGTAGAATCTAATTTTCATAGATATTTCTGCATTCAAATTGTACTTGAAAATAGTTCAAAGCTGGTAGACTGGACACATGAACATGTAATTTTCTACCACTAGTGCGTGTGTGTATGTATGTTTGCATTTATGGCTTATATTGCAGTGTTTGTATATTCTATGTATTTCACATAGAAATATTTTATGAGCATGTTTTTTTATTTGCTGCTCATTTCAAATCTCCGAATGTATTATAAATATTGTCCATCTGGATACAATATTGTTGTTTTTCAGGGCAACAAACATCCCTTTCTTCTTTCTACTCTTCTTTCACAGCCTAGATAACACCAGTCATGATTCAGAAAGTATATGAGGAGCAAAGTACTCTCCAGAATTATCAGTTGATCACAAGTGTTCTTTGATGTGTCTTTAGTACTCAGTATTTTCAGAAGAGACCAATGATATAGTGATACCCTAGGCTGTGGATACTTGAAAGAAGTGTGGTCTTTATTTAGTGCACAATCTTCATTCTGTGAACATCAGGCTTATATCAAGGATAGGTCTTTGGGTTGCAGAATAAATATGACTGAGTAGTTGCTTTTAAAAATTTTAGAATGTGTCCATATTCTGATTGTGGAAAGAGTAATTTTATTCATAATCCAGCATCCACTGTGGATGTTTCACTCCCATATATTGACATGAATTAATACCTGGAAGCAAATTCTCCTTACAAATATTTCTTTACATTGTAATCAGAGGAACACTGAATTTCCCGAGTTTAGCTTTCCCCTCCTTTAAAAGCATTAAGTTTTATTAAAGTTCAAATGAGTAACTGATGAGGTCTCATTTGCTAAAGTCTTAAATGGAAAGCTTTCTAGATCGTCTTGGTATCTTTACAAATCCTGAAGATGTTTCTCTCTGTTCACTGAAATGAACTTTTCAGCATGTATTGTGAACATGCAAACATTTTCTAGTTATATTGTTTTAATGGAGAAGCAGCCATGAGTGATGTAATTCTACATGGTCATTTTCCTTTTCTATACAGCTGTTGCAAAATTAAAAAGCTGTAAAGTTACAAATGGCTTCATATGAAGCAATACACAGCATGGAATTTCCTGCTGGTGGTTAAAATAATACAATTACTTTTAACAGATGAAAACAGTTAAGCAGGTCCCTTTTTTAAAAAAAAAAGAAAAAGCCTTTCTTCTGAAAGTATCCGTTTAAAACATTTGCTTCAAAACAAGTAAAAAACAATCTTGGCATAGAATATTTTTACTCTTTTGGGGTTTTGGCATACAGCACAGATCAAGACGAATAATCACAGTGACAGGTAAGAAACCTGTAACAGAAAAGCTTTATTTGAGCACAATTCACCAGACGTACATCTTAGTTTATTCTTGTCTCCATCTGCAGAGTAAACCAGCCATATGCTTAGAGACATCATTGTCTTTTCTCTTTTTTTTTTAAATCCCCTGCACCAAAAAAGAAAAGTCATTAGGTTTGACAAGAATGGTACATTTTGTAGTAATTACAAGGGAGCACAAAACAAAACCAGGCCAGTTTCACAATGTCTGTGATTGTCCTAATGCACCAAAGAATGTTTTTTACATTCTGTTAGGGGGAAACTGATTAATTGGTTCTTTGTAACTCCAAATTGAAATCACAGTGTAACCTGGTTGTGCTCAGCACAGGAAGCCTTTGGGGATGCCAAAGTTTGGACACGAGTCTGGGACATAGAAGAGTCCCAGAACTATCGTGTTCAGTGAGCTGTGAAAAGTCATTCAGAAGAGAAACACTCAGCATCCTTTATTTATTTGCATTGAAATATTTATCTGTGATGTGAGGCATTCATAATAGATTGTCAATCTCTTGTGCCTTGTGATGAATCTGGGTGTCTTGCATTGAATTCTAAGTATTTTCTTCTGTGAATAATTTCGTAATTGTCACATTTTCAACCTATGAATGTTCCCTGACCTTTGGATCCAAATTATCTTTTTTTTTTTTTCTTTCTCTAGTAAGGAAATATCAAACCTTTAATTTTCTGTTTAAAAAAACCAACTCACCTACCTAAATTATTAATTTTTACACTTAGAGATTAAAACTCAATCAACCTGAAAATTCATGTCTTGCTGCTCTTTCCTGATAATTGAAGGAAATTATTTATGTAGCATAGATTAATATTGTTTCATGTTCTACCTGACATTCCAGATTAAAGTATGACTTTGAAATAGAGATGGGTTGAGACTGAAATACCTTATGCAACCACTCTAGTACTTGGAAAGCAATGTGTTAGGTTCTTAGTACCAAAGCTCACAAAGGAAGGCAATTTTCTCTTCCATCTTGTTATATACTGGGTGGAACAGAGAGAGAAATTAGTTTGGGGGATAAAACAAATTAGAGAAGGAGAACAAAGGCATGATAACAATGAATAATGTGCATCCTCAGTCCTTAGCATGGATTTTCAGGGAGAAGGATGTCACAGAAGTTGTGTTTTCAGTAGAAAGACAGGAAAGCCTCTTCTGAAGCTTCATCTAACACTATGATTGGCCCCTTTGAGCTATATGCTGGTATAGAGAAGGCTCTGTGTTTTTTCACTGTTCTGGGACAAGCAAACTCCCAAATAACATCTGGAGTAACACTTGGCATTTCTGACATCACTCTGGGCCATTTTCTGTGGAGTTGGAAGCTGTGTTGGCCCACCAGCACATGAGAGTTTACTCTGAGTTGTTTCAGTGAGCTTCTCTCAGCCTTTTCTCTCCTTCTTTCCTCTGTGATTGAGAAAGGGTCTTGGAGCCAAGAGCAAAGGCAGCAGTTTAAAGGAGGTTGAACAGTGCTAACCCAGAACACAAAGGGTGGAGGTGTATCTGCTCACTGCTGGCATGCAGCCATCATGGTTATCAGCTTAATAGCATAACTTAACAGGAAGAATTACACTCGTGACCTTCTGCTCCAACAGCACAAGCTTCTATCACTTGAGCTAAAGGAGAATCTCCATTAGTAGTTGCTCATTGTCACAGGGCACATGTCCCTCTCTTGGGCCAACCACTTATAACGACAAGATATCATAAACACTTGAACAGCTCTGATTTTGTCCAGTAGAGGGAAGTGGATAGACACAAACACTAACTCAATATGTTAGAGAGAGATATAATCAACATATTAACCACATCATGCATGATTGGCAAAAGGCGTAATGCTTGCAGAACCTTTCCTTGCTCACCACTTCCAAAATCTCTGTATTGACTAAGGATAATTTCCACTAGAATTGCTGCATCTTGCACTGTCACTGTTTTTTGAATTACAGAGCCTTCAAAAAAGAGTAGTCTGGATCACAAACCAATTTACCTTATCGATGAAAATAACATGTTGCTGTGTTATGAGCAGCACTCATTAGGTTCAATTTTTCAAATTATGCTCTTGATGGAAGAAGACTGTTGAAAAATACTTTTAGGGGAGAGCTGGCAATAAGTTGCATTTCAAATATAGGTGCCTTTTTCCTTGGAAATAGGAATGGAATAGTAAATTGGGTACTGCCACAGAACTCCTCCAAAGTGAGAACTCCAAAGCATTTGGATGCTGGATTTCCACTTTACTGTCAATCAGTATTTCTTGGCTAACATGATAAAAGCAAAATATTTCAGAACTAGCTTTCTTCTAGACCCCTATTTACTTGCTTACAGTAGCCCAGTGGCTCTTCCCTGGGGAGAAAGACTGTTACTGAATTTAGAATTGCTCCTTGTGAGCTTTAGCTGTGCATGTACTACCTACCCAGTAGGAAAAAAAAGAAGTGTTTGCCTGTTTTGGAGTTGTGTTTGGATTATGAGTCTTTTTTTTTTTTTTTTTTAGAGGGCCTTAAAGGCAAAGATGTACCATTTATGAGTGATAATCACACTGCTGTTCCATGGAAACATGGCCAACCGTATCAAGTATTCCTAAGCCTGTTGACAGGCAATCATCAGCCCAGTCTTTCTTTAGAACTGCTTGAAGCAGTCCTCTTCCTTTTTAATACTGAATGATTCTCCACAAGGTCCACCAGCTCCTTTCCTCTCCACTGGATTAGCTGGAGTGTCCAAATTTTAAAGGATGCCAACTGGCTTGCAACCAGCCACTTACAGAGCAGCTCATGTTCCAGAGGCATTTTTCCCCCAACAATTTTGGCTGTTTCTCATCCTCATTCCTTTTTGCACAGAACTCTGAAGTCCCTGTAGAGGTTTCATAACATCCTGAAGCCTTCATCAAATGGTAAATTGGTATTCTGTTAGGCTGTCAAGAAGGATTAGAAGGAGGGATCTATTCTTCTTCTTATTCACATTCTTTAGTGGCAAGTTACACTGCCAGGCTGTCCACTAAATCACATTAGGCAAGGTCTAATTTACTTCTTCATACCAAAATAGAGAGAAACCAGAAAAAAAAATCTTCTACTTAGAACATGCATTGAGAATTCAGGGAATTCCTGTGCTACTGCAATTCTGTTTTACAAGTTAGCATTTTATTAGCATGAAAACGTATATTGCCCCCTGACTGCTTTTCTCTTTTCTTTTACCCATTTTAAGTAATTGTGAAGCTTTAAAGCAATCCACATTGGTGAATTTCATCAAAAGCAGGAAGAGTTAACGCCTTGACATGTATTTTCATAGAGAAATTTTCAACTAGTTCTACGAGACTCTCACATTCTTTGTAAGGGATCATCACTTCCACCCTCACAAAAGGAGTTTGGGTTGAAACTGAAGATGCTCTGTTTACCAGCACTATTTTCACCATCACACATGTGTAGATCTCCCGTTGCAGCCAGTATCGCTACTTGTGGGTGTAAGCATGAAGATCGAGACAAACATTCTCCAAGAAGGAGCCCTTAGAGAAGCAAGAAATGTGTATTGTAATGTTAGAAACCGTTCTAAATTCAGTGCTGTTGGACTGTGGACTGCTTCCTGTGTCTAGGGGCTTGACTGGCCTTCAAAGGAGAAAGGAGGAGATGCCTTGAAAAGAGGGAGGGGAAGGAAAAATAGAATATCCGCAACTGGCCTGATTCACCCCCAAAATTCACCTTCTGTGCCTCTCGCTTCCATGTTTGGAATGCCAGCAAAACATCGTGGTTAATGCAGCTCTTTATATTTTGCCATTCTAGTGATATATGTAGTGATGGGACAGATCAGGTTAACTGCAAGAATATGACTGGGAAATGTACCCGGTGGGCAGTTGTGGCTGCACTAACCAAACACAGAGCTGGGAGAGTTCAATGAGTGTTAATGCTGTGCTGTATCCTGCAAGATCAGAATAAATGCCACACATTTCCAAGCATAAGAAATTCTGCATAAATAGGACATTCAATTATTTATGAATAGACTCCAAGTCAGTGATTAATTAGCATTTTAAATATGGTTGATTAACACATTAACCCTATTTTATGAAAACTCTTTTAAAAGATACATATTACATGTGCTTCCATTTGATTTTCACATTTCTGATGTCTTTCATCTGTTAGATTACTGTGTCCTATAAGACTTTCTAGAACGTTTAATTATTTACTTTACAAATGCAGGATGTTATAATGATATTTGTAAAGAAAAAGCTAGGATAATGAATATACAATACAGTATTAGCAGCTTCCCCAACTGTTGACAGGAGGTTAGGGGGGTATGGGTGGAGGAAGAAAGAAAATCAAAACAAGATAATAATGTTGCACTAGATGTATACAAGTGAATATGCAATAAGCATTGGGAATAGTGTACAAAAGCAATAACATAATTTTCCATTCTGTATGAAAGAGCTCGCTGAGGTGCTTTTGTCTGTATTGAAGCTAATGTTTGGAAGCTTTTACTGGAAAGCAGAATATAACCTGGAAATAGTTTGCATTATCAGTTACAGAAGAAAACATTTACTTGTTTAATAATCAGTTATTTATTTCTGTTATTAATTATTCATCTATCTCTCAGTGATCACTAGCAGAGTAGCTGCTACCACACCAAGGGCTGGGATTTACCTGCCAGACCTAACGAAGAGAGAAGAGAAAGGGGGGAAAGCCCCTCCCCATCAGTAGCTCAGTTCATTTTAAACTGTTTGTTTCTCTGTAGGTTGATTAAGTTCCAGGTTTGTCTAAGATGCCTTATTCAGATGGCAATCCACAGACTGTTCTCGTGTAATAAAGTGAAATTATGCTGGGAGTGAAACTGTCAGAACTGACCTTTTTTCTGAGGTCTTGTCTCCTGACATAGAGAACGCAGAAGACATTCAGCCTTCAGAGCACTCAGCATCTCAGGAGGGTCCATGTTTAAAGTACACACCTGCTCCTCCGCAGTAAATAAAACAGTCAATATTCTCAAATGAAGGCATATACTTGAATATTTTGTATAATTGGCTCTGTCCTCATGTCTGCAAAAGGATATAAAAATTGGTAGTGTTAGAGTTGACTATTTCCCCTCTACATTGTTAAGGGAAAAAAGCCCTGCAAAGATCAAACTGTACTTGGAATTTTCCAAAGTTAAGCTGTGTGTGAAAAAAAGGGGTGAAATGTGTGATGCTGAAAATTGGTCAAGTAGCTCTTCACCCAAAAATGGTTTATTAGCAGGGATATCATCAAGGTACAATATAGGTTTATGGACTAAAGTAATTGAAAAAGCACATAATTGGCAATTCTTACCTACCTTAATCAGTGACTTTATTTGTGAAAGTGAGAAGCATGTTGTCTACAGTRTACTTGTATATTTGTTGTATAGAGAAGCAAGATAAATGTTAATGTCATTGTCCTGCTGCTCAGGTCATCTTCTTTTCGGTAATGTTATTTTGCCATYAAAACTACCCTTAACCTTCACAGTGTATTTCCTGTCTGAAAAAAACRCAACCAAACAAATAAAACCCAGCAGGTATTTAAATTTTTGATTTGCTTACTTCTGCTTTAGGCCTCAAAATATAGGGTAAGCTATTTCCTTTTTTGACTATAAGATAATAAAAAAAAATGGAGGTAGGCATGTGGCAGTGAAGGTCCATATCTGCAAAAGGTGGGGATTGGAGAATGTGGACAAGGTACGTGCTTCATTGCATTAAGGCACTATGTACAAGGCTATGTGATTACCATACATAAGGAGGCTTGTGGAGCAAGTTCAGTGAAGCCATTATGATGATATCATTGCTGGTGGCCATTACTCTACATTACTAGTGGCCATTACTGTAATCTAAATGGACATTGGGAGGAGATTATGGCAAAAGGTGCTAATGGCTTGCACATTAGAGGTCCTTAACATATAAGCACCCAGGATGAAAGTCTATATACAAAGAGTTAAATAAATTGTGCAGCATCTTCCCCCAGGGAGTCATTAAAGGTATTATGCAAGTTTAAGTACTCTTCTTTATCTGGGCTATTAGACCTTTCTAACTAGGAGGTCTAAAGGAAAGAGCTTCTGAGTAGTGGTTTTCCCAGGTGGAAAATCAAGCTGGTGGGCGGGGGCTGAAGGGTGGTGGGTGAGAGTGGAAGACAATCTATAGTTCAAGCAGGTAAATCTGTCAGATTTCCCAAGTGCTGGAGAAAAATCTGTTAAGTGTGTGCGGTTTTCATGCTCCAGGAAAGAAGGTGCATATTTTAGGGCTTTGCTTTGGAATACAATCAAATTATCCATTTCTTTCTCAGCTGAAAGGTTTGCTGTATTATTGCAATATTTTGTTTCAATGTCTATTTTTCTAAAAAAAAAAAATTATCTATTAGACTAGCAATATGTAGAGTGCAAGTATTCTAGCAATGTGAGTATCTGCTGTCATAAAGATTTTCCAATAGTATTAGTGTAAAACATTAGGCATTGCCAAAATCCTACGGTTTTTACTCGCTGGCTTGAATAAATAATGGAAGATGGGAATAAGCAGAAAAGGGAAATAAATTCTTCCTCTCAGCAGAGGGTCCCTTTGCAGAGATGTATATTTTCTTCCTCCAGTATGCCTCTAGAGTTGATAGTAAAAGGAATTCAGAAACCTCAGCTAGCACAGAAGGCAGCAACCCAGCTCTACTCTGGGAAGGATCCCTGGTTGTTAAAACAACACTCTGTAGGCTGGAGTTTATTTCCAGGTCTTTGCGTTCATGGCCAAGCAAAATATATGTACAACTGTGGCATGTCTTACAGTATCTAAACCTAAAGTATACCAAGAGTAGGGGATTTTGTATTTATGAGCCTATCTTATCTGATTTAAGGTGTGGCTAAGTCAAATCTATCYATTTGCAGAAAATTTTGCAAGACTTAATGTCTGTACAAAAGCCTTTCTACCAAGAAGAAGATGAATCATTGTTAAAGATAAGCCATTGTAACCAAAATAGAAGCCAAAGAGTTCAAGGTGGTAGAGTGGTAAAACCCTGTATTTAGGGATAAGAGACTCAATTTGGGGTAATTCTGTATGAAGCTTGAGTTAAACTGACTTTCAAATATCCACCATAAATATTCAGACTCTGGTCCAAAGTCCTCTGTACATGTCTTGAGGGATGTAGCCAGAGAATGACCACTTGCAGTCTCCCCCAGGGTAGCAGGTTTCCCTCCCAATGTCGGATGAGCCCACCAGCTTGTTTACACTAGATCTCATGCTGAGCTGAAGGCATTATATTACTGAAGTGCACACATCGGCCCAAAAAGTTTTATCATCCAGTTTAGGCATAAACTTAAATGCTTTAATGCAATTTTAATTAAGACATGGATTAGAGAGGAAGAGGACAGCGTAGGAATATTTCCACAGAAGTTTTATTGAGAGTGCATAGCAGCAAAAGAGAAACAATTTGGGTTTTGTCCCACAATGCTTTAGTCTTCAAAGGCTGCAAATCCTCTAATTAATTGGCAGGTAGAAAATAGGCTGTACAGAAGTTAAATCACTGGGGGCTACAATTGCTGCGCCTGTGCCCTCAGTGCCTGTTACAGTCCTGATCCGAAGTCAGTTGAAGCCAATCGATCAGGCCCTAATTGCACACTGATTAGTATCGCCGAGCTTGGCAGCATAGTAAATCTTTTAGAATTAGGAGCCACTGTGTTTTTTGGAGTAGCTCTTTTCACCATTACGTGTGACTGATAACTTGCAGTGGGATTTAAACACAAATATTGTATTATTGAGAGACAACACTATGTGTAATTGTTGCCAAGATAATAGATGAAATAGCTCGACTTCCTTTGGAAAAGTTTCAAAGGTTGAAAAGTTTCAGACAGGCATTTTTTGCAGGTGTAATGAAAGGATCAGCGTGTATTTCCCACAAGGGCTTTCATTTTTCATTTTTATCCTTAAGAGAAGCCAGTGGCGCTTCCTGAGTATTGTCATTGACTAAGGCACAAAGAAGGAGAAAAAAGAAACAATTGATAAAAAAAAAAAGAAAGAAAAAGTGAATCAAAACATGACTTCTTGTTTTCAAGAAGAAGGGCCAACTTTTACTTTATAGTAACAGCTTTGAGATCAGCAGCTGTGGGATTACATGGCAGAGGTTTGTAAAAAAAATCAATAACTGCTGCTGTTTGGAGAGAGGGAAAGAAAGGACAGCTAACTAGACCAGATTGTAACAGTTCTGCAAGCAGTCACAATGCTCACCTTACAACAGCGCAGCCCTGCAAATTATTAAATAATAAATCACAAAGTCGAACAGTCTTGGGTGGACAGAATGCGTTTGACTGTAAAGCAGACAGAGGCCTATGAATTATTCACATCTCAAGCAAAGATAAAACAAGCGGAGAAGAAATGAGAAGAATTCTTCCAAACAGGTTCTCCTGTACTGAAATATACCTTTTGATTACTGATACATATTTGGGGATTCAACCGGTCAAAGTCATGCCAGAACTAAGAAGAAGGAGACAACTGCAACCTAGGTTTAGTGCTATGGGAAAATCCTGGCATTAATAAGTAACTTCAGAAGTAATGTTCCTGTGAAATATCATTTTGCAACATTAGTATGTTAGCAATTAAGGGGTACAAAAATAGATCTCAGAATGAAATTGTAATAGAAATGTCAAGATCTCAACTATTTTCTTTAATTTAGTGAGTTAAAACTTCGTAAGAGCTAATTTTAATCAGAACAGCAAGCTGGAAGCTGAAGATCTGCGTATGAAAATGGTGTGAATCCTATGTTTTGATAATTTTAAGCATCTGACTTAGCTGAAGTAGGAGGAAAAGAGATAAAACTGATGTTCACATATAAAGGCAAGAAAGAAAATGAGAATTCTTCACTCTGGACTGTGGGTTTTTATCACTGGTTTATAACATTTAGGTTATTTGAACATAACTAATGTCCATGACTTACAGAGGAAAAAAAATCAATCAAAATACTCATTTTTCTTTGAAGGTTTGGGGTTTTTTTAAATTTTATTTTTTTCCTAGCAGAATTTCAGGCTTACTGCACTAATACACCCATGGAGGAGAAAAAAATTTATATGGTCAAACCCTACTCACACTGACTGACGCCAGAGCATAACACTCTTGGGCTGTATTGATGACAAAGACACACTTGGAGTGGAAAAGACCTTTAAGATCACTAACCTAGCACTGCCAAATCCACCACTAAACCATGTCCCTAATAGCCACTCCTGCATGTCTTTCAGACGGTAGCAATTCTTCCTGATCAGTGCTATGATTTCAAGAAGGATGGAAATATACTACTGATGAGCCTAATGCTTTCTGAATAGATAGAAAACCACTTCTCCTCCATTCTTTGCTTCTTGAAGAACAAACCTATTTGTGGGAGCCTCTGCCATGACTGACGTTGTGTTTCTAAGAGAGTGCAATGAAAAGAAAAAAGGGATGAGGACCAAATTCAGGGAAGACATAACTAATCCTACTGAAGGTCCCTGTATGAGTGTGCTGGACTCCCAGCCACTGGTCGGAAACTTGCATGTTCCAGTAACTAGAAGCAAATGTTCTCAGTTTTCCGAGCACCAGCTCTTCTAGTGTCTCTGCCTGTGAGAGTTTTCCATAAATGTGTGGCCTGATAAGGAACAGAGTTGCTTTACTGGTGCTTGCTGTCGCAAACTGCAAGTGCAGATGAGAAGCAGCACATGCCAGTGCCCGAGGACGGGAAATCTGGTTTGGGATATGGAAGTAGGGCCTCCCTCCCCACGCTTCCTCCAGAGTCAGTCCCCTCATGCCTGCTGTTCCTGGCCCACAGTTGGTCTTTTTATCCTCTTATTTTTGAATTGTTCGGGTCAGTTTTCCCAGTCTGCTGATTTCCTGTGCTCCATGCAAATCAAGACCTGCCCATGCCCCAGCAAAGGCTGTGTTCAAACCTCGCTCCTTGCCCTCGAGACCCACAGCTCCCCCAGATTTCCTCTGCCAACTCCAAGTCTCATCATATCACTCCCAGCTGCCTCCACTTGTGAACCAAGTGTCCTTTTGTGCCAGTATGTTTTCCCTTGAGTCACACAGTTACCAAGGCAGCTATGAGTTGGTTTTAAGTGGTGAATATCTCAGGGGTGCAATAAGAAGAGGGAACAAGGTATGAAATGCTGTGATTCAAGAGAGTTTGGGGAGGGATGCAAATGATCAGTGATATGCAGCAGAGCTTCAAAGGTGCAGACAAGAGGCTTCAACTTGATAAAAACAAATCTAAAACAGCGAATAAAAGCAACTTAAAAGGTGCATGTCTAATACAGACAGCTGTGAGAAGGCGTTACTCCAGTGCTTTGTGTAGCCTGTAAGAGAGGGATGAGTTGAAATGAGAAACTTTAGTGACCAATTCAGAGACCAGAAGTAGCTGGGAACTTCTCTCAGGTGTCTTAAACATTGCAGGATGCAGGATTCACCACATCCAACTGAAGGTTGCTGATGCATCTRTGGAGCAAGAGAAAATTCATTCTGGTACATCAGACCTAAGTAGACATTTTCCTTGCACCTGCTTACCCATAGCCAGGAAATTTTGCGTCATGTAACTGCCTCATCATGCATTTAATGTATTCATTGAAATGAGCTTGTAGGTATTGTCTTGAAACTCCAGGTCCTATGAGTTACAGATTTCTGAACAATGATGGACAGCACAGAGTTCACCAGAGATATAATGTGCTGATAGTGTCTAAATATTTCAGGTGGACAATTGACAGCTTTAGTAACAACCAAAGTTAATAGAGATTCTGTAGATGGGCCACTTAAATACAACCTGTACTTACCAGGTTTTGTTTCAGGGCCTTCCATGGCAGCCCTTGCTTTAAACTACTTAACTGTGTTTGCTAAGAACCAGAATCCATACTTGGAAAATTTACATAGAAGTTGAAAATAGCAGTGGGTTTTTTTCCTTTACAGTACTCAAGAAAGATGGTCCTTTTGTTTTGCAGAAGTCTAAGAAAAAAGTAGTTCCTAATAGAGCCTTCCATTTAGATGTGCCAGTAATATTGATGTATAGGTCAGGCTTGCATAAATTGGACAAGAGTAATTTAGGTGTATGTTTTTCCCTATATGTTTAATTTTCTACAATATACTGTATGTAGCATTAAGATTTTGGCAACAGAAGTTTGGTTTAGTTACTGCTTTTTTTTTTTAATTAAACAATAAACCAAAAGAATTTGACCAAAGTTTTTTATACTTAAGAATTTTTTAAAGAGGTTTACATCTGGTCTCTTTGTTACGTATACACACCCTTGTTTAAGAGTATTTACTGCTGTTGCTTCCCTTGCCTCCTGGTTTAATTGTTGCCAGTTGATCTTTTCTATCTTTGGTGCATTATGCAGAGAAAGTACCAGCAATGTAAGCCTTGGTTATGCCGAACAGGAACTGTCTGATAAAGAATGGATGAAACTTGTTTTAAAATGTTTCATTTTATCTTTCAGAAAGAAAAAGTGAGCACCTGCATAATGTGCTCTGGTGACTACTATCAATTAAAGAGTTGTGAAGTGGATATTAGAAGATTATTTATAATTCTGTTATATAATGGCTTAGATGGACTGCACTGGAGAAATTAACATGACAGAGGGATGGAAATCTTATTAGAATTTGGACGTACTTGAGAGTCGATGAAATTATATTAAAAAAATACCATTCAGAATAAACACTAATGACATGCCTTTTTATTGRTGTTTAATTCAGAAAAGAAGTTAATGCATGCCTTGAAAAGCAAAGAAGGACTGCTTTATGCTTAATAATTTGCTTAAACTGAATTTCATACAGAAAATTAATTTGTTCTTAGGAACTAGAGGACTTTTTAGAAGGGAAAAAAGTTATACTATTAGCTTCTTTTTCTGAATACCAGTGCTCTTCAGTATGTTGGAAATCTAAGAACTGGTTGGATGAAAACAGTTTGAAACTTTAGGGGTGGACACGACATTTTTCCCCCTTGGTTTTTGGAATTGAGATTTGCTTCTGACTATCCTAGGAAGGGCAAAGGCCAATCAAGGTGTGGCCACACCCATGATATTGAACGGTTGGCAGAGATCCCATAACCCTCAGATAGCACAAAACACAGTATTTCTCATAGTCCCCAAAGGCCAGTGTTTGCAACGGTGAACTCTCCAAATATATGCAGCTTAATAAATGAAAGGTTTTTAGAGTGCTAACTTAGCCAATATTTGTGATTAGATTCTGTTCCTAAATCAAGTCAAGAATTCTTTGATGATTTTTTTTTTCATGTAAAGCTTTCCTGGCTACCTGCTTCACTGCAAAGCRCAGGGAGTTGGATAATTGTGATAAATTCTCCAGCTTAATCTGGTAGCTGTACGTAAAGTTGAAAGATCTGAACTAAGATATAGGAGTGAAGAATAAATAAAATAAAAGAGGAAAATAAAATAGTTCTCTGCCTGCTAAGGATGTCCAGTTTTTACTACTTTGAAAATAATATTATTTTATTTTGGCAGGTATCTGTATTCTTCTTGGGAAGCACTGGTGCTTTGTTAACATCTCTAATGCAGCTTGCTTCAAAGCACAGGCAGCCTGGTCTCTGCAGTGAGCAGGCTGCACAGAGCTGCCTGAGCCTGGACACACACCCGCGGGCTCCCATGACCAACAGCCATCACTGAGGGGTTCTTTCCAGAATTAAAAATATGCATTAATGTCAAGCCAAGCATTTTTGTTGATTCAAAACTAAGCATATTACTTTTGGGGAGGTATATAGCTCTTGTTTAATCCTTATTTTTCATTTAGATCTATGCTAAAATGAGAACAAGTTGCCTTGAAACTGTCAGATTTTTATTTTCAAGTGTCATCTATTTTAACATTTCTTAAATATGTTTTGTTTTCTTTATTTGCCTATGGGATCATACCACTCACTGCATTTTACCCAACTTCATTGAGAATTTTGGCTTTTCCAAAACTTGATTGGGGGGGGTATGTATTGATTTTTAAAGTTGTCCATTTTTGTATGTAAGCTGTTAAAGCTTAATTTCTGATATGAAAAGTGTCTAACAGCACCAAAGTATATAATAGTGAGCTTTTATTAAAATAGGAAGTATTTTATGATAATGAACCTGAAAGGGTCTTGTCAGCAGGGGAATTGCCAGATAATCTCTTCCAGTTGAGACTAATGAAACAGTTTATCTTGTGGTCTATAGTTAATAAGTGTGGTTGGTTTTCTGAGCACTGAATCGTTCTAGAGATCTGAAGCATTTTCCATAAATATTTTCTTATTTGGCTTCATCCAAAACGCTGTCTTGTTGAAAGGCAGTTCCCATTGACTTCAGTGCTTTGGAGTAGACTCCTAATGTGATGTTAAGTGCCAGTTCCTTTTTCAAACAGTATGCAGAGGGATAGTCTTTTTGAATTCATTGTCTTTAATTCTCAATTTGTCTTTAATTATCAAAATGAACCAAAATATAGATGCTTTCCATTCATGGTTCCTATTTGAGAGGACTGCTAAGTAATTTGACATGAAAGCAGTTATAGAAACTGGCTCACATGTTTATTTGAATCATCTGCCTTCAAGGAGCTATCAAACAAGTTCATAGCTGTGTTACAATAAGCCTCGAGTTCTAATTAGCAAAACTAACCTGACACATGCTTCCTCTTACTGGCTTTTAAGCCATTTTCTTTTGAATCTTTGGAAATGCTGGAGAGTGGGCCTGCAAGAATTAATAATGCTATTGCAGTGTGTCATCCTGGAGTCGTTTAAATGATGTGTGTGTTTCAACACTAACCTTTGAGGTTATTATTAAGTCCTGCCACAGCAGGAGAAAAACTCAAGAAGCAATTATATGCATGATTAGTTTGTCAGTTTTCCAGAAGTTCTTTGGGCCAGTGTTGGTCCTGCCTGGCTCATTGTGATGAGGATTTAACACCAAGGTTCGGGCTGATAGCGTGTGTTGCCTCTTGTGCTGGGCTCCCCCAGTCATCAATGCTCGAAGAGCAAAGATAACAAAGTTGTGGAAAGCCAAATGTGCTCTAAGCCTCACTTGACAAATCTGGAAGGAGCCAAATGCATTATTTCATGGAAGGTTAAATTGATCACCTGTGAGTTCTCACTCAGGAGAAGGTCTCAAAACACAAATTATGAAAAATAGCTTCTCTTCAGCCTAATGCAGGGTATAGAAAAAACTTTATTCAGGTTTACCTGAGCTACACTAACCGGGATACCTCTGGCATTTTTTTACTTCTGCTCATGTCCTCAAAAGAGATGCTTTGTTCTGTTCTGAAAATATGAACATAATCTACAAAGGCCTTGATAAAAATGCTAAAGTAGGCCACCCATCTCCCGTGCAACCTTTGCATAGCAGACAATGAAGGAAACCAATTAAACTATAAAGCATAATATTGGTAACTCTCCCCACCCTTGTACACACAGAATATAGAGACTATAGGAAGGATGTGTAGAGCCTTTCCTTTATGGCACTGTGAATTTTCTGCATGTACTTTCTTTTGCCATTTCATCAATTTATTTTCTCTTGTTGGCAGAAGGACCCATTAAAAACTATGTCATGAAATAAGATTTCTCTGGGCTTTCCCAGGCACAAGTTTTGTATAGATAATAGTGAAATGAATTGTCTGCCTGGCTCAAAACTGAACTCTCACTCTTCTGTCTGGAAGCAAGGCAGGACAAACTCATAAACAGTTTTTCTCAGTTTTTGAGTTTTTTAACAACATAGTCAAACTGGGCTTTCAACATATTACAAAATAAAATATATTGGTTTGATGCTGAAGTTCAAAAAATTTCTTTAGATATCATTGCCATAATATAAAATTTGAATATATGAATGCAACCAAACCACCAGAATAGACACACATCTTTGCGGAGACCAGGGTGGACAGACCAAGCAGACCATCAGGGTGTTTAATTAAGTATGGGAAGCACGTCCCAGTATAAGCTATCTCCTGGGTTGCTCAGATTTTACAAGGTTTATTGACAATATTTATGGAACTGGAACTGTTCCCTGCTGAAAAGGAAGACGGTAGGTTAACAATGTGCAAGTAGATCTGTCTTTATGATGATGATAAATTATTGCTCATAGGTTACAATGAAGATATTGTAATGTCCATCCTAATGGTTAGTGTAATGTTACTTATAAAGAAAATCAATAGATGTGTTTGAAAAAAATCAGGACACGATTTCTTTTTTAAGCCACTAAAACTGGCCAAACTTGCTGAGTTGAACCATACGTCAACAAACAAATGCTTCTGATCCCAGCTATTGTTTTTATTCTCTGAAAAATGGATGGTTTCATTACAGAATTTGTTGGGTCACCTTAAAAAAAAATTCCCAGTTGATCCATAACACTGCAACTGATAGATTTACAACAAAATCCATATCCGTTATTTTACGTACATTTTGTTGCTTAAAAAGAATATCTTAATATAACAGCTGATACTTTTTAAATCCACATTGAAACAACTGTTGGATTTTTATACTGTTGTAAAACTCTTTGTAGGGTATTCATAGAAAATGTTTTATTAATTGCCATATGTTTATTGATTTCTCTTTCATGTTGGTTCTTTTGTTCTTTCTTTGTAGTGGCAAAAGATCTTTCTGCATCATCATTTGCAAGTTATCTAAAATGTCAAAGGTGTTCTTTTGAAGTTTATTATAGATCACATGCTGTACAGGCCTTGACTTTGGCATATTTACAAAAAAAAGTACATACTTTGAAAGCTCAGAAAGAGCTTGGGGCTGCATTAGTTAAAAAAAGAAGATTATTTTCCTACTTTTTTCCTTTTTTATTTTTTTAATTTAAGAAGAATGTAAACAATTGTGTTAGGAAAACTGATGTGTCAGGTAATTATTGTTTTCTTTTGCCTATCTCCCTGTATCTCACATTAGTGTTGTAAAACAGATTGTAGGCAATCTAGGCTTAATCCTCCCGGCAGGTATGTTACATTAACATCAGTAGGGTCCACCAGGAGACCAGAGAAACTAAGAGGGGGGAGAGAGGCAGCATTTACTGTGGTAGCACCATTCCATTTTTCCAGTGGAGAATATGAAAATTTGGCACCGTGTTCTAACCGAATGAATAAGGCCAAATGAAGTCAGTTTGTACAGCAGCAATGTCTTAATGAGATGGTGTTTCTGAGATGGGTAATGTTTTGCTGCATTTCCTCTCTTCTGGCTGCTTACAAAGAGCTCCAAGCATTTGGATGTGGGAGTGGAACAAGTGGCCCAATAAAAAATAAAAAATAAAAAAGTTAATAGTGCTATTCACTGAGTTTTAAGCTAGCTATTGATGTCTAAGTCAGCAGATCTTTTCCTTTTGAAACCAGAAAGTAAGTGGGGGTTTTTTTAAGCATAACCAGGAAAAACCTGTGCTTTGATCTAAAGGTGGTTCAAATGAGATCCACACAGAGTTAATGCCCAAGCATGTCAAACTCCTTTTTTTCCTTAGGAGAGAACCAAGCTCTGCTACTTCAGTTGTCTGCAAATCTCCCTATGAAAGGCTTCTTGAGCAAAGGGGCTGCGTTAAAACACGCGGAGGTGCTGTCTGCTATCCCTGATACCTGTGAAGAGCAAGGTCCCAGAACGGGGGATTTTATTTTTTTTTTAATATTTTTTTCTTTCTTTGCTTATAATTGATATTTAGAAGCCTAATAAGCTTTAAGTGAAGACTGTGCAGTGTGGGGTGTCTGTAGAGCTGTCAAAGGGACCCAAAGAGGAGGTTGGTTAATATGGGATGCTGACGTACAGGAACGTGGATGCAGCGGCAGCAGGATTCCCACATCATTTACATTAATTGAGATCAAAGGAGTTACTCCCAGTTTGCACTAACCTGAGATCAGTTAATCCATGCATGCTTAAGGAAAGATATATTTTATATGGTAAAAGGAGGGAGCAATGGCACCATGAGCTCTTTTCTGGCTCACCTAAAGACTCATTTTGCTGTTTTGTACTGATCCTGTAGAAAAGTTTGGTTGAGACATTGTCCCAGGTTTCAGCAGCAGGAAATGCTGTACTCCAAGTTACTGCCTTCTCGGGTGAGAGAAATATAAGAGAAAAAAAAATTACAGTCCTTCTTGATGGTTTTCAGCAGTAAAAAAATCCAAGCCAACTAGTGCTTTTAAGAGTGTGTAAGATCTAGACCCTGTTTCTGGGGAAAATTTCTAGGTTGCTATTTACTTTCTATTAATTCACATTTTAATTTTGATTTTTAATTGGCTTTTCTTTTCTTTCTGGAAATGTTCATATGTGTCAAGCTAACTTCCCAGATTCCTGAGTGGCACTATTTCAGCAATGGGTCTGCTTTTGATATAAATAATATTTGTAAAATGATTGCATTGAAAAAGCATATGTATACTTTTGAAAAGAAATCGGTGAAAATGGTGCTAAAAATCAAAGACAATTAGCAGGATCATTAAGACTGATAGATTTTATGATAGCCTATAAAGATGAAATATAAAACAAAATTACTAGCCTTTTGAATTTAAAAAGAACTCTGGTAGGTGAAGATACAGCGAAATTGAAACATCTGCAACTTGAAGGTAAGGTTAAGATAATCAATGTTTCACCCTCCCAAGGAAACAAAAAATTACCTTTGCCAGTTTTCATTCTGAGACTCCAAATCTGCCACTTTGTTTCCTGTTAAATTGTTTTCTCTCCATGTTCTTTGAGGGCAGAAGATACACCTTTAATGAAAGGTAGAAAATCAGTTGAGATAAATGCACTTAAGGTGAATAAATGCGCTTTTACATTGAGGTGCTTTCTGCAGGCTTAGGAGGCAGAATTTTCTATTGGAATAGGAAACAGCATTTCTGAAATCTCTGAGGGTGAAATTCACACCCAGAGGCAGGACAAGGCCTATGTGGGATATGCATCTCTGGTGACCCTGTCTCGGGATGCTTGGAGGTCTGGATTTGTGCCTCCATTTCAAGAGAGGTTGAAATGGCCTTGAGAAAYGAAATACAGCTCAAATCTGTCCACATACAGTTCTGTGTTGAGGTGCTGGCACCTGGATCTCATGAGAAGCAAAGTAATTTTTAGCTTTTAAAAACAGGAACAGAATAAAAGTTTGACCTATTTAAAAAGGATTCACTGAAAATACAAACAACTGACATGTATTAAATATTATTAGAGTATGGAGTGAGGGAAATTAAGGAGCTGGGGAGTGTTTCTTCTACAAGAAGAGGCAAATGCAGGCGGGAAGCAGGCGAGGTTTGGGGGAGATGGAAGGGGAGTGTGACTGGGGGGAATACTGTTCCTGACCCCTCCAGAAGCAAGTCGTGCATGGAGAGGACAACAACAGCAAAGGGTCCTGCACTGCCCACCTTCCCCGGGACTGTCGTTTTGATCTGCCCGGCCGCCTCGTGCAGTGCTCATCATCTCCAGGCGCTTTATGCCTCAGCCACACAGAAAACCCCATCTGCTCCATTTAATGATTTCTGTTTGATGAATTTTTCTGTATTCATAAAGGGAGATGCTGTCACAAGGGACAGCCTCAAGCACACCCACCCCTACAATCTTTATCAAGCTCCGAGCCATAATCATTCAGGCTCAGCTCCTAATATAGCACAAGCCCTGCAGAACTGGGGGTTCGCTGGCAGCCGGCTTCTGGTTCTTTCATAAACTGTAATTCTGATGCTGCAGGTTTAATTAAGTACGTGGCAGTTAATCAGCCACTGAAAACAGGGGCCTCCGCTGGGGAATTACCTGAGTGAAAACAGACCAAACATGATGGGGCTCCCTTGAAACTCTAGTCCTTGTGCTTCTATGGTGAAATGGAAAGAAAGTTATCAAATAAAATCTGTTTGCTTGTGGCTGTACTGTGACAGCTTTGTTAGTCCTAACAGATGACAAGGATTATTCAATCAATATAGATTTACCTTGAGAGTTTTGCTGTTTTCAGGCACCTCCAGGAAAATGACAGCCATTAAATATGTACAAAGGCCAGTCCARGGCCTGTGGCCTCTAGCTTTAAGCTGCTGCCTTTTCTGAGTTATGTCAGGATCAATTTTTTCTAATAGATATCACTTATCCTACATGATAATCAGGCTATCATAGTCCATTGATTACATGACAGTCTGATTTAGGTCTGGTCTAGAAGATAAGAAACACAGGGAAATCTCTTGCCTGGATTGTCAGGGAATTAAATTCCTCTTTTGGAACTTTCCCCTGAAGTTATTTCATATATGCAGAAGCCAAGTGAGCTTGACCTGTTCTCTCTCATACACCACCCTCACTCCTTTGTAGCATTATGGAATTGCAGGGAACCAGAGTTGAAGGCTTGGATCCACCATGTTTGCCATCTGAATTATGAAAGGTACTCTGAGACTGTTAGCACTGATTGCTGTTCCAGTCTGAGGTTTTGTTTCATTTTGAAGGCTCCACTAGACTTGAGCGCCACCACATTTAGGAAGATCCATGTTTTGGCATCTGAGTTGTGTGAGCACTAAGTGTGATAAAACATAAGCGTGAAGTGTCATCTTATTTTTAGAAGACCCCAAACATCACATTTTTGTTTCTATTGACAAGGTTTTCTTGAGATATCTCGATGCTAGTGCTACAGTGCTTATTGTGGTGCTGGGGTTGAGGTTCCCTGTTTTTCACGGYATTCAAAAAGGCTGAAGGAAGGCGTTTGTGTCTGAAATGTCCAGAAAATCATTCCAGTGCTCTTTGCTGAATGAGAACTAAGTAGCTGGAGTCACACTGGTGAAAGCAAAGGAAACACCCTCCCTTGTTGTAAGGGATCCTTTATTCTCTCACCTATGAACTCATACACCAGCTTTTACTTCCCGTCAGGGTTGGAATTAATCTTGTATAGCTTCTTCTATGAACAGTCTTCTCTTTTTAGGTCTGTGGATCCTACTGTAAGTCTTACAAAGAAAAAAAAAGAAGAGAAAATAGACCTGCCTTATTATATTTCAGTATGCTTCTGCTAAGGTTTTTAACTGATTGCTCATTCAGATTCCAAACTAACAGTACAGTAATTTTGAGAGCAAAATAAAAAAATTTATATCCAGATGTGTTCTTGGAATAGCTACCAGATCCACTTGCCGTTATTGCTTTTTGCATACAGTCAGGTCTTATAGTTCCTTCATCTTTCAATCTGTGCTTCTAAGCAAGAGTGTAATAATTCTCAGTCTTTACTGACAATTTTATTATGACTATAGATCAAATATATATGGGAGTTTTGGGGTTTTTAAGTCGTTTGTTTTCACCACAAACCAATTTGCAAACATAGCAGAGCTCTGATTTCAAGCAAGAGGGTGAGAAACTGATTTTACTATGTTAAAGAGCATACTGGTGTTCACTGGGGAACTTCTGGTTTCTCTATTAAGGCCCAGTTAACTTTGTTTTCTGTAGCTCTTACCATCTTTTGTTATGTGTTTATTTTGAAATTTATAAAAGATCAAGATGTTATAGATCACATCATTGTATGGGAATAGATAAAACTGTGCTACATTGAACTTTACTAATATATAAATAGAAATACTAAAGAAAATGATACTACTATATGATACAACTATCAAACAAATCAAATCTATGTTTCATGTGAGAAAATACAATGAAGTCCAAATATTATGGGGAAAAAAAGGCATTTTTGTTTCACTAAGGTGTACATGTTAAATAATCAAAGGATTCAACATGACAATATGGTTATAGATAGTTATCTTAAGTGCCTTCTGTGGTGAGGAACCGAAATTAAGAACTTGAACAAAACATGATACATGAAAGTGCAGGTTCTACAAACACTGGGTTGCTTATTAAAACTACTTTGATCCCTCGTTTCTTTGATATCCTAGGTCTTATAAAGAATTCACTTTCAGGGGTAAATATAGGTAGTTCAGAGAGACTTTATGACATACTGTACATACTGCTCTTCCAGAGACACTTTTTAATTACTTAAGGAAAAAAAAATTCAGCAAGAGAAAAATGCTGATAGAGTCACTATCTACTGATGTTAGTTTTTAACTACTGATTATTTTGGTGTAACCTATTTGAATAATTCTCTTCTCAGAAGCAGGTCAGGCTTGAGAATCGGAACAGATCTGCTAACATTCCAGATTAGCAGGATGAGACATGGGTTCACACAGAAGATGGGGTATATACTTGTCCCTAAAGAGATCACATATTTGCTTGCTTCTCTGAATATTTCCTGGGCATCTGCTGGAAAAGCTGGATTTTTTGCTGCTGTTCACTACCTTGGTTCCCTGAGCAGAACTGCAGGGAATTCTCAGACAAGAATCAATATTATTAATGTTTATTCTCCTTTTCTAATCACTTTGGGACCCAGTTTTCTAGTCACTGAGGCCTGCATGAGGCTGGAGGTAGTTCCAATGAAAATATATAATTCTGTTTTCAAACACACTGCTTTGTTTTTTACCTTTGTTTTTTAAAACTACTGTCAGCAAATCCAGGGCAATGTTATGGCTCCTGCACAGATTCTTGTGTTCTAGAAATGTAGGTTTGGATCTGAATTTTCTGTTGAGGCTTTTCTGCATAAGGGGCAGATGCTAAACCTGGTGCTGTGATGTGGGGCTGAGTGGTGGGAAAGATCAAGTTCAGGTAATAGACTATGGTTTCTTTGTAATGGGTAACTGCACTGCAGGCCCCACCTTTATTTTATAAACTTCAGTGGGATAGACCTCTAGAAGCCCAAAAGCTTCAACATACATTTTTACACCCAGGAATGTGAAAGGATTGCTTTTAATAAACCCCATTTCTCCAACTTTGAATGCTATGTGGACAAATAGGCATGGCTTGTGTCAGGAGTGTAATGATTATCAGGTAACATAAAATTTGTATTTGAAATGAACCAGTGAAAGAGAATCTTAATACGCCTTGAGTATTTAGGGGAAAGGGGTTGTTGTGCCATTTTGGTCAGATGTGCTAGAAAATGCAAATAAAAAGTATAGAAAACTGGATGCTGAAAAGACATTGCAATCAGACCCAGTCTTTGATACAAAGTATACTCATATTTTGACCTGCATATTTTTGGCTTTAAAATATGGCTGGGATGCTCAGTATTTTCTTGAGTCAAAAAAAAAGCACTAAGCAAATGAAAATTAGAAATCTCCAGTGTGTAGTCAAATGAAAATCCTGAATCAGTTTTGTTAGATCAGTTCTGTTTATTTCATGACTTCTACTTTTTTTTTTTTCTGCAACAAGCAACTTAGAACTAAAAACATAAAGCAACTTCAGATTCCAGGCAAAAGCATTTATCAGTGATAAAAATGGACTGTCAGGCAGCCTGTTACTGTCAAAAAATTGCCACATTATCAGAGCTGGTTCATTCCGAAAATGGGACTGTTGCACTGTTGAATGCTTTTTCCCCCCTCTCTTAATGTACCTTATTAAACTAGTATTTTTCTACCAGATTTTACAGTTATTATTTTTTTTTTTTTTAATTAAACCAGTTTAATTAACAGATGTCAAACACAGTCTGGAAGGATGTTCATGTTTCCAAACCCCAAAGAGATCCCTTAGTACAGATTCATTTGAGATTCATTTGTGATTGCTTCACAAGGCAGAGCTCCTGTTCCTTTGCTCTAAATAGCATTTTACAGCTTTGAGCTGACAAGACTGGCAGCAGCAGGACCTGTGACACCCAATTGAGCAGCTTTAATTCACCAGTTACACGCAGGGGCATTCGGTGGAAGTGCAAATAACCACGCAAGCCCTTGGCAAACCAGGTGTCCGTGTCCAGTATCAGCACTTGGAGACTGCAGTGTCAGGTGAGATGCCCTCACGTGCAAGAGCATCTCTGCAGAGTCCTCTCTGCAGATTATCCCTAGCCTTATTCCATACTTGAAAAATAAAGTACAACTTTCCCTTCTTTCTTGGGTCTCCGCACGTTCCTATTCACTAGATCTGGCTGCCATTAATTAATTAATTATTTGTCCAATAAACTGCTGCACTTTGATTGATCTATTGATCTAAAGGGTAACTATGACTCAGCTTAGTAATATTTTGAAATCCGTGGTAAAATATTTGTCAAAGTTTTGTGAATCTACAAAGCACTCTGTGATCAACCCATATTATCTAATGCAATTTCTAAAATGATTTAAGCTTATAATTTCCATACTCAAAGTCTTTAAAACTAATTAATGGATGTCCTTTTGGAGATTATTTATAGATTTATATTAACATTTATATTAACATATATATAAACATATTTTTTATGTTATGGTTCTTGGAACACTACTATTAAACAGGTGTCTGTGTTCCCTCCTTAAATCCTCTAATGTTTTTGGGGATGGCAGATGATGGACAGCTAGAAAAAAAGAGAATTTTGAACCAAGAAGAGGATTTTATTATTTTTAAATTATAAACTCTACTTTCTGTCTTCAATATCTCATTGTGATCAAGAATTTAAGATCTCCCTTTGAAAGACTTTTATATTAATAAACCATTTCAGACATGTTTAACAGCTCACATATAATAGAATTCCTTCAGACACAGTAGACATAAAAGTAATGTAGTTTTCCTTGAGTTGTTATATCATTGTAAGAGTATGCAAGCTCCACGTTAATTGAGACTTGAAAACGCACATAATTTGTCATTTCCAAGTACAGGGGAGCCAAAACAACCCACCTGTAAATGCAATCCTGTTTGGGGTAGGTCTTTGGAGTGTGCTTCACTCTTTTTTTCCCTCTTTAAGTGACTTAGATCAAACATTCAAGCACTGCCTGTAACTAATATTGTTTCCCGGCCTAAACAGATAATTGCCCTTCTGGATGTATAAAAGATGTCTCATGGAGCAAAGTGAAATATCACTAATAAAGGAGAATGATTTACTCACGAATTCTTCAAGAAGTAAGATTAATAAGCCATCCCCTGGTGTTAGATATAATCTTCAGATCTCTCTTCACTGCATGACTTATTTTTGCAACAACTGCACTATTCAATCATTAATCATTACACTCGGTGAGCAGTTTATCTGTGCTAATGCGCATGCTATACACAAACAACAACTCTCTCTTACACTTGAAGAAGGAGGAGGAGGAAAAGTAGGCCCTACAGTGTGATGTGAATGAAATAAAATRAGGCTGCCATATGATACATACGTTTTCATTCCCGATATAGCAACTTCAGTTAGAAGCTATCTCTTTCCTAATGAAAGCAAGATTGCATTTCAGTGAGGAGTAATGGTTGTAAGGGAGAAATCGTGTGCGGGCCTTAAAAATACATCTGCTGTCTTACCTATTCTTGTGAGAGTAAAGGAGACACAGCTTTGGCTCTTACCAGTGTGCCAATAAGGTAACCTGCATTCCCCAGAGCAGTTCAGCTATGCTAGCACCGAACTCCATGTGGGCTAATTTATCTTGAATTTAAAGCTACTTTTACATGGTACAAGCCTGAGCATAGACCACTCCAGAGATGAACTGGAGAGGGGATGAGAACTGCTTTGTTTAGCAGTTGTTGGCTGGTTTTGGAGCCTGCATGAACCCTGTGGGTGTTGGCAGTCTGTATAAGCGGGGGTGCATAGCCGGTCCCCCTTTGGTTTTATTACTAAAAATGATATGGCAGTAAAGTGAACATTTCACATACCAGAGGTTTTTGTCATGAGTAATAGAGCTGAACTCCATTAGCAGTGACAGAATAGTGCAAACCACCCAGTCCAGTTTGGAGTTTGTCTTCCAGCAAATTCCTCTCACTTTCACTTCATCTTTACAAAACCGACTTGCCAGACAGCTAATGAAATAGGTAGTAAAACTGTCATCAAAGAGGAGACTCATAAGTTCAGGATATAATATTTTTTATACACCTGGACCTATAATTACAATAAAATAATAAAGATTATTAGCTTCATACAATCTGACAAAAATGTAAAGTTCATCTCTTATTTTAAAATCCAGTTAGTTTTCGTATACAAATATCCACCACTACTTCAGATATGCAAATCAGTTTAATTTGTTTCTTCTAAGGACTAGCAATAAAGATTTCTGTTATACTTCTATTTTTCTTATTGTGGATGCTGAYAGCCACCTGACAATTCAGTTACAGCTGTGTAGCTGAATAAAGTGCTCATGATTAGGAGTTCATTGTGTGAGGGAGAATGGAGCAGGGAAGCCCCAATCCAGTCTCCAGAGTAAGTCAGCTACTCTCCAGGTAATCCTGCATCTGCATCTGCATTGAGTGGAGAGAAGTGTGGGATGAGATGAGACGAATTCTATGTGGGCAAGGCCAATGAATGAAAAAAAAGAAACAGTGGAGGAAATGTCAAGTTTAGTTTGGCTCTCCTCTGCCCCTGCGTAAGCTTTTTGGTGAGCGAAAGAGCTTGAGACTTCTGTAATGGAAAAAGACAGTCTGAGGGAAAGTGAAAACACATGGTTTTAAGTGATTGTTAGCATTTTAGAGAGATAGCATAAAATAGAGAGGGGGGGAATTAAACATGGGAAATAGCTGATGCATTTCCACATCACATTACTTTGAAGTAATTGAAAGATCCATTGATCTTCCTTTTTTTTCCAATGGAGAACTTGTTCAAAGACATTTTATTGAAGCCAATATCTATATATCAGGAATCTTTCCTAATGACTGGATGTGAAATGGGATGGGAAATTTTATACTATTTATTGCCTTAAATGCCAGGCTCACCTCTCATGAAGAGTCTCCAAGTACTAGTAGAGAAGCATTCTCATTGTGGAATAAAGCATGATGTGTAGGGAAATCTGAAATGGCTCTGGAGAAAACCCTCTGTTAAGTGTGAAGGCCCCACAGATGAGGGATTTTAAGCTCTTTTTTATCCACTGGCTTTTGGTGAGGGCATGCCCAGCCTCCCACTGGTTTGGAGGGCTGCTCAGTCACCTGCGTGTCCTTCGGAGCCAGCTCGTTTTCTGCACACGAGTGTTGCCTTGTGGTGTGTCAGAAGGGCTCTGTGAGCCAGAAACTTCTGCAMAACCACTGATCCCTTCTGGCGTCAGCTGTCACTGGAGGGACAGGGCAAGAATCAAAGCTTACATTTCTAATGTAGCTTGTGTGGCTGCAGTTTAGGGCTGGGAAATACCTACCTGTTTCAGCCATTATGATTTCTTCTGCTGTCTAATTAAATGAGAGAGTATCCTTTCTCTCTTTCCTTGATTTCATAGTTAGAGGGGRTTTTCTTACTGGCTAAATGCCTTAAGAAACTTTTACTGAGCATGCTTAATTATTCTGGAAAGACCTGACTCCTTTCTGGTGAGCTACCTGACCCCAATAGCAAGGTTCTGAGCAAAGTGAAAAATGGTCACAGCAGCTCTGTTTCCAGCAGGAGGGGTGGCACTGGCTGCTTCTCCCTTCCGGTGGATGTGATTGTCACATAATTGTCATTTAATGTGACTGTCCGGCTTCTACCAACATCCACCCAAAAAGTGTGATAATTAAATGTGCACTGCAGCTATTGAATGACTTCCCAGTTACAGAGGAACGTGCCCTAGTTTGGATCAAGGGCTGCATTCAGATCCGTAAGGTTTATGGCGAGTTCCCACAGTAGTACCAAATCCCTGTTTGTGAACGAGAGAATCCTAGTTTGTTTCGTATTTACAAACCACACTGTCATAACCACTGATGCAGTATCAGCTATGATAATTATCACCGTGCCTTCAGCTTCAACAGAGCAGACATTTGTCTGATCCACGTGGAGGGTTGCCAAGTTGGCTTGTGGTATACTTGCTGAAATTAGATGGCTTTTTTCAGCTTGGATTGCACCAACACCCACTCATGTTAACTGTGAAGGAATTAGTGTGGTTAAAATGACATTTCTTATGTTGTCTTATGAAATTTGAGTTCTGAATTATGAATTACAGTAATACGACTTCTGTTCCATTTAGTGACTTGGTGGAATGTAGCGTTAAGATATTTTGACCTTTTTTGGCAATTGTAACTTGGAGAAGGTGGTAGCTGTAGATAAAATTAGAGGATACTCTCATGTTAACAAAATTAAGGTTGCAAAGTTTGGTTTTACAAAATAAACTTTTGCTCTTCCAAGCTGCCTGGTGGTCTGCTCCAGTTTGTGGTTTTTTCCAATACACTACCTAAAAATCCTTTCCRTTAATTTGCCTTAAGAAAACCTTTTTAAAGAAGAATTTTTGCCGTGGGTTAATCTTTATTCATTTTGAGAAAATAGAATCTATCTGATATTCAGAAGAGCACTTTTCTCTGACTAGATTAGTTCATGTCCACATGTGGCAATAGTAAGGTTTTTGCATGTCTTTAGCACTGTCCTCTTTTCTTCCAACTGCAGATTCATGGGTGTTTTTACCAGTGGTTTTAGTGGAAGAAGGATTAAGCCAATGCTTCTGAAAATCCCAACTGGGACATTTTCCCGTGTAACAGTCTGGGACTGAGCCACATGGAGAAATCAAGGCGTCTGTTTCCTCTGTATAATTGAGAATACCTCTCAGGAGCCAGAGAGGCAGATGCGGGAAAAAAATAAATCCTGGTTGTATGAAATCTAGTGAAATAGATTTGTTGGTCAATAATTCTGGAAAGATAGCTTTATTTTTCTAAGTCATGTCAGAATATAGATGTTAGGAGTTGCCTTTCTCAACCCAATCACTGGAGCAGGTCTTACAGCTCCTTGCTCCAGCGTTGACTCTCGGGTAAATGTGCGCACTGGCTTGACCTCATGAGTTTCTTTTATGGTTCATTTTCATCACTGTCCTTTATGCTGGTCTCTGTGGGATCCTGGAGCCGACCCAGACTAAGCAGCGGAGGAAGGGCAGGGTGTCCCTTGTGGGGCTGTTATGGCTGCAGCCGAGCAAAGCCCCTTAATGATTCCGATAGATTTGCCTGGACTTACAGTGGGAGAAAAATTCACCCWGCAAATAAAGAGCGATGGCCAGTGCAGCTCACAGGGATACACTGAGCAACTTAATTATGTTCAGCACAAGTTCAAGCAGTATCTGGAGGTAACATATGTGACTTCGGAGCCAGAGGTTCAGAAAAGTGAGTTTTATATTTTGGTAGACTATAAACTTGCAGATGATAGCAGGCATTAATCTAGTTAACACTAAAAGCAAGTTCATCAGTTATCCCATGGAAAATACAGTTGTGTCCTATAGTTGACATCAATCACTGGAACGGATCAATGTTTTTCAACAAGAAAATGAACAAAGATATCATTTCTTGCCAAAAGGATATTTCTACTGGAAATGGCGGTTACTGGCAAGTTTTTTGTTTTCATTGAAAACTCCAAGACTGAAAATTCTTGATTTCCAGCCTGTCAGTTAAAACACAAAAACTTGTATAAAAAAACTTTAGTGAAGGCATTGTTCTCATAAATCTCTTTTATGAGAATGAAAAACATTTCCTGCTCAACTTAGTGGTTTTTAAATTTAGAATTTTTACCTGTACTTTGCTTCTAGGTAGGTTGAGCCCTGCTGTCCCTGGAGCGCTGTGACATGGGTGGCTGTTCCAGGACATGCCATGTTGACGATGCAGTCTCAGATTGCCAACACGAATGTTTGGAAAGTGCAGGAGGACAAATTCAGATTCAGTTGTGTGAAACTTCCGTGAGTTAACTTCACTGTTGTTTCTCTGAATTCATGGAGTGTAACGGGCCATGAATCAGTAATTTTCATTCACAAAAGAACTTGTTGTATATATTCAGGTCCTCCTAACAGTGCTGTAAGCAGCATTGCCTATTAAGCTTTCTAAACTAGTTAAACTAGGTCAGAGTGAGGGAAAACTGTACCAACATTATGATTAAAAGGCACCAGTATAACGATCCTAGATAGCATTGTCGTCTTTGTTCCCATGAGTCACTGCCTAACAATATGGTTATTTTAGCTCTGTGACTTCTTCAAAAAGAAGAGCTTTGCCCACATCTTTACAAAAAAATATTATCAGCTCTCTCTTCCCCCTTTCCTACTAGATTATATGCTGTTTCTGGTTTGCTAGAAAATAATTGTGCACATTTTAATTTTTGTCTCTCTCTTTTGCCCCTTATTTGAATTACTAATGTCCCTTCGTTTTCTTTGTAAGGGCCTGTGTGTCGGCTGGTAAGGACTGCCTCTTTACCAAATACAAAATAGTAGCTCCCTGAAACGCTGCCAGGAAAATGTTTGCCAGGTTTGGGTTATTTTTTTTCTTTGGATTGATTTTTTCCACCCCTTTTTTCTGGTGAGGGAAGGGAGTAAATGAAGCACCCAAGATTTTATGATTGGCCCTAATCAGTTTTCATAACAATGAAAGAGTCCCTATTGCATGAATATTAAATTTTGATGAAGCTGCTTTTTTTTTGAGGCTGTAGATTTAAGACAGCTTGGTTACCAGAACTCCTCTGCTCTGTGTCAGCTCTCTGTGAGATACTGAATATTATAATTTCTATATTTGCTGCTCAGATGTCATCTAATATTAATATGCAAAATACTCATTCCCTTTAAAAATAATGTTCTTATTGTATGATTTATTTGATGTGGAGCTCAGAGTTTTGTCTTTTCTCACATAAAATAAAGCACCTTTCAGAGGGAGATGATCTGTTTCTTCCCATACGTGTGGCACAAAATGTCAACATTCTTCCTGTCATTCGCAGACTCAGTGAACGGTGAAGCAAACATCAGGCACTGCTTGTGTTAAGAGCAGTGGGGAACTATCGAGTTTTTGTTTTCAGAAATGTGCACCATGAATCTGAAATGTTCAAGAATTTGCAGCCACTGCAAAAATTTCTTATTTGTGTTCCTGTGACTCCTGAGTTCTTCAACTTTGATCTGTAATTTTTGCCCCTCAAATTTGGATCTTGTGGCATTTGGATTTGGATCCTTGCACTTGCAAAAAATACAGGGTCAGGCTGCTGGCACTATTTCTGCGTTCAGCTCATCATTCTCACAWAGTGGCTCTAGACAGAACTTGCTTTTTATATGCTTCAAATCTCTGGGTCTAATCCTATAAACACTTACATACTACACTGCTTAATTTTAACCACCTACATAATATCATGATGGATTTGATGAAACTGCTTACATAAACACTGCAATGTATATATAAAAGGTAACATTATGTGTCACCCTGCTCTACTAAATCTAGTGCAAAAATCTCATCCCCTTCATCAAGAAACAAGTTCTTGTCCAAAAAGACATATGCAATTTAAGCTTCCCTGGGAATTGATTTCATTTAAGGCTTTTCCTGTGGGACCTAACTAAAGCACACTGAAGTCTGCTGAGGGCCTGGCAGGAGTGAGTAACTCTGGAATACGAGTATTTGGGAAAAGTGGGTTTATGGGGGAATTTGAAAGACAAGATTGTAACAAAACACAAAAGCACTGTCGATTATAAGAATTTGAATCTAGTGAAATGACCTGAATCACAACCCTGCTTGAAGGAGCACTGGGGATCAGTGAAGGTTGAGAGCTGTTCTCTCTGTCGGCACCTTCCCAAAGTTGAGGATTATTTGGACAGTTCTTCCTGTYTTTGAAATTCAGACCTTGTTATCTGTTAATAATAGTATTAACTATATATCATATTCATGTACATTTTGGAGGTTTTCCATGTTCTTCTTGAGGTTTGGAAACCAGAACTGGACAGCTTTTCCTAATAATTCCTATCAGTGTTGCGCATAGGTGCATTATTTCAAATGCACTTTCATCCTTTATTCCTCTTATTGGATTTGAACTAGATCCAGTTGACCATGCAAGGAAGACTTGCAGTATTTGACTTTGTAACTATTAATGTTCTTACTCATGAAGCCCACTTTGAGATTTATGGGTTAGTTACCTGAAATTTCAGCCATTTTCCCTAGCGTTGATGAATCAGGTTCTCCTTTTTAAAAAACAGAAATGAGGTAAAGGCCTCAGGATAGGAATTCAAGGGTTTAAATATTCTTGTAGACTGCTATGAACTTGAGATATACTCCCACAGTCTTCATTGACATCTACAAGTGCTAYGTGTATTTATTTCAAGACAAAGTAGGATTTCTTGTAGTACCAGCAGCAAATGTTTCTTTTCCTTACTTGGATATGTTTCACAGTTGTTTCCTTTTAATATGTCATTATTCCAAGAAATTTGTAGTTAATACAGAACACAAATACTAAATGTGTTTGGGGGTAGGAGGGTAGGGACAGTATTATCACTATTTTTTTGAAACCATACAAAAATTATGGCCAGCACTATTATAATCCAAAGAAACAAATTGCTTTTAATCATGCAATTTACTTATTTGAGGAAGGATTCTTTTTATTTCCCTACAGGACGAATTCAGAATTCTTATACTGTTGCTGTACACCTCTCAATGTTTCTCAGAGAGGTAGAAAGTTTGATTTAGGAAGTAAGRGGAAATAAATGGAAAGAAGTAGAGAGGGACTGAAATGCAAGGAAGAAGGAGATAAAGAGAAGAAGCAAAGCAGGCCTGAGGGGGTCAAGATGAAGAGTCATTGTATACCTAACACTGTTGTCTACAAGTCGTGGCCAACTGAATCTGACATAGAAGTGGTTCATTTAAAGCAGAAAAGTGTTGTGGCTGGGCAGGTCCTGCTGAAGGAGCAGACTTATTCTAGCACAGTTATTGGAAGACAAGCAAGGTTTTAGCCTTTCTCCCTCTTCCATCTCTGATTGAGACTGCTCATTGTGGCACATGTTCCCACTGCATGTGGTCAGGTTGCATAGCTGGGTAACCATCCTACATTTAAAACAGCTTTGTGTCCGGTCCCGTTAGCTCATAATAACTGTGAGCCTCCTTCTAGACCCAAAATGCTATCTCCACCCATTATTGCACCAGCTCCTTTGGCACGATGCCCAGGAACTGCTCTTCATCCCACGTGGGGAAATGCAGAGAAGAGAGAAAGTTGGTGGGGGCACCACAAGGTAGAGCCCTAAGAAGGGCAATGAAGCTGGTGAAGCGTTTAGAGCCACAAGTCTTTTGAGAAGCACTTGAGGTATCTGGGGTTGTTTAGCTTGGAGAAGAGGAGACTCAGGGTGACTGTCTTGCTTTCTACAACGACCTGAAAGGAGGTTGTGGCAAGGTGGGGGTTGGTCTCTCCTCCCAGGTAACAAGCGATAGCACAAGACAAAATGGCCTCAAGTTGTGCCAGAGGAGGTTCAGACTGGAAATAAGGACAAAAAGGTTGTCAAGCATTGTAACAGTCTGCCCAGGGAAGTAGTGGAGTCACCATCCCTGGAGGTATTTAAAAGATGTGTAGGTGTGGCACTTGGGGGCATGGGTTAGTGGTGGACTTGGCAGTGTCGGGCCTTTTCCAAGCTAGATACTTCTATGAGGATGCCCTCTGGCTTCCTGAAGGTCCTTGCTGTGACTGACATGCCTTTTTTAATAATAACATGAAAAAGTTGTCTGTTAATTGCTTTTGATTACAAAAACAATGGGGGTGAAAGGGAACACGATTCTCTGTATGTGCAGTTGGGGAGCAGAGCTACAGGAAGACAAACATCCAGCCCCTCAGAGGAAATCTGTGGCAAGTCCGAGAATTGAACACAAGTCCTAAGTCCCCTGTTGCTGCTTTGGCCACAAGAATCCTGTAATTCTACGGATAGACTCTAAATGCATAGTGATAGATGTTTATTTTAAATTCCAAAGAATCCATCGTTGAGAGACCTCATTGTCCTTGGCAAATATTTAGGGATCCTAAACACTCCTTAGGAATTTCTGGCATAAGGGAGACTCACTTCTGTAAATTCAGTGTCCTAATAATATATTCTTAATTCTTTTCCACATCAGAAGTCTTACAAATACAAGACTGAGTGAAGCCTTTTAGATTTGTGTGTCTGATCCTAGTAGCTGACTGCACTAGTTAGGCGTGCATGACTGCACTCCAAAAGTGCAGACAAAATCATCTCCACTCCTTTCTCTGACCCTACAAGGAAAGCCACTAATTTTGTAACATACTTCAGTTTCCTCCAAGTGAAATCAGTGAGATAAGGATCTGTACAAGCAAATTATTCTTCCCATACTATACAGTGTTATAAGTCAAAAGTAATTAAAAATCACATTTTCTTGTATTTAGTAAGCCTTACTATCAAACTATAGTATGACAGAAAAGTCTGGGATTTGGATCTGAGCTTGCCTGCATAAATGGGACAAATCTGCTCTTCCTAGAGGCWGTTGTGTTCTGTTCATGTTCCAGTTGAAGCTGTTACCCTCCTCTACTTTGTGTTGATGAGGCTGCACATGGAATAGCAAGTCTGATTGCCTCCCTGTTCTGTTCCCTCATCCCATTCCTGTTCAGGAGTGATGTGGAGGAATTGTAGAGGACTATGATGATGATCCAGGGCCTGGGATACTCGACCTGCAAGAAAGAACTAACGAAGCTGGTCTTGTTTAGTTCTAGGTAAGAGGCTAAAGGGTATCTAATAATAATAATATTCAATAAGAAGCTTGCAGTGACTTAAAGGGTAGTTACAAGGGGAACAGAGACAGCATCTCCTCAGGACAGGCAGAAAACATACAAGGGGTAAGAGTTGAAAACAGCAGAAAATGGTAGGTTCTGATTGGCAATTAGGAAACAAATTTCTCTAGGAGGGTAGTACAGCAGGGGGACAAGGCCATGGTCAACTTGATCGAGTGGGAAGGTGGACTCAGGACCTCCAGAGGTCTCTTTCACCCATCATTTCTTTGATTCTGTTACAGAGCATGAATATTCAGTTCATCGACTGTTTTTTCTAATTTATATTCTGAGTTTTTAGCGTGATTTTGCTCAAGGCCAGATTCCACTGCTTCTATGTAAAGAAGTAATTTTAATCCCTTGTAATCAATAGGACTATTTTTGGCACAAAGTTCTGGATTGCAAAATCCACAGATATCTGTATTGCAAATCCTAAAAGGGATTGATTGCTTTCTTTTTTCTTCTTTTTTTTTGTGTTTTTGTAAAACACTGGACATACTTAATGAATGGGAAAATAAGAAAATTGCTAAAAGTGAGGGAGCTTGATGAAACTTGATTACATCTCATCTTTTAAAATTCATATACTTCTTGCTTTTCTTTGAACAGATAGTATGTTTCTCTAAAAAAAGTTTTATTTGTGTGTATGCAATTTATCTTCTCTTAACCCATTCTTGTGACCTTTTACTTAAGTAACCTGATTGAAATCTCACTTTGTTAACTTTAATTGACATTGAAAGAAAATTTATTTTTTCAGAAGCTGGCAGATCAATATGAATTTGCACTCCGCTAATTTTGCTTCCCAGACTTGTCTTGAAAACTGTAAGAACATGATGGAAAACATCGAATCTCTGTTGTTACTCTACATTTGCAGTGTTAGTGAGTTCCCCAAAACATTTCAAAATGAACCGCAAAATTATAGTAGAGCCATTAGAGTTGAAAGCAGCTCTTTACAATACTTCACTCTTCACTGAAGAGAAGTATGTGCTCCTCCCTTTGTGCTTGATTCAGAATTAAAAGTTTGGACCGTGATTATTGCTTCAGACATTTTAGGCTGTCCAATAAAGTCATTGATCTATTTAAACCAGAGGTTAAATTACAGCTTTCAAGCACCTAGATCCCCCAATATAAAGGTGGCATTAAGTGCACCTTCAAAAGCAGAAATAAATAAGTTAATAGCAAATCGAAAGGGATCAGTTCTATCATGGCTTAATTAGACAGTAGAAATTATGGCCAGAAAGAGCACCGTGTCCTTAAAAGTAGCAAGGTCCATTTTTTTCCTGTAAGGATAACATTTGGCTAAATAGTGTGGTCTGACATTAGGTTTCATTAGGTGTAAATGACATTGCAGAGCCTCAGGCTTTAAAGTAGCTTGAAGAGGTATAGGAAGGGTATTTTTCTTTCACCTGTCACCACTTATTTTCCTGAGCTACTGGCCAGTAGCCTGGCATTTTCAGCTATATGGGAATTAAATAATACAGCTGTAATACAAATGTTGTTTGTTGTTGCTTGATCTTATGTGGCAGTCATTAAAGTTTAAATAAAAATCTGGAAAGAGAGCCACATAATGGTTAAGGACCCTCAGCTAACTTTGGATTTTTATGGCCTTCTCATTATAGCTATTATACACTAACACAACCACTAATGAAAGGCTTGGAAACTTTGCGTGGGATGAGGCTCATTTCAGGCAGGAGGAGGAAGTGACCGTCTGCTCGGAAATAACTGTGTGTGCCAACCCCGCACAGACCCCGCCTGTGTGTCTGCTTACTTTTCTAAATTAATTTACAGCTAGATTCATCTCGGCTTTGTGCTGGGCTGCTCAAGAGGCCACCCTTGTTCCCAGCGGGAAGCCCAGCCATGCCCAGCCTGCTCTCCAGGACTCATCGCGGTTTTTGCGCGGGTCCCAGCCCTCCAGGGCACTCGCCTCTCCTCCAGGGCAGGGCTTGGCCCAGGGATGGGCGTTACCAACGCCACAGGCTTGGAGAGTCCCTAGTTAAATCCTTTCTAGCAAGAGGTGCTGTTTTTATGGTAACGTGCTCTCAATTACACCATTGATATAATGTGTTAGTTTTTTTAGTATTTCTTTCCTGCAAAAAAAAAATTTGCTCAGTCTAACGCCTTTTGATTCTCATAGTTCAGTTTATTTGCTCACTTTATGAAAATTGTACATCCTAGAGATAACAATTGTTGCTATTCCTGGTGAGAAATTTTCTGTACTCCCCATAAGAAAGCAATATCAATTCTAGCGAGACATTGTACAACTTGTTTCTGACTGCGGTGGTAGTAAAATAAATCTTCTCAGTAGTAAGGAGGGATTTTTAGCATCTCTTTCTGGGCACCCTCTTTTTTTTGCACCCCAGGATGCTCTCTGAGGCTTACACTGCTCCCTTCCACAGACCTGCAAGGAGCTACACTGCTTCTTTGTGCCTCCATTTTCCCATCTGTCAGAGAGGCATTGCAATGCCTACCTCCCCAGTTAAGTACTTTGAAGATTATTGATGTTGCAGCTAAGCTTTTATATGAGCATTTGATTCTAATATTTCTTCCTTCCACAGTATGTTTTATTCAGGCCAAACTCCTACTCACTTTCCTTACAGCTAATGGAGCAGAGAATCCTTTATCGTGGCTGTTCCCTATTGCGGTCTGAGAGGTCTGTTTTGATATGTCAGCACAAGGAACTTTTCTTTTTATAATTACAGATTTTGTCAACCATTTTGACTACTAATCGAGCTGCAGTATGGATTATTGCCTTATTAGTAACACGAKCAGTTCTCCAAAACACACAGCCTGAGGCAGAGCCTCATTATGAAAGACTTCAGGCCAGTTTATTTAGCAAAGCTGTAAGGAACTGGAAATAAGATCTTATACTGGGAAATGTTGAGTAACCTTAACTGTAGGCATAAAGCCCTGCTTCCCTCAGGGACACACCCTTTCCATAGGTATTTTGCTCTTCACATAACTGGTTATATGATAGGAAAGAATCCACTAGCTGGTGTTTAACCAACGAACAAGGCAGCCCTAGGGTCAGCCAGCRTGTTTAGGAAAAGGACTATGAGGTATCTCTCCTAAAACCTGCCTTCTGAGCAACACGCTTGCCTCAAGAGGAAAGAGAAAAGTGGCCAGTGACATAATTTGAATGCAAAATTAAAGACTACTCCTGAACATTAAAATATTTCTTCTAGTTCCCCAGGGATTTTGCATGGAATTTACTGCACTCAGTGTGAATGGCAGAGGGACTATATTTATACTTGGTAAATTGGCTGGATGGGCTCCTGGGATTTGAATTGTTTAACACAGAAAGCTCTTGATTTGAGGATATTTTGTAGTGTCCGGTGGCAAGATCCACCCACAACCCCTCAAGGGATGTATTCAAAAGAATATGTCTAATTTTGCATCATGAATAGCTAGAGAAGAATGCAAGCCAAGCATTCAAGCTGCATGATTTATAGAGCAATAAAAAAATATGAGATATAAATTAAAATTATCAGAATGATAGTCTTTTCTTAGAAGCACACAGAATTGGACTTAATACCTTGATTAGTATTTCATTTCCCTCTTCTTGGAGTAATTCTGTTCAGGTCACTGAAACTCTTCTTGAATTATCTTGATTTTAGGAAACATTTTCAGAGGAAAGAAAAGCTGAACAATGCTCCCACCCTTCCAAATGAAATATTTTGACTTCTTCAGAATTGCATAATTCAATGACATTATTTCCTCAAGGTTATTGTTACCTAAAATATTTTTAATGATACCTGTGTTTTACAATTATAAGTATTAATTTATTACATATATAATTAAGGTAGCAGATGAAATATTTTGCCATATCCAAGATATTTGTGTATTTGCTTCAAATGCTTCATTTTTATTCAAATAAAAGTAGAAATCTTTTTTGATTCTTCCCTGCCTAAGAACTGGCATAACTGATACAGCTTTGGCCCCAATCATTAGTGTGTCAATTGATTSCCCAAATTTAGTAGCCTTCAAATTGCATTAATAGCACCACAGCATAGTTATATTTCAGACTTTCTAGGCACCAGGAGGAAGCACATGTACCTTTAAATGCCTCACTATTAATTTAGCCAGAAATGAATCTTATTTTTGCGTATTTATTTCAGTACCTGGGCAGGATTTTTTTTTCATGAAAATGTTGCCTGTAACTAAGGCACAAACAAACATTTAGCCACTTTTTTGTTTGTCTACTTTAAATGAAAATGTTGCATTGGTATAAAATCACTCTTGAAATATTTTTTATCTTATGAAAGTGTTTCCAAGCAGAAATACTTCAAAAGCACATTTTTAATCCACTAAAGAAAACGTTCTCAAAATGGAGGACTTTTAAATGCAAATGGTAGCAGGTAAAGGAAACAACCCTATTAAAAGAAGTAATGAGAAAACAACCCAGGAACAGCCTTGTTCTGTTACACTCATCATTTGCTGTGCAAGTCGCTGAGTTTTGAACGTCTGAAAATGCAAGTGGCAGAGGGCTGTGGGCCAGGAGGGTGGTTCAGAGGGGTCAGGTGCTTTGAAGGAGACAAGGGTTCAGGGCAGCCTTCCTCAAATTAAACGTATCAAGGGTGTCCTGTAGCTGACTCCCGAGCAGAGAGGCAAGTGACACCAACTGTGGTATGAAAACTAGGTCCAACCTGTTCCTCTTTGGAGCAAGGACCAAAGGGAATAAAGAAGGGGAAGGAGAGTGATGGAATGGGTTTACAGTCTGTGTTCCGTCTTCAATAATTAAGGTTTCCTTTAAAAAGAGAATTTTTTGCTTCTTTGCCTTCATTGCTGTCACTATTGACTTTCTGGTTCACCGTTTTATGGTCTTCTTGTTTCTCCTTCGCATAAGAACTGCCATACTGTGTCCGGAGCAGCATCTTGTTTTCAGCCTTGTAGGGTAGTCARTCCCCAGGAAGAGGCTAAAATGTAGGACACATACACAGCAGTGCTTCTCCTAACATGTTCTGTGGGTTTCAGGTAACAGCGGTTAGTGATCATCCACTGATGGACCTTTATCCTGCATGGATTTGTCTAATCCTACTTTGAACCTGTTAATACTCTTGGCCTCTACGATATCCTCAGGCAACAAGTCTTGCATGCTAATTGTATATGGTGCAGTGTTTGAACTGTGAAGAGGTATGTGAAGTAGGTCCAGCCTGTCTTTGGAAGAAGGGTGGCATGATTCATCTTTGTACCTGGAGCACTGGAGCCTAATAAAACAAATTAGGCATATTTCAAATTGCAATCCATAGCAAATAATAAGTTGTGACACTAAGAAATCCTGACTTGCATGAAAATATATGGAGTCTCAGAAGACATACATGTTGTAACGTGGACTTTTTATGCATCAAGAGAGTTCAATCACCAAACTCAGTGTGAAAACTTCTGCGCTTACTGTTGGTCTTCACAGGAGGGGGAAACTTCTCTGCGTGTTTTGTGTTTCCGTGTTTGCCAACATGTGCTGGCATCAGACAGAGTTGATGTTGTGGGGTGCTTGGCTGCTCTTGCAGGGAGATGACGAGGAACATACAGCCATTTTTAACTGCTCCAGTTTTCTTTTTGAATTTACTTTCTCATGTATCATTACTGACTTCCTCAGATTATCCCAGGGAACTAGGAAAAAGTTCTGTATYTGAGTAGGGTTATGGATATTTCTGTTTCTTGATGCTCTGTTTGACCATCAGCCAAGGTGCAGAGAGTGAGAGAGATTTTTGTTGTAGTTTCAGTTGCTACTTCATAACAAAGTGAAAACAAATTCTGATTGCACCAGAATTTAATCTAGGGAGTCTTGCTCCTTCTGTGATTCTAGAAGACATTAAGATTTCTGCTTATAGGTTTTTCGTTTAGTGTCTCCCATTCCTCTCTATGAACCTGTACAGGGCTTATAACTCCTGCATCTGAGCAGTTCTTTATCGCAGCATGGTGGGGACATATCAGTGCTGTCCCAAGAAAAAAATAGGGATTAAGATTTCAGCACAGGTAGAGGCTCTCCTCTGTGCCTATATAGGTGCAGCACATACCTTGTAGACAGAGGAAATTTGGGTTTCCCAGCCAGAGGGAAATCCAGCTGAGACAGGAGGATCTAAATCCTGCACAAGAGGGATTTATCCCCTCTCTTTCCATGCTCCTATCTACAGCCAAGAATGTGGCAGGAGGTGGGCTGCACACTGATTGCAAGCCTCACACAGCAGGTACAGAGCCTTGTGGAGGTACCAGTGCCGGCTCTGAATCAGGTGTTGCAGTGACCAGAAGTAATGGGCTCACATTAAGAGCTGAGCAATGCAGACACACAGAGACAGTGGTTCCTCTGCATCTGTCATGTTGACATGAAGCTGCTTTTAGTAATGCTGAGCAGGAAGAGGATAGCTTTTTGGCCCCTAGCAAGACTAAAATGTGAGCTACTTTTGTCCCATGGTCCTTTTAGCTGTGGAAAACCTAATTTTAGCACAGTAGAGATTWTRTATATATATATATATATATATATATGTATGTATGTATATTTATATACACACACACACACACGTATGTATATATACACATTCAAGCTAAAATTTTAAATCATTGAAAAACCACAAAGTCTTGAATTAGAAGAGAGGCCAAGGGAAAGTTCATGAACTCCAGCTGGTGTAACAAACACAAGCAGCAGCTGATTCACCTCTCCCTGGTTCTGTCAGCGTGGTGTGGCTCAGCAGGACCTTCAGCATAACCATAATCACAGGCTGCTGCTAATGGAGCTTCATCTCACACATACCCTTGGTGTGTAGTGTCTAGGGCCAGGCACCCTAACCCTGGCAGAGATGTCATGTTTTACTCAAAAGAGTACTTTGTAATTTAAAGTATTTTAAATTGCAGCTTATTAGCAACAGTTCCTTCCTGAGTAGTGTGCAGTGCAGCTGCATTTCATGCCATTACTGTAGCACAGCTAGAGGCACGTGGCTTGGCCCAGCCTGTAGGATGGTAAGGCAATTTTTTCTTGGATTAAATAAGGGAGCTATGATTTTCTACATCTCTAAGTACCTAAATATTTCTTAAAGCTTGGCTCAGATCACTGCTCACCAACTAGAATATACACAACTGAGCATATTCTATGATTTTATGAGTCATTATGCCTAGTGTCAGCATCTAGTTGTGCTTTTCTTTTAACGTAAATAATTCTGAGATTATTTTTATCTCATGGAATTTAAATAGACTATGGCCTTTTAATTTACTTTTGCTTTATTTTCCTGAAATATAGCACCATTGTATGTTAAAAAAGAAGTGAAGTGTTATGGCGACTAGTTCTTCTACAGAGGTTACAGAGCATCTCTTTATAAAGGTGTTTTTGAAGGCCAGTATCACCAGCATTGTAGTAAGTGTGTAGAAACTGAGGCACATGGAGGTGAAAAGACTTTCCTAACTTTGCACAGTGCACTGCTGAAAAACGTGGGCTACAACAAAATTCTGGATAGACCTAACCTTATGCCAACGGCTGCTGTCATCTTCGCCTTTGGATGCCTCTGGTTCAAGTGTTTTATAAGGTGTGCCAGTAGAGAGACGGTAACAGAACCAGAGAACAGGCTGAGATGGGAGCATGTTTGAGAGAAATGCTGGTAATCTTGATCAAGCCTGAGAACAGAAGAGGTTTGAGATGAATTCTCCCTTTCAAATCCCACATTAAATGGCTGCATTTGTTGCCAACATGTATGTTGTAAATATCCTTTTTCTGCTGGAGACTTGCAGAACTGCTTTAACCTGGCCCTGCCAAGATTAATACGGTATCCTTTCAAATACCTTGAACAAAACATGCCAATTTTCTATTGCCTATTTTTAGGCTTCCAGCTGGGCCTAAGAATTGAAAAGTTATTAAAGAAAGCCAAGATCTGAGCAAATGTGCCTGTTAGAAATTGTAATATAAACCACTTATAAGTATAGGTTTTATCATCCTAGAGTTATTTCTTAATTTAAATGTTTCATGTGCATATCTTGGAGATGGGGATGTATTTGGGTGAGGAACGCGATTATAAAAGTTATTTCTTTGTATGCCAGACTGTGATTATTCCAGATTGTAAAAATAAAAGTATTACACATCTGTGAAATACCTGACAAACTTCTTTGACAAACCAGATGTTAGATCATCTAATACTTATTTTAAAGATACAAATACAAATGAAAAACTACATGCAAACTTCTTCTGTTGCGATGATAATGTTATTGCAGTAATGTTAATTTGTTTTGCTTTTCATGTCTCCTRCAGCAAGGGCAGTGTGAGTATTTGAGTCTGGTTCCCATTTATTTTGCTTGGAATGTGTACGACTGTCTTGAATATCTTCCATCATTATTTGGACGGTACATGTGCAATAGCTCTCTTAATGTAGGGCACGGAGACATACTGTAGGTATATAGTGTAATTAACTGCAAAGCTATTTGGGAGCAGCTGTTCTCTATTGTTGTTGCTTAATGTTGTGCAGCACAACAAAGCCTTAAGGCAGCACTTGTTAGTATTTATGGAAACCCATTAGCCAGTCTGTGAATGAGCCTGCAAAAGAAGAGGAAATTCTGATAATAATAAACACGGGTTCTTGTTAAAGCAGGAGAACTCCAGCCATTCCTATCACTCAGTGCTGGTAAAGGCTCTCGTCCCTTTGATTTGTACCACAGACCAGATCCAAACTCTTTCTCTGAATCAGCAATTGAAAGTTCAAATGAGTGAAGTCCTTTCCAAGGCAATGCTTCGCTCTTCCCGTCCCACTGCATTTTTTAAAGGAAATCAGAAACCTTTCCTACTGCAATCTAGTTTTGGTGCCAGGATGTACATAGGAAATACTATTTCCTGCCTGTGCTGGCAAGTTCAGTTATTAAACCACTTCCTCCAAGAGCCAAACTTCTTTGAAGAAGAAATAAAGTTCAAAGCCTTTTTAAGAGACCATTTGTTCTTCTTATGTGCCTAACCTGAACGTTACACTGTGTGCCATTTAAATAAAAAGAGCTTAATCTCTTGAAGATGGACTGGCTGTTGTTCTAGGTCACTGGGTTGGGAGAAGCAGACACGGGTTACAACTGCCTTTTTAGGAAGCTGCTTTCTGACGTTGAAGGATTTTTTTGCATTGAGTAAGGGGCACAGGGCCATGGAACAGCTTCTTGCAGGGCAGCAGTGGCTCTGGGCTGCTTGCAGAGACAAGGAAGTTTGTGCTGTTGTGTGTTTACTTGGGCATTGGGTAGCTCAGAGTCCAAATGTAAGCCAGATGCCTCAGACTATTTCCTTCTTTCTATCAAAATCACCTCACTCTTACTGGAATTCCAGGTTTAGGTTTTAACTGACAATACTGTGTAAAGATGAGTTGCCCGTCCTGTTGTGAGTAAAAATGATGCTGCATGACTGGTGGTCAGTCAGACTCAAGGTGCGGAACTCAGACAGTAATAATCAAGCAGTCTTAGGGCAAAAATTATTCAGAAGCAAAAATGTTTCCAGAAATCATTTGCTGTCGCTGCTTGTGCTCCACCTTTGCCTTAAAGAGTACAGAGACAATTAGTTGGGAAAAAAGCTTCCAGTAAAAAGTTCCTCACTCTGAATCTGATAAAAGTAATAGGGTAGGTTTGCCAAGTTTTGTAGGCATTTTCTAACCTTGGAGCATGTTAGCAGTAAGGTACATTTGTGAGGAACAGCAGCAGTGAAATGTTTATTATTGTGTGCCTCTATCCTTTTTGTGAGTATTATTCTGTGAGGACACGGCTGCTTTTCATCTGATCTGTGCTGCCAAGGCGGATAAGAGAGGTTTATATGATGTCAGATCTGAAACCAAGAAACCTGTAGACAGGTTCTGAGCAGTGATGCCTCTGGCAACTGGTTTCAAGGCAGAGCTTATGTAGAGTGCCTGAGGTTTTAATAAGCGTATAGATGTCTGAGCAGCACATAAAGAGCATGGGAGGTGACAGGCTGACCCAGTCACTTTCATTAATTGGGATCAAGTTACCTTTTTACATCTGGGCAGAACACTGTACTGGAGATTTAGGAAGTGAACAATAAGTTGCCCTTGTCTCTGTGCACTGGGTTCCTGGTAACTTGTAAACTGGGACATGGAAAGTAAGTTCATAGTAACAGGGGATGTTCATGGCTGAGAGAGCACCACACTGCATAAATCATGCCTGCAAAAGTGCAAGCATAAATCATTGAGGTCTTTGTAACGTGGGGTTGTCAAAGGCTACTGTTCACATGCAAGTTCTACACACACCAAATCAAATACTCTATCATCTTCTTGATGGGTTTTTTCATGCTACAGGGTTTAGGGCTAAATCTTCATGTGGCTCTATCAAATACTTCGGTGAGTGAATGAGAAGTATACATGTACCTACAGAATCATCAACTCAATTGTAAGGAAGCCGAGTTCATTTTATGAATATTTTTTTAAAGAAAAGATGAAATAGCAGAAAATCTATCTCCTGGCTGCTTAATCTGTGAGAAGTGAAGTTAAAATCAAAAAGAATTATTTGTCTTTTTGTGTAAGGTAAAAATGYGAATATTTCCTTTCTTTCACTTCCATAACTTAGGACCTGTAGCACAGGAAGGACTGACTAAATGTGCATCTTTCCTCAGCATGGMAAATCTTCTTGCAGTGTTTTGACAAAATATTTCTGGAATTGAAGATGGACTGACTGATTCAAGAAGAGAAACCCAGCTTTGTTTTTTCAAACTCTGAAAAGTTTGCATTTTGAAAACTATTAGTTATTTCACTGTAGTACAAAATCAAATTGCAGATCCTTGCAAAGATATTTTAGGAAGTGTTGTTTTCTGGGCAGCTTTCCATAACATTCTTAATTATGTTTTTATCAAGGTTGAATTGATTTTAACCTCCTTTTTGTCTTTTTTGATGCTTTTTGCATAAGTGCAAGGTCAGAAACCTACATGGAAGTACAGTTTCTTCTCTGATCTCAAATACATGAAGAGTTGGGGGGTAAATAAAAGCATTCAGTGTTATAAGAGTTGAAGCAAAATTTTGACAATCGGCAACACTGTGGGTCTAGTACCAGCCTTCCATCTTAGTTGCAGTGAGAGTTATTGACAATCATTGCCAGAGCAGGACTTTGTCTTGTCCACATGAACTTGGTCATGCAAAGCTGAATCCAGGCAGTTCAACAGACTGAGGTCCAGGTGTGCTTGGAACTCGCTTCTGGGGATGATACAGGTCCCAGCAGAGGGGTCTACAGAGTTTGACCAATTCAACCTAAAATGTGTTAGCATTGTCTCTGTAAAATATATACTGAGGAATCATTAATGAACATACGTATGTATTAGACATGTGTGYACCTTCTCCCGTGCATAAATTGTGGGTCAGGCAGTGAGCATAAGTCACCATAGCGTGAGCAAGAAACCTTCTTTCTACACCCTGTTTGTCCTCCGTGCCAGCAGTCACTGCCCTGGTACCTGTGCTGCCCTCCTGGGAGTATTCCGAGTGTGGGAATACTCTGACCCCGGGGCACTGRGAAGCACTGGCTGCTGATTCTCTGCCTGGCCACTCACAGTCCCTGTACTGCAGCTTTCTCCAAGAATATTTGCTTCGGTTGCTCTCAGCTGATTGGAAAAGCCTGTTCATTCTCTCTGCACTGAGAATTTGAATCTTGCCAGGTTGATGAGTGCTGGCTGGTGATGATCTGGTCTTCCATTGGGTCCAACTTCATTCAGAGTTCTTGGTTCAGTATGTCACTGCTGCATTATCTTAGTCCTGAACAGTATCTCAAACCTCCACATCAGATACAACTGGCATCTTCCCATCAAACTCTGTTTTGAAATGATAGATCAGATTAAAAGCATGAGGTTTTGTGATAAGAGAGTCTTTGGGGGAAATTTTCATCTARCATTCTTGTTTTCAGGCATTTCATTCTAAAATGATCATATCTGCTCATTTTATTCAAGCTAATCCAATATGGGTTAAAACTAATGAAATGCAGACTGCATTAAATTCCACTCCTATATTTTAAAAGTTCAATATAAGTATACTTAGTTTTTGTTACTAGTTAATATTTTTTTATTGCTGCAGATATTGGAGGCTTTGCTTGGGAATGGGAGCCCATTGTGCAAGTAGCGACGAACAGACACAGAAAAAGCTGTCTTTGTCCTAGTGACTTTGAAATTTGCACATCCCAGCATCTGAGCGCAGATCTAAGTCTCTGTCCCATCTCTCAGTACTGTACTCCACTGAAAGAAATTACCAACCTATACTCCTTGAGAATCTCAGGCTTGATTCAAAATGAGAATGGCTCTGTTGTCTCTTCTATTCTGGGTTTTTTCTTAAAGAAAATACATCTTGTACTTCAGCAACAGAGAGAACTTCCTGTGAAAGACGGTTTCTTTTATCACTTTTATTTTGTACTGATTGAACAAAGATGTTTCATGTTTAACTTCATGTAGTACTTGCAGTGAGTCGTTGACAGTTGGTCCGGTCATCATCTTACTGAAATCTGTGGAAGGAATTTAAGTGGGTATAACAAGCCACTATTTTTAGTGCAGGATGTAGGGAAAGGATGCTGCATACATATATTTGACTGGTGATTCTAGTGCCACTTAATGGAACTAAAATGTTCAGCGGTTTTGGGTGCTCTAATTTCATTGTCTATGAACCTTTTCCGCAGACTACAGTTTCACTGCACTGGTCACAGAAATAAATGACTTATAGGCTCTGTGTGGAATCTGTACTTACACTATTATAGCTGCCACAGGAAAATGCCAGATGGTTACTTTGGGAGCTCTTAGAATAAAACATATATTGAACTCATGGTTTGGGGGTGTTGTGGGGTTTTTGTTTGTTTTTGATCTAGATCCTGCATTAACTTTTTCCATCTGAAAGTGTACGACACTAATCTCCCTGACCAATGCACTATGCAGTCTCAGGAAGGCAAAATTTAAGAGAAGATTAAATCTAGTATAGAGTATCTTGTCTATTAAGTGTTGTCAACTCCTAGTTCCCTTACCCAGTGTGCTAAATTTGTTCTGACTGCTTTTGTTCATAKAAACATAACAAAAGGTGTCTCACAGTACAGTCTTGTTATAATGTGAAAAAAATGTTAAGAAGAAAACACGTTGAACATTAAAGTGACAATCCTATTCAAACTATCAGGGTCGGTGATTTGCACCGTCTGTACCACATTTTGTAGCACAGGGAAATGAAGAGAACCAGACAAGGGCTAGCACTTAAAATTACATGAGCAAAAAAATGTAAATAGAAATCAACAGACTGCAGTGTCTTTATTCCATTTGCATAGCTTAAAAAGCATTACTTATCATCGGAAAAAAAAGCACAAAGTTTTAAGCAGAGCTGTTAGCTGGAATGGTACATATCTTCCTTTGGCAGGCATTGATCTATTTTTCACATATAAGCTATACCATGTATTAGCTGTATATATTAGCTAGGAGAGTATGGGTTCTCGAAGGAACAGATGGTTATTCCCAGCCTGGACAGCACTTTTTAAGCATTAAGAAATCTATATAACTGTTCAAGTGAATTACCTGGGTTTTGCTACTGCAGTTTTACAGCGCAGAGCAGGCTTAAACAGTCCCTACCACTAGCAGCCCCCCAAAAATAAGAAGTTTCCTTTCTTAAGGCTTCTTCATTTGCCATGCACTTTAAAAATGACAGTTGTCATCCCTATGAAGATTAGAAGATCCATGTTGGGTATGTCACATGCTTTGATGGTAGTATTGCCCCAGGCATTTGTCATCCAGCCTACAGGGATAACAATGTGTAATRGTGGTGCTTTTTTCAGAACACTGTAAGTATACAGATATTATTAAATTTTACAATTACCACAGGGAATGAATCAAAGCCTCCAATAAGCAAATGAACTATATATTATTGCCCTGCCTTTATAATTTTTGTTCAGTACTATCTGATTGCATTTCTGTTATCACTTAGTTGTTTCTCTGCATGTAGTTTTATCTAATTTCTCTTTATTTCAGTCACTTGCAGAGGAGATAAATGGATTACTTCAGACTAATTGCTACTTATTTAGAAACCATCAACCTTCTGTAAAGAGTTTCAAATCAGTGGTTTAAACTAGCTTTTGCTATCTATGGTATTTATCTTGAAGCCTTTTATCACCGAAGAGTCTCTTAATAAGTTATTTTCATAAAGCCACTTTCAATTTTCCCTTACCTGGTCTGCCAAAATTTTTAACAGAAACAGATTATGATAGTTAAGTAGATAATGAGATATTTACTTCTTTTCATATCTATATGGATCAAAATACCACTGATAGACCTTGCAGCTGCATGGATTTGATTGTAAATTGTCTGACAGAGAGAACTAGAATAAAAATAAATATTGCATTATCTTGATTTCCCATCCTTGTGTGATGGAGGAAGCAGCTGCATTATTTATCTAATTGAAGGAATGTTATGAGTATGTTTAATTAAATGAAGAGTACTTAGTAATACTGGAAAAGTAAACAAAGGATAAATGACAAAATGAGCTCAAGTCAGCTAAGATGGTTTAATTTACAAGCGTTGTACCCTTTCATATAATTACTGCAGGATATGTTTGTACATTGGAATCAATGTATCCAATCTATATTCAACAACACATCAGTTCCTCAACCCAACCAGCAAGCTTTCTTCTTTTCCCAATGCATTTGGATAGCAGGTTCATGGAGCCTAATTCTCACATACCCATTTGCACAAATTTTCAGGGGGATTCATCTATTCTTCCCTCTGTGTGAAGGCAAAATCCAGCTTCCCATTGCCAATATATAAAAAATTTTTGAAGTTTCCATGGTTTTAAAACACTCCCTAATCCCAAAGCATCGAGTGATTCCAGAGTGGGAAATGGGATTGTCATAGGCCACCTGAAATTAAGCTTCAGCAACAAAAACTGCCTAATTTAGTTTTCTCACTCATTCTAATTGATGCTCACAGCAATAGATGCAGCATGGTAACCCCAGATGAACACAGTCCCAGTTATTGTTGGTATCAGAGGAAAAAGCACAGCATAGGAGTTAAAAAATTTACAGGTCTTTTGCTCTTTGAGGGAGTAGTTGACATTTCACAGTTAAAATATAGTTTTCCTGGGATGTAAAGCCTGTATTTGTTGAAGGCTTCCATATAAGTGGACAGAGCATAAAGATTCTGCAGGATCTAGGATGTGAATTCTCATGAAAAGCATGTTCCTTGTGAAAAGGTCCTTATCTTTGCAACCAGCTACCTCAAAAGACTCAGTGAAAGCCCTAAGACATAATTAGATCATGGAGTTTGATCCCTGCCAAATTCATAATTTAACTCAACGCTTAAGTCACATCTCTAACAACAACAACAACATAAAGGAACTGCCATTAGTGCATGGAAGTGATGCTTTCATGTGCTAATACCCTGATCACTCCAATTTTCAGTTAAAATCAGGACTCAAGAAGTCCTAACTAAATCCTCAATCTCAGTGAATCCTCTCAGAGGTGGCTTTTCCTCCGTTGTTTCAGTTTCTTAAAGATTTTTTTAAAAATCCATTAATACATATTTTACAGTCTATTAAGTGTTTTATGCTAAAGTAAAGTTTAGGAAAAGCGTATTTTGCCTTAGGTTGAGGAACTCTTTGTTCAGAATTTACTTCAATAGATCAAGCTTTCCAGCATATCCATTCTTCCTAGGCACTCCTCGTCTTTTACAAATATAGCAAAATAAACATGAAGGAATATCATCAAGAAAAAGATATGCTGCTTGTGTAAGTAATTATGTCCCTTGTTAGTTCASTATAAAGTAATTTTCTCTTTTTTTCCCCCCCACTCTTTACATTTCTTAGTGTGCCCTGGAAGGTATTTTTACTTAATTTTGTTTAGAAATTTGAAAAGCAAGAGAAAGTGAGGGATGATTACAGACTTTATTTAAGGTTTTGATTTTGGTTTCTCTCTGTTCTTATATCAAAGATAAAATGGAAGTGGTGGTGTCATGTTCAGGTAATGAGATTTTATATTAAAAAGAATAAATTAAGCTCATAAAGCCAATGGCAGGAGGGACATGAGGAACCATTTCCAGCTCACAAAAAGGACTTTATACATTAATGCAGTGAGCATCAAGAGTTATTAGGAGTTGAAATTCAAAGCTCAAAGGATGTCAAGTGCTTCAAAAGCAAAGGCTTATTTTGTATTGTTTATATTTAGAAGTGATATGGAGCTCCCTTGAAATATTTTGCCCATGATGTCAAAAATCAAAAGCATTAGGAGAAGAAGAAGCAGTTGGGACATTTCCCTTGCAAACAAGAGTTTTGTCCATGACACACCAGAGGATTCCTTCGAGGTACAGATTTGTACATAGCACTACTTACCAAAAAAACACAAACATCCTCTCAGCTTAGCTGTGTGTTGTTGCTTGCCTTGAAAATTCATAGTATACAGAAAGGTTTTACTGTTACATTCACAACATTTTTTTTTTTTTTTTTAGTAAAACCGCAAATCCTGGAGTATCAGTATGTGGTCATTTTTTAAATAGATATTTTTTTGAAAAGCTGTGTGACATTTTTCTTTAATGGCTGATTTTTTTTTAATGTCAGCTACATTTTTAAAGCATGAGGCCTGGTTGTAACTAGCCTCGGCACTGCTACTGTACATCAGACTGTACTATTTGATCATTAATTTATCACAGTTCTAGCAGTTTGTTTGACAGGTGATAGTGCTTTCATCTAATGGCTACACAGCAAGTGTGTGGTGCACTAAAGAGTGGATGCCACTGACTAGAGTTAGAAATCAGCAGACAACAGCCACTTTGCAGAGCTTTATCGATTTACCAGAATCATTTAAAGATATGAAACAACTGGAATAATGAATGCCAGTTCAACTCACTGTAGGGTTTTTCTTATTTAGTTTGGAGTATATTAATATAATTTTGTTGCTAGTAGTGTTTTTATTACAGCTATTTGCTGTGATAAAAGAAGTGTAAAAATCAAGGTGCAAGTTTGAATATTTGTAGTAGAAATACAGTCTCTGTGTTCAGTGCAGCATAGGAAATTGATGCTTGGCCAAAGGATGAGACATATGGGAGTATTATAAATACTTAACTTCTAAATAAAGCCTTTCTTAAAATTATCTGCTGAAAATATTCTCTGAATTAGGTATACAAATATGAATATTGCACTGATGGGAGGTGCAAAATAAGGCACCTTTTGCAAGCAATGCACCATTCCGTCATGGTGGGATTCTTGGGGCTGTGCTGTGCAGGACCGGGAGCTGGACTTGATGGTCCTTGTGGGACCCTTCCGAGGCAGGATGTTTTATGGTGCTCTCTGCAGTTTTGTCACCAAGGGAAACAAACTGTATTTAACCTATTACCTTGGTTCCCCACTTTGCTGAGGACAGCGTGTGAGCCGGGGTCGGTGCCGGCACCACGAGGCGCCGCAGGGCTGGCAGGGGTGGGTGTGCTGCAGCTGTGCCTCTGGCAGGGCTCCTGGTGCCGGTCGGGGCAGCACATCCATGGCACTGCACGTCCACCTGCTGCCCGTGGGCGGCGGAGCTGGAGTGCGGCTACAGAGTTGCCCTGCCGAGATCCTGGCTGGACCTGGGGCTGCAGCTGGACCGTTACGCGCATGGAAAGACCTTGGAGTCCTACCCCAAAATGTAGTTGTGTCCAGGGGCCTTGTGTATATGATAGCTCAGACTGCTGCATTTATCCTTGTTCGCCAAAGGCCTGTCTCACAGTTGTCCTTAGTTTGGGAAGCTGGCAGGGATGGTGTGTTACCATGGATCCAGTGCCCTGCTTTACCGCAGCAGAACCTGGTCCCCATTCCAGCAAGAAACAGTCGCCTGTAAAACTGTTCACAGCCCTTCAAACTCAGAGACTCTCTGGTCCTGAAGCACTTGGCTACAGTAGGGCTTGGTTGAAATTATATCAGAGGTGGAAGGGATGCTTTGAATTTTAAAGTCAGTGCCAACAGACTTCTGCCCCTGATGTTGACAAGTCAGCTTAGGCCAAAGCACAAATGACTCATGGAAGTTAATTAATTTTCTGAGGTGCTGATTGCTCATATTTCCCACTGAAACCAATAGGGAAACTCCCACGTGTTGTAGTGGGAGCTGGAAACCAGCCATGCTGTGTTGTGGGACATCCAGAAGAAGCAGTTTTGCCTTTTGTAGTGGAGACTGTGGGAGTTGCTTACAAACATGAAGGAAACGAAAATGATGCCAAATGAAATTTTATTTTCCTCCTCCCTAGTGTTTGTTACAAAAATCACAAGTAAATAGTAAACACAAAAGTTTGTCAAATATTTTCAGTATTTATTTTAAACGTATCTGGATGCATACACATGTGCTGCCTCATCTCCTTTTAATTGCGAGTCACAGGAACATTGATGCCTGCAGGGTGGCTGTGTACCTAGTTCTGAGTGAAATGATGCTTATTAATAGCAAGTTACTACTAGCCAACTGTCTCTAGGTTTGTAGTAGCTCATCAATGACAATGAGTTTAAGCCTTGCTCCAGGAAGGACCCCATTCCCTGGTTTCCCATGTCAGCAAGTCATCACCACTAAAGCTGAGCACTATGATCCCACCAGTTCCTTTCAGGAAGAGGAGCCTAGTTCTTTTCAGGAAGAACTAGTGGGAGCTCCAGGCCTGTGCTACGTGGACAGCAGGGAGAATGATGGCAGAGGCTGACATGACATGGAGCCTGAGGTCAGACTTTTGCTGAAGCTACAAAAATTTGCTCTGGTTCCGGGGTATACTGGAATGTAGAGTTCTCAATGTATAGATAAATGTGTGTGAATTAGTAGAGCTTGTACAGAGTTGATCATGAACAATTTTGCTGTAGACTTTTAAGTTCCTGTCCTGTCAATCTGTCACATTTCCAACATATTAAATCTTGTTTGGTTTGTTTGAAAGAAAGCTCTCTAGTTACTTCTAAGTAAAACCTGGTTAAATGTAATTTGTGTTAAAGTGAATGTGATATCATCTGCTCTGCTAAGGAATTAAACTGTTTTAGTAATAGTTAAAAAAAAAAAAAGGAAAGAAAAAAGAGCTGTGCTTTCATCTTGCCTTCTCTGCCTTCACCATGGAGTGCTAGTTAGGAGTTACTCAAAGTACTGTATAAGCTGCAAATCATGTTCTGCCTTTCCACTTGCCTTCCTGCCTACAGAAACACAAGATAAAAATACCCTGGATGAGCAATTGCCTTCATCTTCTTGCTTCAACTTGCCAATTCCCAGTCCAGCTCCTCCTCCTTCCTCTGAGTGCCAGTTCGAGGAGCAATCTTTACGTTTTTGKCTATCATGTTTTCAGGAGGTAGGATGGGTTTCTCCACAGTCAGCCTGGTTATAAATAGTTACTTGCCTGAATGAAGAATTGCATCCTGGGCAGGTGGTCTGAAAGGGTGATTGCCATGTGATGGAGTCGTATCTTGTCTTATCTTCTSTTGGAAGTGCTGCTTCTGGTTCTGCAAGGTCTTTCCTGAAAGATCCTGCTCATATGATTTCATCATTAATTCCAGATGCATTTTCACTGTGATGGCCATGGAAGTGCTATGTGAATTTTTCCATTTGCAGCTGAATAAGGAGGTTGAGCTCAGGAGAGCAGATTCTCCTCTCCATTGCTGCTGAAAAMCAGGAATAATTCAGCTGGAATGAGTGAGGTTCTTCCAGCAATAGCTTATGCCATAGAGATCAAAGTCTGCCCTTCTTCCCTCATGTTCTAAGCTATACTTCAATGAATATATGCAAACTGCATTTTTACCTTCTCTTTTCCTGCTCCTAATTCCCACAGCTGAAGTCCTGGTCTGAGCCACAATTAATATCCCCTTCCCTCCAACAGAGAGCTTGCTTCCCCCCTGCCCYTCCCACATGAAAATCCTAGGCACAGTTTGTGTTTTCAGAGTGATTAATATGTACATCTACAACCCGAATCCTGAAGCTTCGTCCCAGGGCTGCCCATTCCCGCTGTTGCCACCGCTCACCTGGTTTGGCAGACGGGGCGGGCGGAGGGGGTGGCCTACACGAATGCAAATGCACGGCGGTGGGCAAGCTCGGCTTGGGGAGGCTTGTTTGTTTGTTGCTGCTGCTTTTGCTGGCCTTGCTCATTAGAGCCCAAATCTCTGGAAAATATCTAGTGTGATTCATGTAAACACTGAAGACGAGTAGGATCAGACTCACTGAGGGGAGGAATAAAAAATGGAGGGCAACAAACACTTGGCGGGGGTCGGCTGCCCGCCATGGCCCGGCGAGGACTGGGAGCGAGAGGTATGCCAAACAGCTCTTTGTCTCACATGCACATTAGGATAAGTAACATTGCTCCTCACCATCTGTCTCTCTCTATGAACCTCTGCCTCGTTCCCATGTAATAAGAAGATTCATAGAAGTACCAGCTGTGACCTTACAGGGAAGCCTGAGAAACTTTGCCTTTTTTACCAGCACTGGGAGAGTGAGATTTGGCACCGCTGAACACAGTTGTGTGTAATTTTTTTTTGTCGTTGCTCTGTCGCCATCTCTTCCCCCAGCAGTCGTGCAGTGTTCATAGAAAGATGAAAGCCCTCATGGCAGCTCAGGAGAGGTTGGCAGCTGCCAAACACGAGTTTCAGTGGGCTATTTTTTTACACTCCTCTCCTTTATCCACAAGGTGAGGAGACCTTCAGATGCAGCAAATTTCTAGTCCCTGCTTGCTGACATGGGTCAAGAGAACCAAAGTAGTAGTGACCGAGATGAAACAAATTATGTCTTTATTTTTTTGTATGTTATATTAACACGACACAAAGCACAGAAAAAGGCTGCCAGCTTTGGGGCTCCCTTACAGACATGGTGATGTGTTCCCCCATGGGTTAAATGTAAATGGTGTCCCTGATGCCAGGATCATCCACAGGAGGTTTGGCAGCTGAGGTTGCTGGCAGCTGACCCCATGGGCATGATTGTGCCCCTGACTGTGTTGTAGGTGCCTGTGCAGCTGTGATGCAGGTAAATTTACAGTGAGCTTTTCCACTGAGCAGCATTCAAGTCCTTCTGTTTCAAACATTTGCAGCAGAACAAACTCAAAATTCTCTGACCCATAGATTTGTGGTGACACCTSTGTAAATGACTCACTTTTAATTCAGAATTATGCTGAAAAATTAGGGGGGAAAGGTTTCAAAACAAGAAAAATTGCTTGTTTGGCTAAACAAAATCTTAAGTAATGTATATGAATTCAGCTAAACTATGTAATTTAAACTCAAATTAAGCACTTCATCTTCAAACCAGGTTTTAGTACAGTGAAAATAAACTTCAAATTGAAATGTTTCATTTTTTAATATCAAAAGAAGCATTTTTACTTTTGTATTAAAAACAACTATGTGAAAATATTATCCACCTGGCTATCAAAGAATATTGCAATAGATATAAATCTACACTTTACTGTTTGAAAAGGGTAAGATAAAAAGTTTTCCCTATTATAATTGTAGGGCAACTAGAATTCCATGGGTATATTTTTCTGGATAAAATAAATGTAAGTTTTCTAAAATAAAAGAATTAGACTAAGAGGTCTGGAAATTGCCCTCTTGAGCATCTATATTTCTTGGGAAACTCATTGTAACTGTATAAAACCACTTCCTCCAAACTTCATGGTCATTGGTGTTGAGATATTTCAGAAACAATTTACCCTTAAAATTATACAAAAATTTAAAGCTAAAGTTTATTTTCTCCCTCCCTTGCAATTGTCATGCAGGAGGAACTTGGCTTTTCACTGGGACTGTAGGASTGTATGTTACTGAGGCACTTGAAAATTGCACCCAATATCACCAAGAGCAGCAGATGGATCTGTCAGCTGTTTTGCTGAAAATGGTGAATATCTTCCCTGGAACATTCATAAGTTGCCTGAGGCAAAATTTCACAGTGGAAACAGTGAGATTTCTCTTTACATAACATTCCTAGTACTCACGAAAGTCTAGGTCCCCCCCGCCCGTCAGATTAAAATACCCATGAAGCAGATGATGATGAATAGGCACAGCTGGGCTGTGAGAAGGGCATTTTCAGAAGTCCTCGGCCATAGCCTGTCCGCAGCCCATTGGAGTTGCAGCAAGCAGCAAGAGAACARTGTCGTTAGAACTTACTGTTGTTGCTTATTTTTGCATTTGGGCRGAGGCTGAAATAGGCTCTGATGGCGACTTTGTGCCTCTCTCCTTCCGTGGGGTCTTAGCTGGTGAGCGAGCAGAGTCTTCCTCGTGTGGTCACCTCCAGGGCTGTATGGGAATGTCCAAGTCAGCAACTGGAGGTGTCCCAAGTCACGTGTTGTAATATATTTGCTGCCTTTGATTGATGATTTCCACATCTAAGAGGAGAGCTGATCACAGCTGTGGAGCTCTGGGGGAATCTGCTGTGCACGTGAACATAAGTCTCTAGGTAGAGCAACTTTTGGGCCTCAGGGAAAGGGGCCACTCTTGGCATTGTGGAAAGGATCATTTCAACAATACACCTTGGCACATTTCCTATCCATTGGGAGAGTTCAAATTGTCTTACTGCAAATATTTGTGAGCCTGATCCAGGGCTGTTTTTGTTGGGCTTTGTTTCAGACAGAAYGAGTAAGAGCTGATCATGTTGGTGCTCACCAGAATAAAACAGTTCCCCTGAATTTGTTCCTACGTTTTACTGTTTGCTTATAGCTACAATGTAAACCTGGCTCTATAATATTCTATTGGAAATAAAGATTGCAGGTCCAGAGCAGCCTGTATTTAACAAAGGGTTATCTATGCTTTCAAGTTAATTTGTTATTAAGGCAAAGTGTGAAATTAAARCCTAGTAGCTGTCTCTGAATTCTCTGGAATAAGAATATCTTTTGGTCAAAAGGATGTTAAGTAGACAGATGTCAAGTAAGATTTGGCCAGGTAGAGTCTACTGCAATAAGAGGACCTTAGGCACTGTCTTTAATATAATATCTTTTTTAAACTTGGTTCTTGTTTTTACTGATTTTTTAATGCATTGCATATTTCTGTAGCCATAAACAACGTTTGAATCTTTCTTAACTTTCATTAAATGAAATACTTATTGCAAAAAGCCAATCAGAGGTGTTTCTGAGAGTGAGGTTTGTTATGGGCCTCAGAAGTGTTTGAAGTTGTCTGGAAAATTTGCATAAAAGCAACGTAGGATTCCAGATACTTGTGTGGGTCTTACATAGTTTTGATCATTCCTTTTCTGATGGCCTGGGAAATTATTGTTTATGAGTTTGCATATTGCTATTGTAGGTAAAAAAGGAGGAATTACCGTGTGTGCACTTAGACCAAGGGGGATTTCCACACAGTTTCCAAGGTTCAGCTCCAACTTTTGTCAAATCTTATCCTTGGAAGCCTGAAATATGCAGTGGCTTTTTAATCGGAAGCAATTGTGCACTAAATTTTAGCCTTTTCTATCCATTGAGCAAAAGYTATTTTAAACAAAATTCTAGACCCTAAGTGGAAGATTTAAGATATTTGGCATCGGTTATGTGAGATACAGATTTTGGGCCAAGTTTTGAACTCAACTTCATACGGTAAGGGTTTGTGTGATTAGTCGTAATGGGACCAGACTCCTTCCTAATTGGAGAGCTGTTGAACAAGTGCTTGCATGTGTAGGGACTGCAGTCTGGTTGCTGATAAATCAGCCATGTCTTTTGAGCAGAAAGAATGAAAGCTCCTGACTCAGGCTGCCATGAATTCCATTTTATTTGAAATCTGATTGGAAAGTTTGTAATGTGACTCAGTCCATACAACCAAAACAACAGCAATTTCTGGTGAAATTCGTCCTAATAGGCTTGGCTATTTGCACTGTCTGTCATCTGCTGTGGGTTTGGGCTTTCTTAGGTGACTAACTGTTGAGAGGGCCCAGTGGGTGAGAACACCTACCTGGAAAGCCTGCGAGCAACAGCTCAGGCTGAGTAAAATAATGTGGGTTTGGGCATCTGTGAAAGCGTGAAAAGCTTCAAGGCTTTCCTCTAGTGTCTTGTTTTCTCAAGGGAAACATATGGCAGCCTCTACAAACAAAATGGATAATATTTTATGTTCAAAGCAGACATCTAATTGCATCTCCCAACCACTGGGCTACAGCCTATTTACGAGTTCTGTCTTCTGTAACCCAGTGTAACACTCTCATTTACACATGTGTGGAGCACAGTGGTGCAACCACTGCATCCCTCTGGTCTGGCATGTTTGTAGTAGGGACTACAGATGCACATGTCAAACTTGCCTGTAGCATGGGCATAATAAAGCAGAGGGAAAAACTCTAAACAGACTATTTGGAGCCTGATTCCAGCTCCATCTACATTAACTCAACTCTGAATCAAGGAAAATTTTTGTTCCTTTGGGAACCTGTCCTTGTTGCATGTGTGCCAAGTGCAGGCAGAAACAAAGAGAATGAAGGAAAATAAGACCAAAGGTCCTTGTTTTCCTATTTATTGTTAGGCTTTCTTTCCAGAAAAGAAAACAAACCCAAATCCAAATATATAAATCTGAAAAAGTTTATCCTGATTCAGAAAATAAATGCAGAGTATAATAGTGCAAAGTAGCGAAAGAAATGACTGCTTCTGTCACTGAATGCTCAGGGTATCATCTCTTGGGCRCAACTCTCAGTCTTCCAGGCTCTGAACCAGTCTTGGGACTGAGACAGTCACTGCTGATACAGCTGCAAGTTTGATTCAGTTTGATGTTGATTTGTTGCTTTGTTGTGTAGTGCTGTACAGTCCAAGTCTTTACAAGTGGCTGAGGATCACCAGAGGAATCTGCAATTTCTGCTTTCTGTTTGTTTCAAAGGGGTAGCATTCCTTTTTCTTCTGTAGAGAGAAGAATCATGAAAAACTGGGAATGGTCCTACTGACAATGAACCAGCAACAAAATTGTCCTGAATGACTCTGGCAGAACAGGCTACTTAATTAAATTTTCCTAACTTCCTATTTTCCTGCAGCCTATTCAAAAGCAGGTACACAGATGTTTGTTACTCCCAGTGACAATGTGAGCAGGTTTAGCTTGGGTTGGAGTCCTGTGCCACCAGCTGGGAGTACCTTTGAAAACTCAGGGTTTATTCTCTAAAGACATGGTCATGTTCCTTGCCAGCAGCCTTGCTCACTGGGCTGCTCACAAGACGAATGCGCGAACTCATGCAAATGGGTGTCAATACGAAAGCAGACCTATGTTTTTGAGATTGATATTAATTTTGTCAGAGTTATGATAATAAACTTGCCATGAAAAATAGGTGAAGAGTTGTAGCATTGAGCATTTTATGTTAGCTTAGGAATCCAGACTCCAAATGAGATCCAAGGGAAGAGGTTTATGGTTGTGCTTGTTCAGAAAGAAATTCAGTAGCAGCTGAGAGCAAGAAAGAAGTATTTCGTAAGTTGGACAAGGGAAAAAAATCTGATACTAAGTTCAGTAAAAAATCTGTGCATGGAAATCAAATGCATCCAGGACRGTAAAAGGAGACATAAAGGTAGTTATTAGACAGAATGATATGGGGAGAAATGCAAAAAACATGAAAGACATGGCTTTTAGTTTTCACTTTTGAGAGGTTATAACTTCAAAAGAAACCCACTGAAACAAAATAAAATGCTTCTCCCTCATGCTGAAGTGATTTGGCCCTAGGTGCCCGTGTTCTTTTTATAATTTTGTCCTCTGGAGTGTTCAAGTCCTCCTAAAGCTCACTCCAGGCAGCCACTCAAGCTCATTCACCTCAATGATTAGTGAGAGGCCTGCGGTGCACTGAAATGTTATAAGGAGCCTATCGAGGAGCTCATTGTGAGCCAAACAGATTCCTGCCTTGGCAGTATTCCTCTTCCTGGTTTGTGAGATAAAAGGAGGATAGGTAAAGGTTAGCATTTCAAAGCAAGCAATTTGAGTCTTAAAATATTTGGTGAAATTATTCAAGAATGGTTCATTTATGTGGAAGTAGTTTCTGTGTGTTGCTGTCCAGGTCAATGAAAGCTAAAGTCTGACTCTAGCCAAGCAGGTAAAAACTGCCTGTGGGCTCCCTTAGCTCACATACCTGGGGATTCTAAGCTTGACCAAGTAAAGTCTGTGGGGACAGGATCAGGAACTCACAGGCTTTCTGGAGTCAGCTCTACTCTTGTTTTAAGCTGGACTAAACCCCCCAGTGTCATCAGGAGATCACAGCATGTACTTCAGGAGTGCTCATGTGCCTCTGGGATCTTTCTCTCTTCAGGCTCAGGAGTTCCTTCCTTCCCAGCTGCCTACCCTGTACCAGAAGCTGGCCTCCCACTCCACCCAAACCTCTTCCCCACCACAGCAGAAACCAAATGATGGCAGGCAGGGCCACCAGCCAGCTGGTGGATGATATATTAAATATTTGGCTCGTCTTTCAGTGAAAAATTAATGTTTAAACATCCRAGTTTTCAAACTGGCTGAGATGTTGGGTAGTGAGACATGAGGAACCTGCCAGCTCTCAGCTGTGCCGCAGTCATGCCGAGCCAGGGATTTTGGCAGGAGTCTGCTGCTATGTCTGAACACAACCAATGTGTGCTGTGTGACATGGCAGCTCCGTCTGGCTGGTTATTTGGGGCCGATAGCACAAAGCTGTTTACGGGGGCTGAACCCTTTTGAAACCAGCTCCTACTTAGGTCATGGCTAATGACCCTTCATCCGGAGCAGGCCATGAGTGCCAGCAGGTACCGACTACGTTTCTGGAGCCCATAGTGCAAAGCACAGAAATCTCTGCTAAGCATCTGTGTAAGGACTAAATGCAAACATTTGTGGAGGCTTAGCAGGTCCTGTTCCTGAGCATCTGATTCTTTGTTTAAGACCTGTATGCCAAGTTGTCACGTGCAAGTGCTCAGGCTTCAGTATTTTATTGAAAAGAAGGGGCTGAGGAAAGGTTGCTAGTAAAATTACTTTCTTCAAGTAAAGAAGGAAAGGTACCAGAGCTGGGCTTTCGGTGGGGTTGGTTGCTAAGACTTTGGCAAGTGCAGGCAAACTGAGATTGTGTTATCATTTCACACAGTGTGGTAAATGTTTTAGACTTAAATTGTAGAGATTATTATCTGCAACCTGAAAATATCTGTTAGATATGCCCTCACTGAATGGATACGTCTGGATCAAAGTACAAAACAACCCTCCTGAGATGTATTTATCTCCAACTTTGAAGGTGAATGAAAAGGTGAATGATCCATTGGACTACATGGTAATTTGGAAACCCTAATACATGTAGTTCATGGGAAATAAAAAGTGGGTTTCTTTGTTTGTAGTGACCTTGGGCAATTTGGCAATTCAGTATGAGTCATATTGTTATGGCATTTCTTAGTTTTTTAAGGAAATCGKGTATGGACATCTGCCACCCAGTAAAGGAGCAGGAAAGGATATCTGCCTGTAACTGGTGTTAATAAGTTTCAGCCACTGGAATTTCATAATGTCTGTTTGACAGAACTTGCAGAAGTCCAATGCAGGGTGTTTTCTGAGGCCTCTGTGAAGCTGGGTCATGCACCATGTTACGGCAAGCTTGCACTCAGCGCAAGAGAACAGATGCAGAAATGTGAGTCCAGGTGCCATTTCCCTTTCCATGGAGCAAGTGGACTTCTCCTTTGGTGGACTGGGGAAAAGAAATTGAGCTGCATCTTCAGTGTCAACTTGAATCCTGTCTTTGTTTCCTGCCACTTTGCTGTTGGATTCTGTAACATGCTGTGTGATTTTACTGGGCTAGGGAAATGTACATACTTCAACTTAAAAATCTGCTTGTTCCCATCTGTATCCTGAGGATATTTCAAAAGGGGGGATTCAGAAACTGGGGAAGAAAGGTTTCATGAATTTTGCAAACTTTTTCCTTTAAGTGCTTTTTTTACACTTGAGTGACGCTTACGAATTATTACACCATCCACTATAATTTAATGCGTTACACAATAAAGAGTATCTGCTGTTCTTTGTGTATTTCAATACCAATGCTTTCCTTATCTATTTTTCCCAGCTTGCCATTTCGTGCAGTAGAGGTTCTGTCATGTGATATTACTCCTTGCAGAGGGAAGTTGGAGAGCCCTGCACGCTGCTTTACTCCACTGGTAAGCAGTCAGAGGATTTGCTTTGGTCATAAATGCAGTTTCACAACGTACATCTTTCCTCTCTCTTGCATGTTGAACATGGCATTTCAACAACTGAAAATTCAGTGGTTGTCAGCTGAATCAGGATTCGAATTAATAGCTTGTGTATTTGTTCTGAATATTTTCAGCCCTCATATTGATTTGTAGGCACTCCGAACACACTTGTAAATGCATGTGTGCAATTTTTGTTAACACCGAAGAGGACATCTTTTGCATGCTGAGTGAAGGATAGATTGTATTACTTGTCTTCTAGATTTTGCTACTTGTCTTCTAGATTTTACTGTCTTCACACAATTGGTGTAGTATTTTTCACACTCTCAGAGACCTTTGCAAAATTAGGAACTCTTGCTGTGTAAATATTCATGTTTTAGACTGTTTTATATGTATTATCAAAACACCCAAAACGTTGTATTACAGCCCACACCTGCATACATCAGTTACCTAATTCCTATCCCTCTGACTCTGTACTATTCTTCTGAAATACTTTGTAAGGGAAAAGGAAAGTAAGGAATATCTCAGGGTAGACTCAGGCTACAGAGTAGAGTCATTGTTAAGAGAGTAAAAGATTTATTCTGATTTGTCCTTTACCTTTGCMTTCACTCAGTGGCTCATTCCATCTTCAAATAGTTAACTAAAACAGGTTTCTATCTGTATATGTAAAAGGAGTCTAAGCACACAATTTTTAAGTGGCTTAAGTAATATAAGAAAAATCCATTTCTTCTGTCCCTGCAATACTTGAGCAATTAAGTTTTCCTTCCACCTCTCACCCCATATTTTTCCAATGCCTTTAACTTCAGATATAGGTTTGGGCCCCCTTCCAGGAGCTGGACTTCTCAGTAATGGGTGTGATTTGTCTCATGTGGGAACTCTGAATAAAATTACCAATAACATACTTACATTCAATTAAATGTTTCAACATACACATCGTTTAGCCACTCAGTAGGGAAATGTTCTCTGCCACGTTCAAGGAATTGTAATCGATACATGCTCACTAGTAACATGTCTGAAAATATCAAAACACTATACGGAGCTAGGTGATGTAGATGACTTTGTCTTAGTAAATTGTAGTCTGACAGCTTCGCTTAGCCCTAATCAATTCCTGTCCCCGTTGTTCAAAGGCAAACTGTCGAGTGCTTTAGTTGCTTCTGACTCAGTGTCAGAAATCATGAAGCGCCCCTTTCTTGGGAGAGAAGCAATCTGGACACAATCAGAAAATGAGCAGGACATGTTGTCCCTTTGAGACGACATTGAGAAAAAAATTACATTGAGAAAAAAAGAATCACAGCCAGGTCTGGGGGTGAACTAAATGGGTGTTCTCACCTCTTGAAATGTCATTCACTGACACAGGCAGGGTAACACTCTAAAAACAAGCAATTCAAACAGCCTGTCCACAGAAGGGAAGTTTCAGATTTGTGCATGCCTATCAAGAAGATGTGAAACATGACCTGTGATTGCAGCAAGTTGTTCTGTGCAGAAAAGCGCTGAGCTTTGGCTGCGGGAAGGTTGAGTGAGGAGCTGTGCGAGTGCCGGGGGAGCCCAGTCACCTGGGCCTTCAGAGCTTCACCCATGTCCCTGCTTCTGCAGAAGAGTGGCAGGTGGGAAAACAGGGAAAGTCTCTCATCCATGTGTGCTTACCAGTCGATATGCTGAAGCATGGAGCACCATGGAGCAGTAGGCAACTAAGAGAGGTGACAGCTGTGTCTGTCCCGAGTCTTTAACCAGTCTGACCCATTGGTGCTGCATGTAGACACCCATTTTGGCCAGTGCTGAGAAGTAAAGAAAGGTAAAGCTTCCTGTGCTTTTCCTTTAGATATGAAGATCAGGTTGCACTTGCATTTGGACACTGGATACATCTGAGTTGAAACATGGGTAAATGCCAACATAGTAAATATCAGGCACTGTCCTCTCTGTTGTGTGCTTAACTTGATTAATGCCTACTTCTTTCCCTAACAAACTAGTCTCCTGCCTGCCAGTGAGCAGGTAAAGAGTGCAAATAAAGTTGCCTTTATGGCTGGAATAAAATGAGTAGGATGACAAATGGGGGTGAGGATCTGTCAGAGTTCACAAAAGACCCAGAACCAATCAACCTGATTTCCTCAGCTGTGAATACTCAAGTCAGACAAATGTATAATGCATCCAGCTCTCTCTAACGTATTTGTGCATCCTCCATGCTGGGACTACACTCCGGGCTTTTGAAGTTTAGCCAGTACCCGCTGTATTTCTGGTTGTTTAGTACTTGCTAAAGAGGAGCTCAGTAGTAACAGGATGAATTAGAATTTTTGCCCTGGGAAAGAAACAGAGAAAACAAAAACCTAACCAGACTAGTAGAAAGCCTTTTGGAATAAGTATTATTTTATTAAGGAAAGGTCTAAAAATATCAGTTGTAGGTATTTTTTCTTTACAATTTGAAGTGTGACCTGAGAAACTGCAGTTTTGTAGAGGTTCGTTAAAGCAGGAGGTATGCATAGGAATGGCTTGAAACAAATTAATGGATGGGAAATTAAGCACGTGGAGTAATCAAAAACAGCACGAAGGTTTAAGTACCCTGTATGACATATACTACTGTTGCAGAATGAAGCAGACTTTGCAGATGTCTGATGTTTTATAATGTGTCTAACTATAAAATCTCTAAGAAAATACATAATTTCTCCATCTGTCCTCCCTTCACATCCCTCTTCTCCTTCACTACAACTGTGTGATACTTTCTTTGGGGGAAGGGCCTGGATTTAGACACATTAATTGCGGGTTACACRGTTTGCTCCACTTGCCATTTCAGGAGGCTGCATTAACATCCCACCTGGCAGTGTTGTTTACAAGCAGTTTTGCAACCTTTCCATTCTGCCCCCTTATTTTTGTTACGCGCAGTGTAATGATGCCATATGACATTTTGAGCCTGAATTGATATTCTTTGCGGTATCTCCTCGGGCCTGTTATGCTTTGGGTGTTTGCATTGCCTGTTCAGACACCCACGCACGCTGTGGTTATTTTCATTTGTGACTGAATGCAAGCTGTACGCCGGATGTCACAGGAATATGTTTAGAGCTCCCATTGATCTCTTAACTACAAATAATCATTATAGCTGCAAAACAAATAGTGGATCAAAACTGTGGGAACATGGCCCAGAAGATGCTGCTCACTTTTCCCTCTGAAATGCATGATGTGCAGGTTGAAGGTGTAATATGTAAATGGCTGAAAGGATTTTTAGCAGAAAACAAGACAGGATAATATTAGGCAAGGACTGATTGGGAAAAAATAAGCTTCACGTCTTTGGTTCTTTAAAAGAAGAGAATAAGAAAAAGTTATAGGCAGCCATGGGAAGTTGGTTGGCCTGTGGGAGTCCACAGTACTAAGGCAGTGCTCTCTAAATCCCCTGCTGAAGTTTTGGCTAAACACAGGGTTTTGCTTCTCAGTGTTGCTGCTTTGTGACAATCGCAGTTTGCCTGTTCCACCCCAGAGATGGCTGCGTCCTGCACAAAGAGTTTGAGGACTTTACGGATGCATCTCATGTTCTGTGGGGATTACATGTAAAACTTGTTCCTAGTCAGTTGTTTAATTGCAGGCATTGGTGAGCAAGGCATGGTTTGGAAGCAGAAAAGTAAATGCAACTGAGATATCAAGATGAGTTAGCTATTTGTTGGGAGAAACCTGGTCTTGGGAGGAAGAGTTATTTGAAAGTTTAAACCAAAATTATGTTAGATTGCAGCGTATGGATTGCAACATTCTGGGTTCTTGCTCTCATTTAATCCTTGGCCTTACTTAGGAGAAAGGAAATTTTGCAAGATCTCATCAAATATGAATGCTATTTTTACGGGAAGAAAGGTGATCCAGTGCTTCAGTGAAAATTCTTATTCACCTCTTTTCCTTGCATGGCTTTCCTAGGTGTAATCCTGGGCAAGTCACAGGGGGCATGTCCGTGCCCACGGTGGGGATGGAGCTGTCCCCTGCACTGCTCCTCAGCATCTAGTCAAGCCCTGATGAGAGTCTGATTTCAAAAATAGCCCAGCCTGAGCCCAGCCAGGCTCGTGTCAGTGAGCATGAGCTGTCACAGCTGCCACAGGTCAGTGCCAGCTTGGGGAGGTCTGCCCTTGTCTGCTTCAAAAAATCCACTCCTTCCTTCAAAGCTACTCTCTCTGCTTTGGTCCTCCCACTGTAAAAAAATAAATTTCTCTTCTTCCAGGGGGTCTTCCAAAGACAAATGCATTGACAAGTATGGTGCAAATAGCCACTGCAGTACTGGAGAATTATTTATATATCTAAGGGCTTTAGATGTAGGCGATTGCTCGCTGAAACTTGTCCTTACAGAGCCAGGAATGTTTTCAGGTCCTTCCTAGCAGAAGATCTGGTGTTCATTAGAAACTGGTGGTTTACGTGTTTTAAATAATTGTTCACAATGATTCCTGTCCAGAAGAAATATGTAGGACATAAGCAGCCTTATCTGGCAGCAGTGTGCAGGGGAGCACACGGTCCTTGGCCCTGCCGGCTCGGTGCTGACAGCCAAGCACCTTCTGCAGCAGTGCTGTGGCTGCTAATGCTGACAGTGGTGTATCAGTAACACTGCACTGTCTGAAAACTGGGGGAAAAATTGATTTTAGAGTTCATTCCATCATATCACAATTGTTTTGGGATAATTATTGAATAGGCACAAGAGCAGCCTTTTTTTTTTTTTCCCCTGCAAATGAACTGTGGTTGATGTTGCRCTATTTTGGTTTTGTTTTCTGCTTAACATTCCTCTGTAAGTACAGCTCCTCTGAGGCTTGAAGTGAGACAAAACYGAACCAAAGTGACTTTGTTTTCTCTGTGTAAGAGGATGGACACTGAGTGATAATGACATATTTTGCGTGTGAGCAGCAGGTGCGAGACCAAGTGTCTACTGCGGATTAAAGTAAATATGGGTTTTTTTCTATATTTAACTGATATGTGACAAAGAAACAATGTTTAAATGTCACTTTCCATGGGTTTTTTGTGTGTCTGTAATTATACATTCTAATGTGCCAAGTAGCTACTCACTGAAGTTCAAATTTACATAGTAAAGTTGTGCATAACAAGGCAAACAAGATACAGTCTAGCATTCATCTCCATGCATCTGGGCTGCCTCCACCCAGCAGTTACACTACCAACAAATGAATGTTTTCTGCTTTCTTGAGTTCACATAAATAGCTGTAAATTCCTATAATTAACTGTGATAAGTCACTCCCCACTATTAAAACAAAGACGTGTTTGTTTATCAGTCGTACTTGCATCCACCACTCGTAACATTACAGTGTCGACTGATGTTTTTTCACTGTGTTAAACAAAGCAGAAATATTCCTGTTGGGCAATGCCAGAGTCCCAGGAGCAGCCTCAAAAGCAGGAGCACCGGGCTGTCGCCTGCTGAATGCTCCACTTCTCTGCTGAAGGCTGTTTCTTTTCCCTGCCTCTCTATGTTCCAAAGACAGTAGTGTTTAGGTGGGGAGTTAAGGTTTTGGGGAGCAAAGCACGGCTTGGGAAAACGGAAGTAAATGCAACTGATATTGAGATGAAAACATTTGATTTTCCATGTATCGGGCCTACATTTAGTCATAGGTCTTTTGTAGCAGAGCTGCTCCCAAATTTGCAGCCTAAATTATTTTTAATGACATTCAACTAGATTAATAGTGACATAAAAAATATTTGCAACACTTTTCTTCTGAAATCTGAATTGCTTTTTGGGAGAGGTTTGGTGGGCTCTTTTTGTTTGGGGTTTGTTGGGCTTTTGAAGTTCGGGACACCAAATTTTGCCCCAGAACCTCACTTTTCTTCCCAATTCCATTTTTACTTTCTAAGCCTATTCTCAGTGCCTAGTGGAAACTCTGCTTCACTTAATTCTTATATACATAAGAATATCTGCTGCATTTTGGGGCTGTGCTCAGGTTGCCTCTACTGTGACAGGACTTTTTTTTCACAGCTTTTAATATCTCAAAAATCATAAGAGATGCTGACCACAGAACTAAATTAGCCACCCAAATTACAGCTCCCATGAAATACTGAAAAGGCAGAGGTAAGAGGGTAGGAAATATAACAGTGACAGTTTTGTTTTGTCTAAATTTTCCACGAAGAAGCATTTCATAAGTTATGTCAAATTGGAAAGCTGGTCATTTATCTCTCTCTGCATGGGAACTAGATCTTCTGTGGGCCACAGATTACACAGGAGTGGATGTGCGATAGTGGCAGGATGCTGGTAGTCAGAAATTGAGGTCATTCTGTGCTCTGGCATCTCTGCACCATCTTCTTCCCAGCATGTGGGCCTGTTAGTTGCATTATGAATATAGCAAAAGATTTGCTCTCTAAAAAAAATAGTTGTAACTCAGAAYGTTGTATCTGCTGGCTGGATGAGATTAATAGTTGACCTTCTGAAATAGCAAGGTACTCAGAAAGTGCATTGTGAAATTTGGGGCCACTGATGTTTAGTGGTTGTTGGTCATGAAAAAAAAATGAAACTATTTTCTTTTTAGCTGGTTTCTTTGGATAGTAAAAATAAGTCCTTCCCTTCATATTTTAAAAGCAGACTGTATGTAGCTGCTTCCTTTCTTATGGATTTTGTTATACATAATTACCATGCATGAACAGCACAGCACATGGATTATACAGCAAATTCTGTTTTAGCCATGCAAACTCCCAGTGACACTGTGGGCTCTAACAGCTGGGAAGATGTGATTACAGACTTTCATGTTAATATTGGGTGCCTTAAAGACTGTTGAAGCTTGTTCCCAGGTCAGCAGAGCTAGCACAGACTGGCTAAGACTTCACTAAAACAAAGAAATAGTGTAGAGGATTTTCTGTGAAAAATAGAGAAATTTAAACCCATCGAGTTTATTACAATGCTGAAAGAGTCAATTCTTAAATCTCCACCCCAAACTCAGATGCAAGCCACTCCTAAGTTCCCAGACTGTCCTTATTTCTTGGCCTCTTGTGATAAGTTATTAGTATCATGCTTACATTGATATTTGCAGGGTCCTGAACTTATTGTACTTATCAAGCGCTGTGTGCAATAAGTGGCAAGACATGTAAAATGTTGTAGCATTTTGAATAAAGTGTGGAAGATGAAGCCATGATTCCTCATTTCACATTGAGAAACTGAGGCACAGGGAGATGTGGTGACTTGCCCCAGAAAGGCTCCATCCACCAGGGATTGCTGCTCTTGCTGCTGGAAGGTTGGCTGGGGTCCAGCCACTTCTTGCTGAGCTTTTACCTCCTGTAATGGGCAAAGTCAGTGTGTGCAGCTCAGCCTTGAGCTGAGTACTTTGTTTTTAAATAGAGCTTATCTTCCTGAAATAAATGCAGTCTCTTCTCTCACTCCTCTCTAAGCAACATATCGATAGATCAATGGAATTTTTCAGCTCTAAACTCTGTCTTTGGATAAAAGCAGTCAAAGGGATTGTTTAGAATTTCTGCCTTTTATTTTAAGTCCTGGTTTCATATTCTTTCCAGGGGGGAGAATAGAAATGCAACAGTTTGGGAACATGAGCTTTTTTCTCCTTCCAACTCTAGGCTTGCCCTGGGACCAGCCTATTTTACATGAGCTCAGTGCAACTGTAAAAGGAAGAACTGAGAAAAAGGCCAACAAACAAAAGAGCATAGCAAAAACCCACATAAAATCCTACAACTCAGAATACCAAAGAGCCTCATCTGTCTGTAATCTTGCTCTATTTAATGGAACCCCTTGCGTCCAATTCTCCTTGTATTTTTATTCATCTTTGTGATTTTCCCTAATGATCTTGTTATAAAGACATCACATGACATGGCACAAGGACAATGCACATAAAAAGTTAAGAATGCATTTAACTACCAGCCATTGATTAGTGTTCTTGATGAGCTTAAATACTACCTGGGAAAGGCTTTCTATCAAATGCAATTGGCTGCAAATGCATTAAGCTTAATGAAAGTCAAGATTTGGGTATATATGAATATTTTCCCTAAGAGGAAGTGCCCTTACCATGAGAATATGAGCACTTGCTATCCAGCCTCCTGCCCCAGTGGGAAGGATTGGCAAATGGCAATGTGTGTGACCCCCCAGAGCTCAGCCCCAATTCCCATTCCACTTAGTTTGTTATAAATCAGGAGAAATACCACTGGTGTCAGTGAAATTGAACAGGTCTTGATGGTTCTTGTGATCTGCTGATGTAGAGGAGATGAAAGATATTATCTGTTGGTTAGGTCTGGGAAAATGTCAGTCTGAGGGATCCAGCAGCAGGCTTTGGGGAGAGAGGGCAGCCTGGTATTCTCCAGATCATGGAGTTCAGTGGCAGAATCAGAAACAGAGGCTAAGTCATAGTAAAAGGCTCCACCAGACCTTCCCAGGAGCTCAGGTGGGATGTGTGCAGTGTGTCAGATGCTCCATGGCAAGCACAGAGAGCACTGTGTGCTGAGCAGAAGGATTTTGTCTTTCCCTTTACCATCCTGTTGTGACAGTGAGATGAGCTACATCCTGCTGACCAAGAATGTGTATGAAACGTTACTGCAGAGCAGCAACATGCTGCAAACTCAGATATTGGCCTGCCATGAGCAGGTACCAAGTGCCAAGAGCCAACCCCCTACTTGCAGTTTAACCACAAGAGCCCGTTTCTTCCCTGTGTCTTTAGAGACACGATTCCACAAGGGCTTCAGAAGCTGCAYGGTATGAATCTACTGCCACCTCTTCCTGGAATGTAGTGATGTCTTCAGCTTCCAAACTTGCTCTTTTCTGCTCTGCAGACTTATTTAATTTATGGTAGTTTGACTACTGGTTACCATGAGTATTTTGTTTGGCACAATTTTTTCCAAAACCTTTCCATAATACTAAAAATATAACACACTGAACAAACCTCTCCATTACCCAAAGAAAAGAACTTATTACTGAAACTCAGGAAAGTATATTGAGAGGTATTAATTTTAACTTCAGCTTCTGTCATAAAATTCTGAAAAACAAAAAAATCTGGAACATGCAATTAAAATAATTGTAGGTGTGGGGATGCCTGCCTCCAAGCAAGGAATTTAATAATAGATTAAAACATTTATTTTTGATTCTAGAAAAATATACAATTATAGCCATACAAGCTGCCATTGCATCACTTCTTGGGTTCATGTAGGAAACTTCACTTACTGCTATTTCTACTGCATGCCAAGATATTATTACAATTCTTACTTAATTTAACAGAGCGGTGTGCTCTCCAGTACCCTGAACTGAAAATGACACACACTTTCCTAGTAAGATGGTATTTACTATTGATTTATCTTGCCCTAGAGAGTTCTGGTTAGCATTCCAGTGATAATTGACCCTGCTTTATTTAACTCTTTCAGAAGTGCATCTTTATTTCCAGCAGTGCCTCGATACTAGAAGGCATTGAAATGCTAGTTCAGACAATAAATTTGCAAATGGCTGATTCACACTATATTCATAATTTTTAAGATTTATAAGAAAAAAGAGAAGTCTCAGGATAAGATATGATTAATTAGCTCATTAAAGTAATGGGGAATTTTCAGATCTAGATTAGGGAGGAATTGTCATCTAAGCTTTCTAAGTACCACCTTTGTTATACTGCAAGCTTACAATTAGTGATGCTTTAACAGGCATCCTTCAAACTAATAGTTACCACTGCCTACACTGGAAGAGGTATAGTTTCATCATAGTCCAACAAATGCCATGGAAATTAAAAGTCTTGTACTATTCTCGTCCATGGAAGGTTCTTCTGCTGCTTCACCAAGAACCGTGTTTTGCCCTGAAGCCTTTTAGATTGTGTCAGACAGTGTAATGAAAGACAGCACCTCTGCCTACAAACTGTGCTTTGCCAGGTTAACTCTAATACCTTAAAATACAGTTTGAAATGCTCTTATTTCAAAAACATGAGTTGAAAAGATCTAAAACAATAACAGTCTTGTGATGGTAACTCAGTATGCTTGGTCTTTATTGTAGAACCACCACTGGGCATTTATTACAGAGGTGGGACAACATGCATCCCTGCTGTTACCGAAAGGATGTTAGGAAGATGAAGTAGGAAATACARCATTTACTTGAGGCATCAAAAAAACCTTTACTGTTGAGTTGTTTTTTGAGGACAGTTCTTAATGTTATTCCTTCTCTGATCCTCCTTTTTACAAGAACTGTATAGCCATTTCTGAACACTTGAGTGACCTAGAGACATGTCACAAGTGAAGTTGTACCCTCAGGGGCCTTCATCTATAACTTCGTCATCACAGGTGGACATGTGTGGGGTTCAGAGCAGCCCTGAGCCTGTTTTAGTTGACTTAGTCTGGAGAGTACATATAGGGCTCGATCTGTAAGTGTGTSTGAATACAGTCAGTTGTACACACCTTCATCTTTAGTCATCTGTGTGGGGGTCAGTGAGTCAGAAAGCTCCTTCCCATGGGCTTGGCGCAGAGCGGTGCTCCAGAGCCCAGCCGAGTGTGCAGGGCAGGTACCAGTGCGTGGCATGCAGGAGAGCCCACCCCCGGGGGGCAGCTCCTGTCTGCCGCCCCAACCACCCTCCCCACCTTTCTTCAAAATACTTTGATATCTCCTGCTTCTGGCATGCAACAAGTCACCTCCACATCCTTCTTTAACTTGTCCCATTGCCATTGATATYTGCAAGGTTTTGGGCATGCTGACTTCTGCATTAGCTACTGATTCCTTTAGAAATGGTCCTGGTAAAGGGCGATTTTTCTGTCACCATTGTCTCTGTTTTGTATCCTGGCAGATCCAGGCATGAGTGTGATTTTATTACTGCTGTGCCCTCCCACATGGGTGGAACTACATCTGGATGACTTTGAAACAGCTGCACTAAAAATGAAGAGGACTTTATATGACTATGTTGGCCCCAGGCCCTTAAACACTGTAGAAGTCTAGATCTTGGCTCCCAACCGAAGGATTAGACACATGATTTCTTTTGAATGTAGAGTATTTATACATAGGCCCACTTTTTTCACAGGTGTAGTATCATTCCTTTCTTTGGAGACTGTGGATCATTGACTCTGCTTGAGTGAAATCTAAAAACTGCAGATGTCTCAGCCAAGTTATTTTCTGCTCAATGCTGTTGACATACAAAACTGCAGTGTTCCTTTGCCAGAGAGGCGCAGGAGGTGGATGACACCTGAAACACACTTGTGATTATCCCATGGTTCTGCTGTTGCTCCAAGGAACATGATTCCACTTCCCTCGGCAATGCCCTTCTTCATCACACCGTGCTTACTTGGCTAATCCCAGGAGTGGCAGACATAAATACCTATAATTAACACTGACAGTTAATACTTGTGATGTGACAAATGATTCCTCCTGCCTCCCTCTTGAAGCTATCCAGTAATTATCCTGATCCCTATTTTGCCTAATCACAGTATGTGCCACTCATTTGCCCTCCTAACCAACAGTAACCTTCAGCAGTGGCAATGCACACAGGGTTGCATCCATGCTCAGATCAGCCAGCTTCCAACATACCAAATAGGCACTTTTGTGTGGTAGCACTGTGGTGCTGGTATTTAAAACACAAAACCATGGCCTGAGCTGTGGAACAAAGCAAGGGCAGTGCCTCCACCAGGTTTGCTGCTGTCCTTCTGCAGAAACAGCAATACAACACTTTACTGGGTCAAGAAACTGCCATGAGAGGTCTCCAGCCCATTCATTGCCACCCCAGTTTCATGACTCATTGCCTCAGTGTGCCCACACTGCAGCTGCCACCACCAAAATGATGCTGCTTGATAATCACCCTTGCTTGTAGAGGAGGGAACAGGAACAGCAGACACCAGCTCAGGCACTGAACCTGACACACCGTGCAGCTACACCCAAGGTTCTGCCTCTCTCGTCCTTGCCATAACTTTGAGGAGGAGGCAGGTCAGGCAGTGAAGGGTTAATGTGGAAAAGCAAAGAGCAGCATTGCTCCCAGGAGCTCACTAGAGGTGACAGGGTAGCTTGCTGCACCTCCTTCAAATATCGGCAAGATGGACTTTTTAAATGTAGGTTATGTAATGTGTTTGGGGACTATTTAAAGTAAATGTTATTGACAGCCATTATAGCTGGTAGTATTAGTAAGTATTTAGGGAATTTTTTTAAGGGTGAAGTATTGACAGGCAAGGCTGTAACAGCTACTTCTGGGCCATTACAATTTATCTTCTAAATCAGTCTGAGTTTATGGTTCACTGACATGTTTCACCCTATTACCTACTAAAGGGTGGTTAATGACAATGTGTGGCTGCACATGATACCAGAGCGTGTGTGACACAGCACATCTAGGATGCAAAGGCCTCGCAGGGAAGTGCTCCTCTGAGGAAAGCTGTTCGCAGCAGATCTTTGCAGGGCTGGGCCTTAATAGCTACATAATAGAATAGAACGTTGAATTTGACCTCTCACAGTGATGTCTTTAGTTGCAAATGGGTCAAATTCTGGTAAATCTTGTGCGCAGGTCAAACCCGGGCATTACAAACTTCCATATACTACTTGGGGCAAGAGCTGCAGTGGCTGTGAGTGGCCCAGCCATCCTGACAGGGGGGGAGGCACAGGCTGGCACTGCCCGTTGCTGTGAGATGCAGAGGTTTCTCCTCAAGGGCAGCCCTTTCAATTCAGCCCTAGATTAGTCATGAATAGAGGTCGTTTTAGGGTTATTTGACTGTGTGGGTAAAAGCAGTTGGTTACAAACAGTGAAGTCACAAATAGCATTCACCTCTACAGGGGTCCTTAAGTGCAGCCTTGTTGGAAATGTTTTTGGAAGCAAGAGAAAATAAGGACACAGCACTGCCCAAAATAACCTAGGTCTGAAAATAATCTAAGCTTGGTGTTTTGATCCTTGCTGGTCATATTCTGCTCACCAATATTATTCTGAGATATTTGTTCCTTATGCATTTTTTATTATTGAAATTAAAAGCAGTTAATATGCTATTTCCTGCTGAAAGGTATTTTCCTCTTCTTTATCCATACAGTTTAGAACTGGGATTTCCTTCTCCCTTCCCAATTCCAAACATCTCCAGAAGCAAAACACATGTGGATTCACTTGCCCATAGAGAAGCTCCACCTTTCCAACATGAACACCATAGACTTTCTCACACATATAGTGTCCCMTGGGTTACAACAATGAGGTTTTGCCATGAAAACAACATTTCATTCCCCAGGTACAGATGTGCATTGCCATCTTTTAACTTCTGACCACCAATTCTAGAGACTTTTTCTGGAGGCCAGCGGCAACGAGGCCGAGTTATGTCTAGTCCTGTCTCTTGTTCTTTCAGGACTGAGCTACATTTCCACAGCTTTTAAGTTGCCAGATATGTCCCGTTAGTCCTGCCCTTTCTCTCCATTCCTGTAGCGTGGTGGAGTTGTTTTCCACCAAAGCCAGCCTGCTGTTGGGCTGCAGGGCTGCTCTGGGCAGCGAGGCCGTTTTCTCCTGCTTGTGTTTGCACTCGGTTTTCCGCAGCCCAGCGAGTGCCGTGCAGTCCCTCAGTTAACATTTACACTGCAATCAGCATCCTGCACCCTGGTCTATTTTCTGCAGACATGTAAATAGAAGCCTTTTGTAAACTTCGTTTAATGATAGTGCTGTATTATGGGTTGTCTAAGACAGTGTCAAGGGATCCTGTTTTCTTTTAACTTCACCGTTTGGTTAAGGTATAATCTACAGTACATCAACACAACACATCTCTCTATTGAGTGTTGAGGTGAGATACAAAGCTTTCAAAGCAGGCAGATTCTTTTACTGTTTCTTGGTTTCCTCAAGCACTTTGTACATGAAAGATTGTTTCCTTATCTCTTGGAAAAGCTTTTGGATGAAATTAACCCCAGTGTAGAGGGTCAGCCTAACGGCCCCTATACTACTTAAGTCCTACTTAAAGCCTATTCTCAGAGCTTAAATTGGATTTGTATGCTGCACAAGGTGCATTTCCCTCTGTGAATAGGCAAAAATGAAAGATAAAATAATTTATACTTTGTAATTATTTCAGTTCTCAACTGAATCTATTTAACATGGCTTAGTGTTGTGGGAATTGTTATRAAACAAGTCACTAACTACATACAGCTTTCAGAAGTTCTCCAGCAAGCCTGGAGAAACTGGGCCTTCCTAAAGAGGATCTGGTCACCCCTGCTGCTGCTGCTGCTGTGCTTGGTGCCACGGAAGCACTTGTGTTATCGCAGGTGCTGATAGCAAACGGAGCAGCGGGAAGAGGACGTGCCACCAAAGGCACAGATCCCACTCAGCTCATCTAGGGGAGTGCAGCCTTAACCCCTCCTCCCTCACTGGGCTCCTTTTGGGATGACACACCCTGGAGCAGTTGATAGAAACCTCAATTTTTGGCAAAATTCAGGGAAGAAACTGCAGCTGCTCTCTGAACACTTCTAAAGGAGAAATATTGGTGGCTTCTCAAATTGTGTTTTCCCTTTCAACCCCTGCTACTGAATTATGCTTCACTATGTCCAACTAGAAGAAATTTAGAAGAAATTTATTGGGAATTAGTCTGCATTAAGTGTTTTTGATACTGAAGGAATAGTCTCAAACTATAGTCTCTTATTTTCCTTTTRGAGAAGTCTAGGTAAGGCCATTCATTTTTTGATATCAGGGAAAAATAAATCCAAAATGCTACCGTAATGTGAGTCTGTGGACATCACCAGTTAGGCACAGGTATATATGGGAGAATCATGCCCCAGATGAACACCAAATGGACTGAATAAGGCATTTCTCCATCTTGGCTTTGTCCAGCTAGCGCTGCGGTCATCTGGGGCAGGTTGCCTGACAGCTGCCCATGGTGTACATACATTTCAGCTAAGAATATGGTCCTTCTGTTACCAATTAGGTCAGCCTGGCACTGGTCAAGTCAGACTCTTGTCTAAATTCAGGTTGTCATTTTGGACATTTATAAATGGAAACAAAGCTGGGTTTCTACGTCATGCTTCTAAATAAATTCAAACCCAATGCTAAGTCCATTTTAAGCATTGAGTCCACCCAGTAATCTTATTTCCCTTTTTGGTAAATGATCTTTCAGTTATAATGTGTGACCTCAGAAGTTTCAATGACAGTAAATCACTTTCTCTCCCACCTTAGAATCTATGAAGGTAACCTGGCTTGACCATCTAGCTCAGGAAGCTCATTTGAATGTACTCTTATAGCAGAGGTTGGGTGAGGCACAGTTCCATTGTAAGCAGGGTGAGTTATGTCTCAATATATCTGAGCTTCAGCTTAAGTGTGAACTATGGAATTAGGAGCCTCATCTCTGAAAGGATGTATGAGCATCCTCAATCATGAGGCTGTGGGCCTTCTCAAATTATCTGTCTCAGTGTGGTGAAGAATTTGTAGGACAAATTTCCAATACTAATTTGTTGGTGCTGGCAAATCATTTTCCAAGAATTCAGAGTCTGAGGCTGAGTGTTTTATAGGTCCCAAATAAAATTATAGAGATGGGCAGCTAGCCCATCTGGGAAGGTACTCAGCTCTTTGAAGGATCTGGTTCTTGGGGTGTCCTTCTCATTGTATGTAGAATTTTTCAGTCTCCTGCACTCAAGCTCAGCTCGTAGGAGCAAGCAGGAAAGGTTTACAGAAACAACATCTGGCACTGGTAAAATCCAGAATGCAGTTAGTGAATGCCAGTTTTCTTCCTGTAATTCAGGTACTTGGAAGGCATTTCTGTCTCATCCACTCATCTTATGAATGACATATCAGGGGTCTCTTTCCAGTAAATCACAGCAGCAGTTGCAATATGTACAAGCCTGCTCAGATACCAGTGGGAACCAAGCCATGGAGGAGTGGAGATCCACACTGACTAATTTGCTGGGAGTGAGCCCCACCCTCAGCTGGAATCCCTGTTAATGTAATAATCATCCAGAACTGGGAGTGTTAATGGCAAAAAAAAAAGCCCTGGGAGAACAAGCGCTACAGGAGGAGGTGAAAGATGTGGGCAGATTAAAAAATAGAGTGCCAAATTCTTGGCTAGAGTAAATAAATAAAGCTCTTTTGAAGCTACTGGCGAGACACCAGGTAACCTGACCCAAAATTTGTACAGGTGGGTGAGCCTTTGCAGGACAAACCTCCATATGTTTGTCATTACTTTTAGATATCTCACAGCTGCTCAAGCCCTGCTTTTCCAGAACCTTCCTCTCTATTGTGCTGAAAAGGGAGCAATGTGCAGAAGGCTTGTTCTCTGAGATAGTGGTGTCACAGTATGGCAGGCTGGGTGAGGAAGGTCCCACCTTCCTTTCCTTGCAGGTTTTTCTAACCCAGCCCAGGTCACTGGCACACAGCAGACCCCACGGAGGGTGGTGCTGGCATGGCTGAGGGCAAAGGAGCTGCTGTGGGGATGGGCAGCAGGAGTGGAGTCAGAGGACTCTGCTCCCTGCCCCTGCGGCTGCACAGGCAGGAGGAGCATGTGCACAGGGCACTGTGTGAAGGGCTGCTTGAAAGCTGGCCTGGCATGCAAAGAAATTACTTTCAATGCATCCATCCACCTTGCAGCATTCCTTAAAGCTACTAAAAAGACAGTCCTCCAGTAACAAAAAGGAAAACAAGTGAACCACAAATCAGCGTAATATTTGACTTGGCTTTGGGAGCTATTTCTCTGAAAATGTTTAAGGCTATTATGAGTAACGTGGTGTTTAGCTTGCTGTTAATGTAACAGCTGAAGAAAAATGCATTTTGCTCTCTGACTTGCTTATTAGTCAATGGAAACTATAACCACAAACAGTACGACTCAATTTAACCACTGTATTAAATATTAAACCCGAAACTGTCATTACCAATTATTTTCAATAGGGCATAATGGTTTGAGGGTTAAGTAATATGGACTAGGAGCCAATGGATCAGTCTAATCAAATGAAAGTATTCCTAATGGGATAGTGCTGTATGGGGAGGTGCAGTGATGCTGAACCTTGGTTTCTAATACTGGGACGATTTGATGTCAAGTGTTTTCCTGCCTTTTGTTCGTTCATGGCTAACTTACTCTAATGCTGTTGATGAGGAAAGTGATTCAGGGAGGCAGAGAGACCAAAACCCCATAAACTTTTAGATTTAGCACATATCTCTTCTGACAGAGCTGATGGCCAGCGTATCACTCCCTTCACTCTGCAAAATGCTTGAGCAAGATTAGAATTTCTCTACCTAAGGAGATGTAATCAGATTGAAACAAATCCTGTGGTGCCTGTACTTATGAGGAAAAGGCTGAGTGTCCTGTTTGAAGGTTGTAGATAAAAAGATTAGTCAGAGGTGCTCCTTTACAACAATTTATATTGATAAATATGTATAAAAAGAAACTTATATGTTTAATAAAATCCTGCTCACGTTAGAAAAATCCAGTGCTGATGCTCAGACACAGCAGGCTGCATTTTTATGGCCAGGTTAGCAATATGCTAGGGAAGGTTTTCAAGTGTTCTGTATCTACATGCGTAAGTAAAAACATTTACTGTCCAACTCCATCCATGGCAGCAGGAGCCCATGCAGAGACTTCCATTCTGCCACAAACCCTAGGGCTCTGGACCTGCTCCTGTGTCCTCCAAAGCTCCTTGGCATGTGCTGAAGTTCTCTTCCAATTCAGGCAGAAATTAGCTTACATATTGGGCCTGCCCTGGCTTTGTCTATAGGCTGGTGGATCTTGGACATGTGGGTGTCTTGATCATTCCCTGAGAGTTGCCAGGGGGTGGGCAGCCAGGGTCCTGCCAAGCTGGCCAGAGCAACCAGAGCCTGCTGGTGATCGTCTGGAGCTCTGTGTGCAGCAAATATCTGTGAAACACGTTAGATTCTCATCTGCCTGTTCTAGTGAAACCAGGTTTTGTCAGAAGATTCCTGACCAGGGCCAGCCTTATTTTTCTCATGGTTCAGCTGAGGTCAATAATGTATGTAATCTGTACCAGGGTGTGGATGCATCTGGCAAGTAATGGCAATACCCSAGCCTGTGAAGACTTTCCTCTGAATGACAGTGCTATAATTAAATCTCCAAATTCAGGACTCTGAGCCAGAATTGAAGTTTGGGAACTTCACAGAGGTAGGGGCCAGCTGCGAAGCTCATCTGGGGATGTGGATTGCAATTTCCCAAAGCCCTAGGGCCGTTTGGTTCTGGGGGAAGATGCTCAGGAGCTGTATAAAGAGATTGAGCAAAGATAGCAAGTTGTCTTTCACAGCTCTAGTCTGAGTAAACAAGTTTGCAATAATCAGCTGTTGACAGATGGCAGCAAAACACCTGTGAATGACTAAACTTTTCAGCCACTTAGTCAGAGCTCCAGGAAAACTTGGTGCTGATTCTCAGAATTCTAATGTGTTCTGTATCTCTTGCAACTTTCTTCTTTAGCCACAATAAAATGCCTATGGATGAAGCTCATGGAAGTTCATCAAATTCATTTGGCACTGGTTTAAGCCTACCTTTAAAATATGTCAGATGTAACGCTAATCCTGGTGCAACCGCACTGTAATTAGTGTTTGGCTCACCCCACTTTATTAAATGCACCTGACTCAGCTATTTCACAGTTAGATATCATTATGCTTTGAAGCTGTATTTACCATCCGCAGCTGAAATATTTGCCTAAAAGTATCCCATAGACAATAAGGCATTGGCCCTATTGTATTGCTTGTGCTTTGTTTATGTAATGACCCAGATGCATACCCAAAAGACGACCATTTGCTTACAAGTGTTAGAGCCTCATACGTTGTGGGATATGTTTCTTGACTTTCTGAAGGGATGGTTTCACAGGACAACAAAGAGGGGTTCTTAATTGGACCCTTCGATAAATTACAGGCTCCCATTACAGACCTATTTTAAAATCAGTATAGTGGGAGGGTTTTTCTCAATCGCATGAGAACAAGATGAAGGAAGGGTAGACAAAATAACCACAATATACTTCACAAAGAGATATGTGTCAAAGCTTGGCTGACCTCCAGACTAGACCCTTCAGGCTAGTGCTGGGTGTCATGTGGAGATGCAAAGTTCAGACTCTTACTTTTGGTGGTGCACACAAACCCCAGTATAAAGAGGWCTTCAGGTCTGCTCCCCAAAGGACATCACAGGGCTTCACACCTGGTCTCTCCCACAGGCTGCCAGAAACCACTGCACAATCAGCACAGTGTCATCAGCCTTCAAGAGTTCATCTCCAGTCTTACATTATTTGCTTAAAGTTCTAGCTTGTGGATTCCAATGGTGAGAAGAGTAACTCAATTTTCATGTAGAAAAAGAAGTTTTCATTCTTATGGTTATGGAGAAGAGCCTGAAAATGGAACTTTAAAGGCTCAAACCCCAGAAGGCATTTAGGCGTGATTTATGTGTGCGACTCCTGTTTTATGGTTTTTCAATGCTGAGGGTTAGCAACGCAGCCAGCTTTGTTTCATGAGGTAAAGCGGCGCTGGAACAGCGCAGATAATGGAAAGTCCCTGGTAACACCGATACAGCTGGTTTCTGCCTGTCTCCCCGCTGCAGCTGCTCGCAGGAGGGCTCTTATCTGGGGCGCAGCCTCGGGCATGCCCCAGTCCGGCCTGGAGCTGGAGCGCCTGTGGGCAGCGCGGTGCCTGTGCACAGAAACCCGCTGCGGACAGGGATGGAAGCGTCCCAGGGCTTGCACCAAGRGCACGGATCGGGCAGAGGCGAGCGAGGGCCACGGGCAGCCCCCGCCCCCGTGCCCGGGTGGTTTGCAGAGACAGCTCGGGGTGCCTGTACTTGTGCTGTCTGCACACCACATCGTCTGGCCAAGGAGAGGGTGCTCATCACATGTCGATGACTGTATGGGGGAAATAATAAAATCACGCTTTTTCTGTAGAGGTCAGGTATTCTGACTGGGCATCATTTATCCCCTAATCTGTGCATCTGGGCTGCAGGCTGGGTAAATGCTTTGCTCACGGGCAGAGCCCTCTGCAGATGTGTCTACTCATCAGCTGGAGTTTACAACAAAATATGACCCTTGTGCATAGATCCCTGGTCTGAGCGGAATTGAATTTCATTCACTGCGTGCGCAGAGGTGATGGACACATGAATTTCAGGGCTAAATTAACCCTTCAGCATTCAGTTTTGTCCTGTTGCATGTCCTTGATATGTATTTGGAGGGTAAATCGTAGGTCAGCTTTTCCGTTATTATGTTTTCAAGAGCTTGAAGACCCAGCCTGACAACTATAGGGTCTTTTTTTCTAATTTTCACTTCAGTCATGCAAATGTCAGACATTCAAAATCATGAGATTTGCTTGAAAATAGTGGGGGTCTCTCTAGATAGATTAGGAATTTTGTGTGCTTATCTTCCCAGCCATCTGGCTGGGTGTACTTCACGTGTTAAACCTTTGTTCTACAATGACGGGACAAACAACATCATTTCTTGTTGCTGCTGTCAGTACTTGTGTTTGCTTTAGACTTTAAAGGCCTTTGTCTTCTTATCCCCCCCAAAACTCACGTGCACATGAACTAGAAATGCACACTCCTCCCCAGCGGTTGCTCTGAGTTGGCACAGGGTAGTTGCTCCTCTCTGGCTGCACACATGACCCGCTGTAGGGTCAGAGCCCGAGTGTGCTCTCACTGACCTGCCCACACATTCCTATTGCAAGCTGATTTTCTGGCTGTGATTTTTTCTCCTGTCACTGTCTGAGCACTTCTGTGTATTTATTAGCATCAGTGCACGTGAAACCAGTTTTGAGCAGTCCATCTTTTCTACCCTGGGTGCTCAACTTCATTCCTAATCCATGCTCCGGTGTATTTGTCTGCTTCAGGGACAAGGCACAACTGGAGCGGTAAACCCAGCCCTAAAGCTTCAAAATGTGCATTAAAAGATGTAATTAAATGATTTGTTCTTGCAAATCAGGCTGCGATTACAATGTTTAAAATAAACTTAATTAAGASGATACTCAAATATACATTGGGTTTGATTTTTTGTGTAGAAAAATTAAGCCAAATTACCTTTTTGAAGTCGTGTGACAGCATAGGTATAAAACTCAAGAGAATTATATTTTTAATATCTACTTTCATGTGACAAAAAAGATCAATTTATTTGAATTGGTACATTTGCTTTATTCAAAACGTTAAATTCATCACATCTCCAGGAAACTCTAAAGTAGCCTTTTACTGGGCTCTCTCTTTTAAACCACCAGGGAGACCATCTCTTACTAATTTACTAAAACAAGAGTTCTTTTTTATTATTATTTATTTTAATACCGACCATTGCTATGACTTCTGTGAAAGGAGCTTCTGTGTTATTAAACTTCTTAATAAAAATGTAGCTCCCTCTTCTGCTGACCCAGATAATTAGTTGTTGATGTTTCAAGGAACAGGATTTACAAATATGTGTTCAGAACTGCAGCTGATTTCTTTTCATTTTTCTCTTGTTGCGTGGATTTGTGAATATCTGACCAAAACTCCTCAAATGTTTCAGTGCTCAGAACTAGAGCTAACAGCATTAACTGGGTGAGCATTTCATAGACATGAATGGTTTACACTTTCTAAGCATACTAACATTATGTTCCAAAATAAAAATGTGTTATAATTATGATGCTGCAATAAATGCATGGCATTATTTATGTCTAAGTTATGTTTCATTCTGCTAGACAGGGAGAGTGTAGTCAGTTCTTTCCTCAGGCTTCAATGCAATAGCCCATGCACCATTCAAAGGTGTTAATACATCTTGCGGTGTGGCTTTGGAGATGGCCCTTCTCTCTAAATTGCTCAGTCTTATTGGAGTCATTAGTGAGTTCAGGGTAAGCAATCAAAAGCCACTCTGCTACAAAGTCCCTAAGCTTCCCTTATTACGTTATATTTTAAATTACTCAAGAAACCAAAAAAAGGGGCAAAAATGGGGGAAAAAACACCCACATTACCAGAAATAAACAGTCTTGACTGTAAACTTTATATTTCAGGTAAATTTTCTTGCTTTCACTGGTTCAGCATSTGTCTTTATAATAAACCTCATTATAAAATGAGCGTACTACAGCCTCTGAAGAAATTACTGTAATAAATGAGCTTTGCATTCACAAGATGAGTTCCCACATGTGTGAAAATGTTAATATTCCCGTGACTGAATTCAATGACATAATGAATCTACAGTGGAAAATCAGTCTGCATCAAGCAAAGACAGGCATAACTGTGCTGGGCTGTTCTTGGCAGACAGGACATTTTGTGTCTCAAGTTAGGAAAGGCAAATAATTGCAGTTGAGAGCCAGTGTGTGCTAACTGGGCATTAAGGGCTAGATCCTGAGGCTATTTTATTCTACTTCTTGCTACATCTGATTAAAATATGTTTGTGAGTAAACAGAATGAGAAACCTACTTGAAGAGGACTCTTGGATCCAGGATCGATACACTTTTAACCCTGAGTCACATCATGCATGTTTGTAAGATCTTTTGTAACCAGATGTGACCAAACTCCTTCCATCCTTGCTGCCTTTGGGACTGAAAGCAGCTGGAAGATAAAGACGACTCACTGCAGTATGATCCCATGTCTATGCACATATTGGAGCTGTTAGTCTATGGAGCAGCCACAGAGTTATTGCTTTCATGTGTTCCAGGTAAAAGTGAATCCCTAACACTATGCAGGTGATGAGAAAACTGAGTGAAACTCAGAGTCTGTCTTGACTTTCTGGTACTGAGGGTTGCAAGTGTAAGAATTGTGTTGGACACCATGTTAGTAAAAATTGGTTTGTACATTTAGAAGCAAAGGAGATGTTGTGAAGCTGTTAAGTACCAAATCTTGAGTGCTATTCCATTTGAGAGTATGATCAGTTAGCTATAAATTCACAACAGACTTGTTGCCTCTTAGATATTGGACTTGCCAAACTGATTCAAAAGCTGAATGACTCCAACCTTAAAATATATGAGTGCCATTGTAATTCTTTCATGAAAGGGCTAGAGGAGGAGAAGTAGGTCTGAAATAAGAGAGGTTTGTCATCCATAGGCATCTTTTCTTCTAATCCAAGATAGTAAGGGTGGGAATTACCATATGCTGAATTTAGGAAAGCCAAAAACATGCAACCCAATGAAGTCCCCTGCTGCTCCAGAGAATGTCTCCAGGATCAGATGGGAGATCTAGTTCAGTTCAGGCTGGGCGTCCAGCCCACATCTCCTTAAGTTCAAGAGAATTAGACTGATCAAAACTTAAAGGAAAAGAAATCTAAGAGCTTGATACAACTCTTGTGAGCATATCCACTTTGTTGTATGTATTGCCTGAGAAAACTAACCTYACAAAATACAATGTGTGCTGAAAGAATGCTTTAATTGTGAGTCAATGTGAGTCGTTCAATGCTTCGGCATATAATTTTGTTGTTGGTCCTTGAAGTCCAACAAGTATGAGTGTTTTGAGGTTCTGAATGTGTGTTGCAGGAGCATGTTCCTTAGCTTTCAAGTTTTGTGCTGGTGCTTCTCAGGAATTGGTCAATGAACTTTCTTACAGAATTAATCACATACCTTCTTCTGGGTCACCAATCAGCTTCAAATCTGGCTTTTAAAATGTGCACCAGTCATACTCCTGTTTGATGTAAAGAAGTAAGTAGGCTGTTCTTTTGTGGTAGAGGAGAAGAAAACAAATATATTGTCAGTAGCTTCATCATTTTAGTACCTTGACTGTCGGGAGAAATGTTTTGGACCTATTGTGGCTGTCAGGTGGGAGATGTGTCAGGTTTTGACAAGCAGCAGTCATGGATGAGTACATCTAGATTTCCTGATTCTTGGATTCTCTCTGTTGCCCCTTCCTATAAGTTGCCTATTATTCCGAGAAAGAATCCTTTTCCCTCCATCTCTCTCTGAAGGACTGTGGGGTGAGCCGGGGCACCCAGTGGGGGTGATGGCTGGGTAGCATGCAGAGTAGTGGTCTCAAATACTGAGCACCCGAACTGAGACGAACCAAGCCTTCTTGATGTGTTGATGCAACACATTCRTGTTTCACTTGACCTACTTAAAAAAAAAAAAAAGAAAAAAATGCAGCCACTTTGAGCCATAAAAATGTCAGAGTCTAATTGTGAAGGGGGCTGAACAAGCTATCATAAGATAAAAGCAAATGAAAAGATGTCTCACAAATTCTTGAAATCTCCTGTGAAAACAAGATCTGGAGCCTGAGCCAAGATGTCTCTGAAGCAGTGCTGCATGTCAGGAGGACACTGAAATCCATTGGCTTCCCGCTGCTTTCACTTGGTCTTAGGGGCACAGACGTTTGTTAGGATAAATCAGGACCTGGGTAAGCCAGCAGAGGTAAACCTGGAGCTGAGGTATTGTGCCAGCATATGAGGAAAGATCCTGGCATTTCTATTGCTCATCTTATAGAAGATAGCACGGGATTATATTTAACTGCAAAAGCACAATGCTTTGAAGTGCAAATATGAATAGCATATTACACTCAACGATCTGAACATTCCCATCACATTGGCCACAGTGATCTTCTTTGTGACATTTCACAAGGGGATGAAATAGGAAGGGGAAAACTTCAGAGGGTGAAACTGAAGCATGTTCAGGAAGCAATATGTGCTCAAAACAAAGCAGCAGCGCTAAAGAGAGCTCTAATTGTGTTCGGGTAACGATTTGGTTAAAATAAACACACCATCTACTGGCACACAACTTAGGTGCAGCCTGTTCATAACTGAACAGAACTGGTCAAGTTGTTGGGCTGCCCAARGCTTTCAGTTTGCACCTTGTAACAGCTGGCTCCCGTTAGTTGTTACAGCTCAGAGCACTTAAAAGTGTACTTGGGTTTTTTCCTGAATGTTCTGTTTTTATCATTCTACCTCTCCTCTTYGGTTTACTATCAATGACTCTCTGCCATAAATCCAGAACTATTCRTTTTGATCAGGCTTGCTGCAATTCTGAAATGACCTGCTTTGCTGCAACTTCTGTTGTGTTAGATGTCAGTCCAGCGTGGAGCTCAACAGAGGGTGAAGCGCTCTTTTTGTCTGCGGGGCTTTACCTGCAGGACCAGATGCCTTTACTTTTATCAGGATTTCCCAAGACAGTCTGTGAAATTAGTGTCCCATTTTCTATATCTCTTTACAAGCCCAGTTCACTCAGATGCATCGACCACTAACAGACCTTCAGAGGACCCTACCCGCTATTTTGCATCTTCCATTTCTGCTTTGTTTGGATTTTGGAGGTTGAACTGGGCCTATGGAGAGGTTTTGATGAGATAGCTTCCTCAAAGATGACTGCAAGTAGATCACCACTGTCACCTGCTTCATTCTCACTGGTTGAGCGGTGTGAGGGTGGGAACACATGGAAAGGCAGCTCTCGTGGACCCAGGGTACAAATGCCATATGCAGCTGGAGCAGCCATTCCCCACTGCCATTGGGAGAACATCCGATAGGAAAAGGCACAATCTTCACCTTTCAGAGCCAGCTGAAAGCTTTTCAGGTAGCACAGGCAGAATGAACAGGAAAGGTCAGAAAGGGMAGGCTTTCCTGGCTGCAGCCCCCACCCCGTGGGGGTGGCCCATGGTGAGAGGCAGGGCCATGGCCACCCAGCTGTGCTCTGCTGGAACACCAATCCGCCTATGCTGGAAACTGATGCTGCCACGTATCACTCCCCAGATATTGCCAAGTTATAATGGCTTTTCTCCTGCAGCCAAGCGTCTCATGGGGTGCTCCGGCTTCTGCTCTTCATTCSGTGCCATCTTTCCTCTTTGCATGCTCCTAACAGTAGTGCTTTACTGTCCTCTACAGAGCAGAGCTTCTTTCTCTTTGCTTTCCCCCTCTTTCACTGAATTTAGTAATCTCCTCTTTGCAGCCCATCTGAGTCCCTAGAGGCTTCTCTTAGTCATTGACTTCTGCATTCATGTCTTTTTGAGTTATGCCCTCTCACCAGTAATTTTGTGACTTTATTGGATTTCTTCAGCCTCATTCAGGACATTTCATTGGCCACCCAGACAGAGAGGTGTGCTCTGGATTCAGGCTTTTATTGACTAAGGTATAGAGGGTCCAGCTGTTTCAGGCTATTTACTTCTTTTTAAGTTTTAAGCAGGTCTCTGGCATCCTGGCCAGCAGTCTCACCGTTTCTAGTGCTGCTTTAACATAACCCACTCTTAGGTCAAAGGAGCATGAAATCTCTCTAGGCCCAGTCCTCTGTGACAAAGGCTGCCTGTACCCTGGCCTGTGCAAAGTTTGTCACGCAGATCGTCTCTTATTGTATTTTGTAGGCAGACTGGGCACTGCAAACCTCCATCTATCAATTTTACATGCTGTGTCAGATAACATCTTCCACATTCCCACTGTGCTGAGCTGGAGTGAATGCATCCTGAAACAATCCATATTACAGAGATAATTGCTTTGTTATATAAATATTATACCCATCAGGCATCTGCCTATCCCTATAAAGGTAAGGTTAGGAAGACTTGGGATTGCTGGAGCCATTCATTAGTCCATTCTGGTTCCTTCCCCTTTTGAAATTGAGCGGGATGGTTAAGGGTCATGTATCAGCCTGTCCCCGACTGTACTTATGAATAATAAATGGTCACTAGTCCACACTATGGCCCACTGAGAGAGAGACCTTTTTTTGGTTTCATTGAATGAAACCACAATTGATTTCAAGGGTGGCAGGATCAGACCCTTAATGCAATTTTGGTTCACATGTGAACTGTAATCTGACAATCAAAAAAACCCCTTGTTAACATTATTCCAGCATCATTTAAGCAGAAAAATAACTTCAGGAGAATGATAATTGGGTGCTAAGAATGGGAATGAGATGGAATAAGTTGAAAATTAGTTGGGTGAGAAAGAGAAGAAAGAAGAGTGGAAAATCAAAAATGTGTATARTTATATTTCACAGACATGTTTTTAACCCCTTTGTAGGGAAGGTTTTTCTCAGAGAAAAGTTGTCCAGAGAATTCTGTGCTAAGTTACAGGTGTTATAAATGGATTTGAGCTTAAAATGACCTCTAGCACTGTCTGTGTCCTGCACAGGGGGGTGTGCAGAGCACTCAGACCATCTCATGAAATGCATGGCTCATATTAGTCCGGCTTTTCTGAGACATAAACTTACCAGGTCAGCCAGAGGCAAGCCTGGAGCCAAAGCCTAGCTTATATTGCRGCTCTAGAATTGTTCAGCATTACCAGCTGAACAATTGATTCAGCTGGTGATGATCTTAGTGGAAATCTGCGAATATTGGTGGTTTTTCTTACTACTTTTATTTCTGAAAATAGGGGCAAATGTGATAGCCTCTTCCTTTATAAAATAAATTTCTTAGACCTCGTGGTTGCAGAAAGATATTTCAGATTATGGTTAGAGTGAACACTAAGGGTTTTGACAGAAGCAGTTSGTGAATATGCAGAAGTAAATGTCAAATCTCCTTCTTGTTGCCTGTTATTATCTAAGGCTTTTGAAAATTTGTGTTTGGCACAACTGGTTGCCTAAGTGTTGATTTATGTTTAGGCTTTGTGCTTAGAACTGGCATTGTATAACAGTTAAGGACTAGCAGACACCATAACTCAGCCTTTTGTGAACCGAAATGGTGCATGTGAAGAGACACTGTGTGCACAGGCTGGATTCCATCTGGGCAGGCACTGCGTGCACATCATGCTGAATTCCACCTGGGCCGTGTTGCTGGGCCGTCTGCTAAATGCCTGCTAATTCTGGGGGACACTCACACTGGAAAATGATAGAAATGCCTTTGGTGGGCCCTCCTTTGGATTTTGGCCTTACACAGCCTTTGGCRCACCCTCCCTTGAAGAAACTCAAAGCTCTTGTCACCAGGTTCAGGCGAGAGGGGCCCGTGGGAGGTGCGTGCGTGATAACAGGGACTGGGATGACAGAAAATGCCAGGGGCCCAGCTCTTTTTTTCTGGCAGGCATAGTCACCATTCACTCTCTAATACAGGCCTTGAAATAGTGACAGGATTCCTGTTCATAAATGTATTCAAAAATCCATTTGTTACTGGGTCCGGTCTCACCACTTTAGAGCTATTGCCATCTGATGCACACACTGTGTTTTGGTTCAAAACAGAAATAGCCTGATGAAATTTCTTGCTAAAAGGAAAGTTATTGCACATGTACATTACTTATTTTTCATTGCCTCAAGGGGAACCACAAATGTGTGTTGTTTGTAATTAATTGCTGGGTTATGTAAAGAGTGCTCCATATAGTGAAGTGGAGCGGGATGCTTGACGCAGCAGTCAGATTCCTCCCCTTACACTGCCGAGCAYATTTTTCTCCCAGTCTAGAGTAGCTGTTCTTGTCCCACTCGCAGTAGATGGTTGTATTTCTTTAGAGTGCAGATGTTTGTAAATAGACATTGATTTCCACAAGATGAGCCCTTCAACACCTCATTGGAAGATGAGTTTGGTGACTTCTGAAATAATGAGAGACCTACTGTGGTTGCATACTACCGTTTATCCCTCCAGAACGTGATTTTGTCTTTAGAGTTGCTTTTCTTTGTAAGATCCATGTTCAAGTTGTGTGTTTCTAGTCCTGCATCCATTTAGCATCCARTGCCAGACACTTACACCTGGGAAAAGTGAAAATTGAGTGTGGGTCTATGCACTAGAAGTAATGSCCCCTCTTTTAAAGCACCATCTGCAGGGGTGGAGGTGACAGTCCTGGGTGGAAGGACACAGCTTCCTGCTGTGCACTGGCCATCCAGCTGAGCACATCCAAAACATTCTGATCTCCATGTCATGATCTTAGTGCATTTAGTGGTGTTTATCCTGGCTGCCAGAGGTTTGAGTAAGTGCAGGATGAAGCCCTCGTTCTGACRGGTTCTGGAAACGTGTGTGTAGTGTGTTTTGCTGGAGGAGGTCAGGCAGTGAAACTGGTCAGAGCAGGTACAGCATGGGAGCCACAGGGGTGGAGGGGTCAAGAAAATGGTTTTCAAGGGCATCCCAGGTGAACCGACACACTCACTTGCTGAGCTAACACATTGGAAGGGCTCGTCTTGTCCATGCTGCAGRGAAGCAAACGTGCATCCCTCTGCAGATGAGGGTTACAGCAGTGGGAGTTGCCCAGAGCTGGGTCAGATCCTTAGGACTAAGGGTGCTTGTTTTTTCACAGCCCAAACCCTCCTTGCACTCCTGGAGAAGAATGTCATGAGATGTTTGGGTTGTCTTTTGTTTCTGCTTTTCACTGTTTGCAAAAGGGTTCTGGTGTAACTGGATTTCTAGGCACTCCCATGATGCCAATAATATTAACTTTAACTGCTGTTAAACCTCTGGTCAATTATTTGATCTGTTGTCTTTATGTTTAAATCTCTAACCCCCTCTCAAATGTTTATGGACTCACTGTTGCCTTTGCTGAGCAGTATACTGTGTGTGTAATAGCCACTTTGTGTACCTTGGGCAAACATGAAAAACTGTTCTAAATACTATGTAGAAATCCATATGTTGTCTGGAATCTTGCTTTGCTTTTCATGCAGAAAGAGAACAGAAGAAACAGCATGTATTTATTAAAGCCATATTTCTTCAGATAGCTTAACCTCTGTTTTATAAATTGTATTTAACATCAGTATCATATTCTGTCTTAATCTACTGTTGCATTTTAAAGTCTGTTCCCATGTCAGTCTGGACTGGTCCACGCAAATCRGTCCAATGGAGAGAAAACAGAATAGTATTATGTAGTGTCTCTTTWGTGTTATATCCAATTTTATGCTTTKCTGAGAGCAGAAGTCACACTATAACAATCCCTCAAAGGCTCAGAGCTAAAGGAACATTAATCAACAGAAAGAGTAAGTGACTAAATATAATGTCCATGTTGGAGGAAAGGAGCTTGTATCTGGTTCCATGCACTCCATCTGATGCCTGGGACTTTTATCAACTAAAGATGAGGGAGAATCTTTAAAAAGAAATATTTGAGTAAGAATGATTTATCATGTGACTGGGATGAGTCCACTGGGAAAGGTGACTGGCCAAGTCCATGTTGACTAAGTAGATCAAGAACGAGYGCCACAGATACATCTCAGTTTTAAATGCCTGTTGGTCGGTCTCATTAATCTGCTAAATTACCCAGCTCAAATTGCTTATGTGTAAGTGTTACATCAAGGTACACTATTTTGTATTAGCTGCCATACAAAAAGGAAACAGCCACCGAAGGTAGGAGAGAGTGAGGGTGAGTTATTGGCTGTGAAATAATCCAGCAACAAAGTACTTACTCATGGGGAACAAAAATTGCCGAGAAATATTCACAGGGGTATCTGATAATGTCTAATTTGTTCYCAGAATCACACATCATTGTTTCTGCATACTCCAGAGAGAGGCAAAAACAGCACAGGAGAGAAACAAATATACATACAGACACACAAATAATTAACAGGCATGGGATCATAGAGTCCAGTATTAGATCTAGAATACAGTGAAGACACAGCATAAGAAATATTTATTATGAGCAAGGATGAAAAAACTTGACATTAGGCCTGGCTGATTGCAGTTATGAATAACAATTCCTAAATCATCCATGGCAAACTCTTCTTACAAAGGAAATGAATTGTTGCAACACAATACATCCTTGTTGTATCGATATGATTATCTAGTTATCCATAACATGTTGTAATTTGTTTTGATTTTTAAGTGTTCTTTAGCTGCAAAGCCTTAATGAGGCTTCTCTAAATTGATTAGGAACTGCAAGATACAGCATGGTTCACAGATTATTTCAGAGAGCTGTCAACATCCTGTGACTTTCATTTCATTGGATTTAATGATCGTTGGAAAAGGTGTGCATTACAGCCAGATACAATCACATTTGTCAGCATGATCCTTTTAAGTGCAATTCAATTAAAGTGTTATTCTCTAATTTTATTATTGCTCAAGCTGAGTGCTAATGCTAGCTACCAATAAAACTACAGGTAGATAATGGTATACAATTTAATTTAACTAATTGGAGTTTAGTGATCTAACATGCTTTTCATATCTTAATTCTTTGAATAATCTTTGATTTTTGCATCTGCTACAATTCTTTTAATGGAAAAGGGCAACTGAAAACATCAGTTACATTTGAGATTAAATTATCTAGTAACATCTGCCTTTAACAGTGTATCAGTATGCATGCGAATTTTCCTCTATTACCTGCCACTTGCATCCATTTTCCATTGTCAGTGTGCTTGACCTTGAAATTAATTTATCTAACTGTGCTTACATTCCTTATTAAGTTAACCGCAGACTTGGAGTGCCAGAAACATTCTCACCAAGGGGAAGCTGGCTAGATGACAAATTAAAGGGTCGGGAGCAGAGATAAACCAGTCCCTTCAACTAGAAAAAGCCTATACTTTTTCCTGTGACTGTGAAGAGTTACGGATAAATAAAGCACAGATGCATGAGCACATTAATACACTGGGATAAGATTATTTGATTTACTTGTAGACTCCTTACTGCTGCATTTCAATACCAGGGGTTTTTTGTTGGTTTCTTGTATCTGCTTTATTTTGGGACATGAATATTAACACTTGTAAACTAGGGGAAGCTAAGTTATTTTCACTGCAAATTTATAACAGGAAATTCTGTGATTGCAGTGCCTCAAGCTCTCTCAGTCAGTTCAGGTGTTTTGCTGTGAATTGAATGAACCTTAAAATATTTCATCAAGGCACAACAAAACCTGATCTTCAGGATGGTGGTGCTGTCCTGTCTCTCCAAGACACCATGTGACTATGATCCTTTGATGTGAACTGTAACATTTTGAATGAGGCAAATTTTTCTGTATTTTTCTATAAAGAAAATGGAAGAAATTTAGGCCACATCACTTTGTGCAGCAGGATGGCTTTATTTTGGACTCTCTCAGCTTTCTCTTTTCCACAGAGCTCTGATATTAGTGCAGAAAAAAGATTTCAACTGTGTTCTCACTTTCCGACAGTGAGGAAGCCATTAAGTTCCTCTTTGTCCTGAAGTCACTGTGAGCATCTGCAGTGGCAGTATGTCCACAGAGCACTCTGAATTTCTCCGACGACCTCTCTCAGGTACTCGCAGTAAACCCATTGCTCCAGTAAACAAATACATGCCTATCTTTAAAGGATTTATGACATCTCTGTGACAAAGCAAAATGCTATCATTCTCAAGATATAGATGGCAGTAAAGGCACAGGGGAGCACAAGGAGTTGCCTAAGGCTGTGCGCAAAACTTGTGTCCAGGTTGTGCTGTAACAACAGAAAAGTAATGGCACAGGAAAGTAACCCAATAACCCAGGTCTCCTCCTAATGGCACCATCACCAGGCTTCTCCAGCAGTGGTGTCAGCTATAGCCAAAAAGTGAATTCTCCTTTTTCTGCTGTATTGTGTGGATACATGTGTATCATGTCCTTCCCTTGAAGAAGTTTTTAGAAAGAAATCAAAAGCACTTACAAGGCCCATTTCTGATTGTCATTGAGGTTTTCTTTACCAAATGCAGAGATTCTATTGAAAAAAAACATCATCCCTTTCTCTTCCATGTTCTTCAGCTATGATATTTCCAGAAAGAATAAGCACAAATACCTTTTCCACATGTCCTTACTCAACAGTGTCCTTGGTTCCTAGCTACACTTGGTTATGGCACACTTTCAAAAATACATAATCCAATATCTAACATCAGCCATTTGCCTAAAACCATAGTTGATCAGATAGTTGGGAAATCACAGTGTTCTTCTTCCTGGTGTGAGTCATTGCCTGCACTTGACATGATCTTTCACACTGTAGATGAATTGAGTCCAGATTTCAACAGCTGGCTTCTAGTTTGAAAAAAAAAAAAAAGGCAGACTATGTGAGAAAAGTAGCTTTAATGTCAGAGGCAGGGTGGAGGGCTCACTCTGTGTGCACATATTGGCCTTTGTTTGGTTTATGTGTGGAAGAGGGATGCTGGCTGCCTTCAGGGACTTGGCATCGGGATAAGCATGAGAAAAGTCTTGAGTGTTACCAAGGCTGCTGATTGTTGATGGTGAAAATTCACTGATTATTGTCAAATATGTTGTGTTTAAAGAGTCTTGACAAGGGATTCATTCTGTTCCTGCTACCTTGCAAAGTCATGACGCTGCTGATGTGACATCACTGCTCACGAGTGTACAATGAGCCCACTTAATTATCATAATGCACTATTTAAGTTTTCCTGCTTTTCCTGCTGTGATTGTAGAATATGCTTTATATTCCCAGGACAACTAAGTTTGTCCATTCTGTCCTTTGCACATTGTGGCTACTGTATCTGATGTTAGTTATTTGACCGAACTATTTTTAAACTATGCACACTTACTGCAAAAGTTTCATAACTAACTTAGCAGCATATCACATGGTGATGCTGAGCTTAGCACGTACTATTCCTCAACTACATTCTTAAAAATAAAATGAATCAAGACATATGTTGCCTTTAAAAGACCAAGCTGGGTTCTATATTTCTAGTATTTTAATGACAACAAATCAAAATAGAACGGTTGATGAGCCTTTACTAGCTGTGAACTTAGCCTAAGAGCTAAGAACTAAGCTGGGCTCTCTCTGGGGTTTACTAACCTGGAAAAAAAGATCCTACTGATCAGATTCACTTCTCCTTCACCCTGCACCGACCTGGTCCATGGAGAGACACTTTTAAAATGAAATGAGCCATTTAATGACTCCAGTACTGGATGCTTTGGTGTTTTCTTCAAAACCCAAACAGAAGGTTATGCCATTAAAATGATGCATCTTCTTTCTGTTTTCTTTGACTATGAGGATTGAAGAAGGATCCTGCAGAAAGACTTGAACTTTGAGTCTTGGTTAAGAAACATAAAATTTTGCTTTTTGCCATACTCAAGATTTCTGTTTAGGCCGCTTGAACTGTGGCTAATGCTGAAATATTTCAACAGAAAATAATGTATGCCTGTACATAATTACAACCATGAGTGTTTCTTGAATTGAGATGTATCTTACTGAATTATTTAGCTTTATTTTATGTAACAATCCAAATCCATGTTCAGAGAAACTCTTCAGAAGCAAGAAGATGCAGGTTTTGTAAACTAAACAATGACATATTCACTCTCACTCAAAAAGGTCTATTTAGATTTTCCACCAGGGATAAATAGGGGAAATGTATGTAGATCTAAGTACTTTGTCATGATGCAGTGAAGTGTAGTCTGTACACCAGACCTAGCAAACTGTTAAATGATGCCATGGGTGCAGTGCTAGCGGAATTTTAGATGAGGTTTTATTTCATGTATATTAGTTTTTGTTTCTTCTATATTTTTCAGAAATGTTTTATTGCTTCTATCAATTGCAAGAGTACATAAAACTTTAATGATGAAGCAGTAAAAGAAATGATCTCCAAATATTACTGCAGATCCCTTGATAGATTTCTGTGCACTCTGCAACCTTTGTCTGAGCTAATTAAATAACCGGCAGAATAATTCTGGGGATGCTTACAGATAGCACTCCTGTGATGCTATTTCCAGAATGGATTCTTTTTCCTTAAACCTCCTTGTCTAGGAAGCCGCCCCAGAGCCATTCGACCAGGGACATACCAGGCCTAAAACTGCCTACAATGATTAACACAGGAACAGGAACAGAAATTAATGTGAAGGCAAAAAATAACCAAGAATATAGCAAGCCATCATTAAAGCTGTGTACAAATAAATAGAAGTGAAATGAAATTAAATTAAATTAAATGTTTGGTGGGCTCTGGAACATCTGCTTTTATAAATCATCATTAACATGATAAAGACAGTCTATTTTTCCATTCAATGAGTTATGTATATTGTCTTGTACAACTTGTGGTTGGGCAAGTTTCTGTTTTCCATCTGTGTCTTAAATATGCTATTCAACAGCTTTACTCCTAGTGCCCGACTAAACTCTGAAGTCTGAAAAACATATGTTTTCAGAACCCAGTGCTTTTTGTTTCTAATCTGACTGGTTTGTGTTACAGTAGTACAGCAAGGTCCCAAATGGATTTGGTGCTTTGTTGAACTGAGCTTCGTTGCAGAGTAAGAGTCTTTGCCCTGAAAATTGTAACCTTAAAGGGAGAAAAAAATTAATTTAACAGTGCTCAAATAGAGTGGAAACTGAAGCATTAACTGGTAAAATGACTGCCCACTACTTCACTATCAGCTGAACATCTGCTGAGCAGAAAATAAGATCCAGAATTCTTGATGCCCAGTGCATCCTGTGTACCCATCCTTTTGCAGTAGTTCTCTGACAGAATGAAGCTTTGCTGTCTTTGATGTCCTGTCAGGAGAAAAAAACCATTTTATACAAACTTATTTGAGTCTTGTCACCATTTCAAATGCTCCAAGGATGGGTAGGACATCTAAATATTCCTAAGACAGAGATTTAACTGATGTGAAACGTAAATGTGTTTCCAACTACAACATGATAGCACATCCATAACTTTGACAGAGCATTTTTAGGCCCCTGACAGCATTTTAGCTATTTAAAGAAGTAAATATTAAATGCTTACAGGAATTAATTAACAAGAATATGCAATCTGTAAGAGCATTCCAGCAGCCACATCAGAGACAGAAGGTCAAGGCCCCATTAAACTGTGCAGATGATCCTGGGAAAGGCGCTTGGTCTCTCAGAGCGCTTGGCTGCRAGCAAAGGCCAGGCAGGCTGCAGTGAGAAAAGGGATCTCAAGCCTTTGTGCGCTGTCCTCCAGCCCCCAGGCTGCTGTTCTGTGCTGTTAGCAGCAGCATCAGGGCTTATGGCATGGGGGCAGGCACTGATCTCAGCTACTGAGCACATCAGACTCTGAGAGCCAGGAGGACCTGGAGGGGTTTGTAGGTGAAAGCCACTGGCTGAACTGTGTTCAGGAGCAAGCTGGGCTCAGATGGACCTTGCTTAGCGCAGCTTGTAGCTCTGCTCACTACAAACCTCTTCCTCTGGGAGGCAGGAATTGGTGTTTTTGTGAGGTAGGACAAGACTTGTGTCACCTGGTCCAGTGGGAGCAGAAAATGTGGGCTTGGGTGTAGGTGGGATGTCTCAGCTCTGGACTAACTCTCTCTGGGTCCTGGCAGCCCTCATGGCTTGAACTGCCTCAGGTAATGCTCGGCTATTCCAGTGGGCTGTGTTCACACAGATCTACAGAGCCTGGGGGACATGAAGGACCCAACTTTGTGTGCATGCTCTCTAGATAAGCAACGTGGCCAGGACTTMGTCTTGTGTTCCTCTGTGCACAGAGGCTGAAGCTGGACAGCAATTGGCTTATTACAGTGAGTATTAATTCTTTATATTAACTGGTAGTGGAATTAAGTGAGCAATTTATTCATTCTTGGAATATATTAGGACGCTCTTCAAGTAGAGCCCCTATCTACTAACGTAGTACTCAGTGTAGACTTTGTCCTTTCAAGGAAATTTTTCCACTGTGATTGGTGTTTATCTTAATGCTGAGCTTTTACCACAGCTGGGTAAGAAAAGATGCAAACACTTTTTGCATGAAGGTATTTGCTGCAGTTGAGACACTGATGTTTTCCTGCAGCAAATACAATTTCTGTCCTGCCCTGGTGATGACATGGTCTTGCAAAGCTTCCCAGAAGCACAGACATCTCCCTCCCAAATGCAGTAATTCCTGGAATTGTGATACTTTAAAGTGGTTTCTGGAGGTATCCACAGTGATGCAGGTGTATTTTAGGACACTTGTGAGCTGGCTTATTTCTGAATTGTGCTGTTGTATTTTTTTTTCTATTTTTAATCACTGTGCTAGTTTGCAGATAAGTTTTTCATAATGTCAGTGTCTACTGCAACACACGCTGCATGAATCATTCAGCAGAGCCCATATTGCTTTTGAAAGCTGCATCAGGTCTGGGTATAATGTCAAATTATGAGCAGTAGTGACCAGGAAAGAGCTGCACTCTTGAAACTGTTTCCATTTGATTTGGTCTCCTCAGCTTTTTAATTTACTGCTTAGATTAGGAAATTCCCAATGACCTCTGAAGAGTGGGAGTTTCCATCCTCTCCCCCCATGCTGAGGCAGCTGGGAGCCAGCCCTCGGCAGAGTTTGGAGTAATCTCAGGGCTGTTGTAGCTGCTGCTTTCAGGGAGGGTTCCAGAGGGGTTGCTTTTTTGGCCTAAGATTGCCGGAACATCGGAAGCTTGTGTGTATGCCCTGACATCCCCTGCTGCCGGGGGCTGGGGAGGCTCACTGCCTGCATGGGCTTTAGTGCGTGGAGCAATGCTGCCAGCAGAGCAGCATTTCCAGGTCCCCCACCGGCAACAACCTGGAGCACTCCGTGTGCTGACTCGACCGTGCCTCCTCCCAGGTAGGCTCTCTCTGAAGTCCCTGTGCCGTATCACTGAACACGAAGTAGTTTGAACTGAGTTGTCGTCTTTGTTTCTTCCCCAGGTCATTAGCGTAAAATTCAAATAGGTTAAGATATTATTCGTCTCTAACACTGTGAGGGGACAGAGGCCTGGCTAGCCCAGGTAATCATAGCAGAATTCAAAGCCCACGGTTGTGCTTTCAAGCAGCAATAGGTTACTCATTACTGCAGCTTTGAACAGCTTCCCTGTGGGTTGTGTGCATCTCTGCCACCAGCACTACTGGCACCGATCAATTAGTGTCACAAGCACTTTTAGAAAGGGCCAAGCAGGGAACGTGTGTGGAGCTATTCTCCCACCTGCTGTTCTTACTGGTGAAGCTGGAGGGATCTGGCCTGCCGGCATGGTATCTCTTTGGGAGCTAATTAGTTTGGAAGATTACAGATACAGGCTGCCTGATCAATCTCCTCCACAGCCCTGTAAAGGGAATAGGTAAATGTCATTTTCATAACACCGGCATAAAAATTGAGGAGTAGAGGCCAGATGTGCTCCCTGCCACAGTTCACAGCCGTCAGATCCAGCAGCATGGGGACTGGAGCAGATTCCTCCCCGGGAATATGTGGGATGGGGGAAGCTGCTCCTTTTGGAGGGAATCCTGAGGAAGCACAAGTGGCAGGTGACCCTGGTGAACACAGGAGGAGAGTCAGTGTGCAAGGTTCGCTTTGAACCCACTGGAGCCGCTGTTCTGCAGAGGGGCCCCATCATAGTCCCCCGAGCTCTGTCCCCAGCCTGGTGCTCTGGCTGCAGCTGGTTAGACTGTGCCCCTCACTTTTCCAAATGCCTCTCTCCCATTCTGTTTTCACACACACATAGCCTGTGCTGTTGGACTGCTGGAGGGGAGACTTGCTCAGTGTGGTTTATGCAGTACCTTGTGCCAATCGGGAGGCAGGGGGTTCGTGCTCCTGCCTCATTACTCAGGTCAGTGGAAATAATGACAAGGTTTTTCTTAGATGTACATTCAGAGCAGTCTGCAGTTAAGATTCTATCAAAAATGAAAAACAGTGTGCAGCAAAATAATTATTTTTGTAAGGCTTTTCAGATTTTACCGATGATGAGGGAAACAGCGGGAGTTCTCAAAGGGAATATATTTTATTGATGCCAAGGAATTATTGCATCAGTATTAGAACTTCAGGGGCATGTAAATGTTCGGGACAGTGAAACATTGCATTATTAGGGAAAAATTGTGCTTTTGAATAGGAGAGAAAAAAATATTGAAATGTTGTAAGAAAGTTATTTCTACGATTATATGGGTGATTTGGAAACATGCTGTTGCTGAAGTGGGTCGCGGACAATTCTTCTTGTCCTTCCTTTCTTCCTCTCATGCAGTTCAACTATAGCTCTGGAATAGCTCTTAAAAAAAAATCATTTTTCACCTGCATTTAAAAAAAACCAAAGAGAGTCAGTGACTATTGAAGAGTGAGTGGTTAAAGATGAGATTCACTTGAAGTTGCTGCCTGGAATTTGTGGTGTTCTAAAATTTTCCGAAGTTTTTTGTTTTAATGAAGAAAGAAGAATGCTTTGTTTTCCTTTGCCAGTGTCCCATTTCAGTGTTCCAGTCTAATAAGCAAAAGCCAAATTTTGTTTCCTGATGGATCAAAGAGAGAATGCCCAGAGCAAGCCTGTGTGATGTACACAAACCCAGCGCCTTGCTTTGCAACCAGCAGCACAAACGCTTCCCTCGAGGGCAACATTGGGCAGTGCAGATCTGCACAGGGACCCCAGTGCAGGAACCAGAAGCAGTCGCTGTCTGCACAGGGAACACCTTTCTCAGGTGCTGCTGTGCTGTGTAGGTACCAGGACTGCTGCAAGGGCAGCGAGAGCCATCTCTGAGGTACCTTTCACATCCCCAGTGCCCTCTGCAGGTGCACTTTTTTCTGTTTCTCTCTGAGCATTTGAAATGCACATCTTGTTCACTTAAATTTGTTGCTCATTTCCAGAAATGCAAGCTGGGTTCTTTCTGGGGGAGAATTGGACAGTTAGGAGTCTAGTTCCACTTTTTCCTCTATAAGCCTACTTTCTCCGTACTGGTAAGATGATGCCAGTTATAAATATGTTTTCTGTTTTGGTTTTAATGCCATCCCAATGCTGGCCAAAACCTTGTTAGGCAAAAGTCTAATTGAAGCTGCAATTATCCTCACATAACTTGCTTAATTAGAGGACCATTGTATACTCTACCACCAAACATATTTTTGGAAGATGAAAATTGCTAGAACAAATTTTGCTGGAATAGTTACAGTAGCAGAGCCTTTTCAACACCAGCTCCAGCCTCGCCAGGACCTTGCAGCTGAGCAGCTGCTGAAGAAATCCAGTACCCCCAGGAACAGGCCTTGAAGAGTACATTCATTCATTGCCTCTCAGCTGAGCATTGCTCTGGAGTCTGGGGTCTTGAACCTGCTAAGAAGTTTAGTRAAAGAGCCCCTGGAAGCACTTTGGGAGGGGAGCTGAAGAGGATCTGTGTTTTATAGCTCTCCCGCCCAAGCTCAGTCCTGTCCTTGCATTCATCTTTTAAAGAGATACCATGCTCCCACATTTACATGTCTGCCTTCCCCCCTTCAACAATGCATGACTCCTTGACCTACTATTCTTAACCTTAACTGACAAAAAGATTGTAATATAAATAGGACATTTATAACTAGCATTGGAAATCTCTTCTGTTGTGTGATTATCTACAAAGTGTTATTACCCCCTTTTTGCACAGGAAAATACGCCTAGATTCTCATTGATCCACCTTGAATCAATGCTTTTAAAAATCTTAGACACATTTTACTTAAGAGCAAAAGCATGCATTTTATGTTTTGACATGGTATTATTGATTGGAAAGGAGAGAGCAGTGCTCTCCACCTGACTGTCTCCTCAGTTTCCTAGTCTGGCAGTGTCTGGTAGCACAACATCCTTAATGGCTTTGCTCCTGTTTTCTCTGCTTGTTGCCTCTCCTCTTTATCCTCCCAGTCCTCAGCACGATGTCTTTCTCAGTTTTTTAAAGTAATCAATATTGTGCTCAAGCCTCCTGCTGTTCGCTGTCACTCATATTTGGCACAGCTATAAATTATGTATGGGTCTTTCTCGGCCCATATAAAATTTCTATTGCATTTGTCAATTGCTAATCAATAGTTCACTTTTCTTATCCTCAAAGACACACACGTGTTCCGAAGTTTTAACGCAAGCAGACTTCCCCGCTTACATGTAGATGAGGAGAGCAGTGAGACTTCAGCCGGTAAGTGAGAAGCTGCAGAGGTACAAATCTAGACCTGGTGGTGTATTTGAGAAGACATTAACATAAATCCTCTATCTACAGGGCTTTGGTTTCTGCATTTCACTGTGGAGCTACGTGTTACACAGGCATGTTTTAGCATGGCTTTTCTTACCTGTGACCCTTTCAACCTCCACTGCACAAGATGCTCACAGTGGCAGACTATTTGAACTTCCAGAGCTAATGGCATCTGACATTTAAGTCAACCTTAAAGAAATCTCAGCAAACCCACTCACTTAAACTAATATGTCAGTGTCTCTTTAAGGAAGCTTATTGACAATCTTTGTAAAATGTCATGTTATGTTGATGTCTCAATCAAGTGCATGACTCTCCCTCCCCCCTACCTAAATTTTCACAAGCTTTGAAATTGGGTTGCAAACCAAAAAAGGAACAAATAATTCCTTTGTATAAAAAGTGCATTTAAAAAAAGTTGGATTGCTGACTATCTGAAATAAGTGAGCAAGCCCTGTAGCATCAACTTCTGCTGCAGCATCTTTAATACATACACGAGTTCTGTTAGCTGAGGCAAGGAGAAAGTACCAGTGGAGTGAGACTGCTTGAAACCATATTTTGCTTTAGGCAAAACAGTGTGCTAAAAGAGCTGAAAACAAGAAAAGCTGCCTACTGCTATCCCTGCAACATTAAACATCAAAACTCGAGCCATTTGCTAGTGAAGGTTGGTCGCTTGAATAAATGCTTGAGATTTGAGAAACTACTGGTCACGATGGGGAGAAGAGAGCTTCAAAAACCTGACACCTCTCATCACTCCAGAAGACCAGTTGCTGCCTAAGTAAATCCTCAATTAGGGCTGTTGGCTGCAGGTCCTGGAGCTGCACTCGACAGAGGGATTTGCTAGAGCACTCTCCATTTACAACTATATGTGCTACAGCCCTTTCTGATTTGGAGTCCAGCAGGGTTTGACCTTCAGGCCATGCTGCAAAGGTCTTTTTGCTTCAGAACAGATGGTGCCACTTTTATTCACACTGAGTAGTGTTTTCCTCCTTAAGAGGGCTGACATCTCAGCTAAATTACACTAAAGTAGGTGCAGCTGTCTGGCTTTTCCAAGCTACACTGATGGGAGAGTGGGTTTTCAAAAAGGCCTCATGCTCCAAAATGCATTTGGGTGACTACTTGGTGTCCAGGCTTTTGTCTGAGAACTGGGGAGATGTGAGCCAGGTGTCATGCGGCAAGGAGAGACCAAAACGACAAAAGCTTGTGCAAGCAGGTGTGCAGCTCATCTGAGCTACAGCAAATGACTTTTTTTATCACAAAGGAGTACAGAAGTTGATGACAGATTGGTAATGTAAGAGGTAAAGAGATTGTATTATTAATGGAATAACAAATAGTTTCATAGAAAGTTGATTCCCGTGCATGGGTTAAACCTCTTTCCCTGAGATAGCCTAAGGGTGGTTGAGCAGAGGAATTTGGATGACTGGATGGTGAATCCAGATCATGGCAATCTAGAGATGGAGATCTGGATCATGGATGTCTAGAGATGGAGATTGTGGAGATCTCAGTCTAAATCTCAGTAGAGAAACTCCACTGGTCTTGGCGATTCCAGGTTCACGCAGGTGTGACCTAGAGGGCTATGCAGCGCAGTGCCTTCCAGCCAGCCCAGAGGTCCCCCCTACCTGAATACAACAGGAGTCCCTTCCCTAGGTGTAGAGGAATGCTTGTTCCTGGGCCAAGAGAACAAATATAGGACTGACAGCCAGAAGTAAAGGAGAGGCTCAGTCAGTGTCATAAGGCATCAGAGAGGCGGACTTGGGTGGCAGGATCACCTCTGCTGGCTTCCTTCTGAAGCTTCTGCCCATTAGCAGAGCTCCAAAGTACTTAATAAATTAATTTTGGAAGGACTCAGTGCCCCATGCCCTGTCCTGATTAGCAGTATCACTTCCAGATGAGCTGCGTGTTTCCGTGTGCAGAAGCCCTGTGCCTGTGTGCCTCTCCTTGTCCTTCTGGCAGGGTTTTATCCAGTCACTTCTATTATGACATATTAGATTTCTGGACTGAACTTAGATGGAAAAAAAGAGAAAACATGGGGAAACATGAATTCAGAGTGCAAGTGAAACTTCTTTGCAGTGAGAGAAATGGGTTGTGCATGTACCTCATAACAAACACTCGGGTATGATCTGTGCTGTTTGACTTCAATAGCCTCTCCTCTGCCAAAGGCTGAGCTATGTGACAAGTCAGGCAACTCAGGAAGAGTGCAGGCTTTCAGTTCAGAGTCATAGCAAAACACTTCAGTAAAGGAACCCTATGGGCTTACGAGGCTTAGCTAAGAATCCAGAAATGCTTTAAGTTTTGTGACTTTTAACTCATCTTCTGATTCTGGAGAACAACGTATTTTGGCATGTGTGGTGCTGAACGGTAAGGGACATCAGACAGTAGCCCTTTCTTTTTCGTGTTCTTTCTTTCTTGTCTCTGGCAAATGGGGACAGATTAGCTGAGGTTGAGTGACGAGGTCACTGCCCTCAGCTATCTGCTGTGTCCCCACTGCATGGTCAACTGAGCCATTTGTGAATTAGCTGCTGAGCCACTGATTCCTACAGCACAGGGGTTTAAAGTGGGCTGAAATTGTTTATGGTTAACCTGCACATTAGTTCAGAAGCTGAACCATGATGCAGAAACGGTTTGAATGCTAGTGTATCAAGAGTGGGACAGACAGTATGGGACAGTAATGCTTCCTTACCTATCAAGCAGAGCTGATGCTAGGTGTCTTTCTACTTGTGCAGTCTGAGGCAATGATTAAGGCTCTTACAGCTTGTTATAATTTGCATTTGTCTGAAAAAAACCTATGTTCTCTCCCTTTCCTGAGAGAGGAAGCCATTTGATTCACTGCCTTTCCCCATTGACAGGAGGGTTTCTGTGCATGCACAGGACCCAATAAAGTCAGCAGAGAAACTGAGAGTGAGAGATTTGGCCATGCAGAGAAAGTTGCAAGATGAATTAAACTTTTTCCACTTGGAATTTTCAAGAAGATATTTTTCCTGGTTCTATTGAAGCATAGAGCATCCCAGGGACACTTCTTTGTAAATATCACTCCTAAATAGTTATTTTTTAAGACCCTTGACAGAAAAAAGGCAAACATTCCTTGGATGCACTGGTCACCTTGGTGTCTGCCCACAGGCAGTATCCAGGAGGTGCTGTTTTGATAGACATACCAACCAACTTCCTGCCTTTATTGTTTCTGTTTGTAAGGCACCCTTTTATACTTGGAAGTGGGGAAAGAAGGCTGAGCTTATCCACAGCAGAATACACCCCTCTGTGCATCCTTGCACATTTTGCTTTTCTAGAGTTAGTGTTTTGCCCTAATATTGAACGCTTGTATTTTAGAGCAGATGGTTAGGAAAGCTAATAGGGGAAGAGCAACTTTTCTTGCTGAGACCCTAAGAAGTGCTTGTTTGAAATCTTTTTCCTGATGTCTGTGCTAGCCAGGCCATGCCCTCACAGCGCTGCAGAGGGCTCTGTGCCCAGCAGCACAATTCCCTGGAAAACCAGATTGCCGGCCACCGAATGGCGCAAAACCTTTTTGTCAGTGGAAATCTTCCATGGTCTTTCCAAACTCTGACAAGCCAACAAACAAGACCAGAAGTGCTGCTCATTTCCTACGGGCTCTAATTCTCATGGCGCCAATGGGAGCTGCTCATCCCCTTTGGGAGAGAATGGGAAACAGGAGGCCAGGAGCCCTGCTGGCGCCCGCTGCCAAAAGTCTGCAGAGGGGCTGGGTTTGTAGGATTGTAAATCATCTGGAGCAAGAGAGCTACGTTAGTTAATCCCAGATGAGGATCAGATCACCTGCCTTGCAGCCCAGACCATTTCCCCAGGACCACTGCACTGGCTCAGATCCTGTTGGCTCTAATTCCACCCTTTGTTCTATTTTTGTACAGTAGGTTTTTTAATTAGTAATTGTGCTGAATTTATAACACGTTGTGACTGCACGTCCCCTGAGCATAAATAGAGCGCAGAGAAGAAAGGGGGCAGTGATTTAATGCCAGATCATCGTGGGCCCAATTCATAAAAATGTTATACTTTTTATGTAGGAGAAGGAGCGTCCGTGTAACATATTTGGAATTCATTGAATCTTCTTTCTTATGCATAAAAGTTGCCAACTGCTCATTACTCACTGAAGGGATTCATAACTCAAAAGAGGGCAGATGCAGAAGAAAAATGAGCATGCCCTACTTAATGTGTAAAATTCAAATATTAAAAAAAGAAAGAAAATCTGGCAGGGATACAGGGTAAGTAAATCATCCCTTTAAAAAAGAAACCTCTAATAATTACCTAAGTACAAGATTCATGGCTGATAACTAGTCAGAGCAAAGATATGCACATAACTCTACTTCAGCTTTTAAACAGCACCCGTGATTATTTTTGTTTGAAACAATGGCAAGTCTGTTTTCCTAGCAAACTGTATAGTTCAAACAAAACTTTAATACATTTATTGGGGGAGCCACATGCAGGAAATAGATTATTAGGGAAGAAGATGTTCTTCCATTTACGGTGATCCTAGAGCAGAGAATACAGAGAAAGCACATTAAGAAGCACTTCACATTTTTCCTTTGCTGTAACCCAACCCAGACTTGTGCCCAGAAGAGACAGCCTCCTTTGATCATTGCAGATCCATATTGACATGTCCCATGCCATCCTTCACTCTCTAATCTCTCAGCACTGTGCACATTGAACACATTGCTGTACACACACTCATTACCGTTCTGAACAAGAAACCACAAATACTGTACCAGAAACCACAACTAGACAAAAGTCATTGGTCAAAGATCATTTACATTCCTTTTTAGTTGCTTTTCCCTCCAGAGAAGCTCTGATTTATCAGGAGATTTGAGCTGCAGTTTTTTCCCAGCACAGTGCTTCTTTACACTTGGGTGGGGACAGGAGAGCCGAGGGGAGATGCAGGAGCTTTACTTTGCTGCTGCTTTTTCTTTTAGATTTTCTGACTTCCTAACTCTCTTTCACATCGAGCGTGAGAAACTTCACTCTGCTGTCTCTTCTCACCCGTCTTGGCACCTTTCTCGGAGGAGGAAGAAGGTGGAAGGAGAGCTGGTGTCACATGTGTTGTAACTCCGAGTACAAAGCCCTGGCAGCAGACAGAGGTGCAGCTGTGCCTTGCGGGGTGCGGAGCTGCCGTGCACCGAGTGCCAAGGCAGTACCGGCTCAGTGCAGAACCTCCACACTGGGGTGTGGTTTAGGGGTTTGAGCACTCGCATGGGGAGTAGTGTTGATATCAGACAGTAGGTGTAAAATTAAAGGATGTTTTGAAAGCAGTGAGGATGTCAGGCCCAGCACTCCAGCACTGGTACATTAGCGATGCAGCATTTCAGCTGGAGAGCAGGAGGGCTGCTGCGGCCACAGCACTGCTGTGGTGTGAGCTGGGCAGCCCCTGGATCTGTGCTTGTGGTGGCTTCTGGTGCACCAGGTGGTCCCTTTTCACCCTTCCTCTAGGAGAGGGAGAGAGCACGCACATCTTCTTGGCACCTCCTATTTACTGATGGTACCTCGACTCACTCCCTGAAGCTACATCTATGCTTGCAGAGACCTCAGCTCGCCCCAAATACATCAAGGATTCTGGTGGAAGTGGCAGATAGGGAACCAGCCAAGCAGTTTTTGTCTTTCAAGGCTGACTAGTACATAGACATCCCATAGCAAACTGTAGAAATCATTGCCATCAGTTTCAGTGGGAGCACCATAGAGCCCTTAATGAGGCCAGCTATAAGGACATGGATTTGACATCAGAAGCAATTCCTGATGTGCTTGTTATCTGCTCTCGGAGGAACCCTAGCTTGCTTTCACAGCTGGCAATATACCAAATCCAACAGCTTATTCTGGAGTTCTCTTTGTTTTTTTACTAATAGGCAAGATTCACAGACTAGACTGAAAGACATAAATATTGGAGACAGGGTCTAAGGTGTGTATCTGCACTCATTTCATACTGGAGATCTTAAGAGAACTGCAGGCAACCCTGCCCACACCTGCATTTTTTTAAGGGGATGATGGTTTCAGTTGGCAAAAGTCACTGAGCTCCAGTGGGTTGTTAGGTGATGCACTTTGAAAGCACGTAGCAATCAGATGCCATACCCCATCCTAAGTCAGGCATGGCCAATTTCTCCCTCCCAGCCAGACTTCCCCCTGCACTTGCAAATGGATGTAACAATTCCCTGCCCTGCCATTCCCAGCTAGCATATACAGTTCCTGCAACTAGTCAAGAGCTGCTCAGTAGCATCACAGAGATGACCGCATTTGAATGGACTCCCAGGCAATTCCTGTGCACATAAAGTTCATTAAAAAAAATGCCTGAGATAAGAGCAGCTGTGTGAACATAAGATGCTTCATTATTTTATTGGGCATCAGATTTTTATCTCACTTGCACAATTTTTTCACTGGATTGACCTTATTGCCCTCATTGAAGTTTACTAATAATTTATACAGATCAGAATCAGTCCACATAATTATATATCATAATTATCAGCTGCTATAAATTGGGGTTGGTCCACTGAAGTCTAATTACACCACCTAAGGAGCTGACTCATTTGTTATGACTCTGTTATACAATAGATTGAAGCTAATTATACTGTATGTCTATGTGTGCATCTTGGTGTGTATTTTCCGCCTCTCTTTATCCTCTTTCATTCCCCATTGATTCTCCAATGTTTCCAATTACATTAGTTATTTTGCTCCCTGTGGAAATAGTTTCCAAGAGACACTTTTAGGAGCCTGGAATTAACTGACACTGTGGAAGCTCAGTTTTGTGGCCTTGTGTTTGCTGTGATCTAGAGGTGTCAAATTGCCTACATTTTTACAAATCTAACCTTTCAACATGTTTCAGAGTCAAATTTATAGCTGTATATATGCTTACAGTTGATTCATTCTAACATCCCAAGCAGAAAGTATTTCCCCTCCTATTAGAAAATGAGCCTTTGATGAAAAATGCAAGGAAATGGCATTTTTGTTTGCAACAGTGAGAACTGGAATCCTTTGACAGCACTTTTTTTGGAAAGGTAGGGCAGAAGTGACCATGGCCTGTCACTGTTCATCCCAGGCACCCTCTGAATCTGATCTTGCACATACACAGTGCTGGTCAGGAGTGGGCAGTGCTGTCCAAGAGTGGACAATGCTGTTCAGGAGGGGGCAGTGCTTCACAGCCCTTTGGTGAGACCTGGGGAAGGCCCCGCAGGCTCAAAGCATCCCTGAACACGTTCCAGACAGCTCTGAGCCATGCTCTGCCATATGATCCAAACTAACTTGTCTGATGACTGGTAGCAAGTTTCAACTGTTACTAAATCAATTGGGGAAAGCTTCCAGAGATGGCGTTGGGCATGTGAGATTGAAGCGTCCAGATAAGGAGAGCATGCAATGGGTATATCCAATGCTATTGAGAGTTTCAGGAAACAGCTGACGTGGGGCTCATTCGAATTTCCAGAGGCTGGGAAGTATAAACAGTACGCATTTAAATGTATTAAATATAGCAAACATTTTTATTTGCTCAAGTGTGCTGCAACCAGAGTGCCTTCTCTTTTTTTTTTTTTTTTTACCTTGTTCTGCCTTTTAGTGCCTGCAGTCGTTTTATTCACTGATTTGTTCTGTATTAATTGTAGTGTTGTGGCTTGCTGAGTAACAAGTCCGTGACCATCCCAGCACTCCTGTTGCTGTAGGATAATGCTGACCTAACAGGTTAGCAGGAATCACCGTTCTGCTCCCGCGTCCTCGTGGGGTGAGACGACGGCGTTCCCCTGCAGGTCCCTGCACGCCGCGGGTCACGCACGGGGAGGTGCCGCAGAACGGCGGGCAGCACAGCCCTGGTGCAGGGGGAAATATATCAGTGCAGTGGGTGCAAAACCGGTATTAAAATGTCATCTCATGTTTAACGAGGTTCTGCATGGAATGTTGTGTTTTTACCGAGCAAAACGTGTCCGCTGTGGTCACCTTCTCTGTCCTTTCAATCGAGGCATGTGTCACGCAACATCTGTTGAAGCATGGAGATATAAGGGTCAGGAACACAAGCTTAAATCAGACTTACTGCCTTGTAGTGGCTGTAGGACAGAAGACTGCTCACTTTTAACCACTGCTCACACTTTAACCTGCCAAGAGGACAAAAGAACAAAATGCCTTGGCTCATGCCATAGCTATTGCTCATCCATTTCCATAAGTGCTGTGGGAAGATGAAAACCTCAAACTCCCCAAGAGAAAAGTTAACTTTTTACTTTCTTCATCCATGCAATACCTTTCTAGTAAATCACCTCTCTGCTCAGGAGCAGGAGATCTCTCTTTCCTCCAGAAAACCTGCTTCTATGACTTACTGTGTTCAAGCTCTGGCTTCGTGTGGTGCAATCGTGGTATTAAAAAGAGGGATCTTCTGTCAGATACTTGTATTTAGGTGATGATAAAGAGATTAAAGTCAAAACCATAGGGAAAAGCAGACTAGCAATTAAACCATCAAGGACAACTTACTGCAGATTTTGTTAAATCCTCTGGGTTTTAACCAGGTGGAACCCAATCACTTTAACAGAGCCAGTGGTTTTACCAGTACAGCAATGGCAAGATTCCGCCCTCTGCACAAAATGTTTACAGTCTTTACCTCTGGTTCTTCTCTAGTTTCAGCTGCTTATACTCACTGTGTGAATTTATTAGTCACTTGTAATTTCTTCATTGATTTTTGTTAAACTGTTTCCTGGCTCATGATCTTGGCAACCTGTTTCTGTTGGTTAAACAAGCTTGCTTGTCAAGCAGGTTTTCCCAATGTCACAGTTCCAGTACTAACTCTCTTTATTGAGTAACGCTGCTTCTTATCCAGGATGAGATCAGACTTCATAACAAGTGGATCAAAGCCATCCAGTTCAGATCCAAAATTGGAGCTGAATCCAAGTATTCTTGAAATTTGAGGATGTTTGAGTTGAGTTCTGGTTTGACCCTTCCATGGGGAAAGATTCAAGCAATGAAGTTCAGAGTTGGATTTATGTTATCTCGTTATCTCGTTTTTAGTCACACATTTCAACATTGAGTCCATCTTTTATAACCAATGGTCAAATGTGAGGAGCTCCTGAGCTGTCCAACAAAGAGGTTTAACACCTGCTGAGATGGGCAGCGCAAGATTTCCCCAGAAACGCTCTGCTGTACTTAATGTAACTTGTGCTGGCAGCTGGAGAAACCTGGTCAGTTAATAGATGGAAATCTAAGAAGCAGCAAAGGGCCAAACTTTTTTTTTATCAGAGTACTTTGATTCATATTAAATGCTACACATTTCTGGACACTCTACTTGGATTTCTACCCAAATACCAAAAGGCTGTTATAGACGTATCCATAACAAAGGCAGAATTACTGAAACCTCATGTGAGAAATGCTGTTCTTAATATTTCCTTCAGTCGAGTTTTGCAAATGAACTAATGGTGATTTGTTCAGATATGGCCCAAATGTTCATATTGATTTTGTGGGATGTTCACCCAAATATCTCAATGTGGCAAAGGTTTGACCCATCACCCCCCCAACGCCTAGACCAAGGTGTTATGGTGTGCAGAGATGCTGATAATATTGCATTTCCCATGAGCTTTTCATGCTGCAGTGTGAAGACACATTGTGATACGTGAGTTTCAAATCCAAAAATGTATATGTTCTACCAATATTTCAAAAGAAATTCCTCAGAATGCATTTTAATAACGTAAACTCAGAATCTTATATTTCAGTTATAGGCAAATAATTGTACCATTATGAGTGGTTAGTTTCTTTTTTCTTTTCTTTTTAATAATAAGAGTAGCTGTTTTTCTAGATAAACACACTTTTGCACCGGCAAATATTTAATATGTTTCAGCCAAAAAGAAACAAAGTGTAATAACTGTGTAACTAGGATCATTTTGAAAAGAGCCATGAGTTGTGTAATTGTGGCTTTGTAGTTTATATAATCTGAGAAAACTGATATAAACCTTTGAAGCATTCTGAAGTTAGTGCTATGCCAGACTTTAAATGAACTTTGTTCATGTTCTTCATGCTCAGTTGCTGGTGAAAAAGGAAACATCAATAGTCCCTTCATGAAGTATTTTTGAAATATTTATCTAACATGAAAATTTTTGAATTACAATGCTTTTGCAAACTATTAATGTCCTTGTGTCTGTCTGCAAATTACATTAGAAGCAAATACATACATCATTCCTCCTCTCATACGGAATGGTTGTAGGGACTCGTGATCCTCTGTGGGCCCATACTGCATTAACCTCATGAACCCATCACTACTTCTTTATAATTTCTTTATTATGAAGGGTTTTGTACTGAAAAACTTTGACAATGTTGACCTAAATGAAAGCAGGGTTAAGAAATAAACATGCCTTGCTAATAGTGCAGCCAGTGTTTTTAGAGGCTTCTAGCTTCCACAATGACACACCTGGTCATTATAGTTTGACTTTTATGTTTGATGGGACATGAACAGGAGAATCAGTGCTTATGTGTTTACCAATTAATTGACTTTTAGCCTTAAATGAAAAGGGAATTTTCTCGCATGTGCATTTGGTTACCTCTAGCATGTACCTTGTCCATGTCACTTAAACTTTTTTCTCATCTGTAACTGGATCCAGTGACACTTCTCTGTTGTAGAGAGATATCATGAAGATCCATTTCATGTCGTAAAGATGTTCCATCAAAAGCTAATTTCCAGGGCTCGATACCATCAATACCTCCTATTGATTTCAGTGAGGTATGCAGTGAAAGTAATCCAATAATAAAACCATTCAATAATAACGTGAGGTGCAAATGTCAAATTTAGCAGAAATATTCCTGGATTTCCATCTCCAGTGGGTTAGTTTCACCTTTATAAATATGTAATAATGATTTGACTTCATTCACAATGAGCTATGCCAAACTCGCATAAGACAAGCGTCAGGTGTAGGAATTTTCCACTCTTTCCTGTTTTCCTGGATACTTTTAAAATTATTTTAATGTGTCCAGCACTGCTAGTGCCACTTAAGTCAAAATGAAGAAAAAAATGCCAAATGTGCAGTATTTAGCTAGTTGCCCATCTCCAAGCAGGACTGTAAATTCCAGCAACTACAGCTACCCGTGAGGGTAACTTGGGATCTATCCGTATTTTTGGTGCTGAGGCCAGTGCAAAAGTATTAGAAGTAAATATGAATGCAATAAAATCGATACTTTTATTTTACTGTGTCTCAGAAAAAAAAAAGGTGGATTAACATAAAGAGCCCTTTATTCTGAGAGTGTGTACCATGTGATTCTGAGATGGTTTATGGCCTAAACATATGTTCTACAGAATAATCTCTGGATCCCTGAACTTTCACACGGTAGCTTTGCAGTGGCGTGTCCAAAAGGATTGGGTGAGTCTCACAGAACATGATGGAGATGTTGTCCTCGAAGCCTTTGTACAAAATACCTGACACCTTTCATTGCCAATGGAAGAACCTGTCTGTGTTTTCTTAGCGTGTTGTAACAATTCTCACTCTGCTGAGCCCCACTCTGGCTGCAGCAGGAAGTTCTAAACAAAACGTTAAAAATATGTGTTTATGCTCAATGCCAAATTTCAAGCACAGGAGAGAATCCCAGTGCCAATTTATTACTAATTGTCCCTCCTGGCATTGTCTGTTCAACTTCTTGGAACTGGCAACCCTACAGATCACTGTAAATACTAATCTTCTTATACTTGAGGTATCAGGTTTTCTTTGATGTTACCAAACATGTTGACTCTTATCTTGGTTGAATGCACAATCCAGACACAGTTATCATTAATAATGTTGTGTCTGCTGCTTCATTATGGAGAAAATAGCAAGATGCTTCCTTTCAAAATGATAGCTTTTCAGCACTTCAATAATGATCAAGCCTATTTGATTTACAGTCTATTTAATGTTCAAAATGAGACACATTTACATCTCTGAATTTAAAAAGAAAGCTAGGCCTCATCCTGGTAATGCGTATGTATGTGCTTAGCTCAATATTCACAAGCGCCTTCCAGTAAACAATATACATGAATAAATATGTGCAGGACTGAGGTCCTGTGCTCCATTTACTTGCATGGCTGTCCTGAAGGCAAGTATTTTTCTTAAATATATAGTCAGCTTTCCACTCACAAAGGGTCTGAATCTGTTAGCTTTAGCTGGCACAGGCAGATCCATTTAATTCTGTATTCATGTGATATTTTGCCAAGTCATTAGCTTAAGTAGAACAATTCATGCAAGCAAAGGCTTTTAGGCAGAATCTGAAGAGTTAAAAAAATTACATGTACTAAATTTCATTATATAGAAGATTAAAAGTCATTCACTAAATTCCACACCCTTGTAAACATAAGGCCTGATCTTCACCTGCAGTAAATTGGCACAGAGCTATTGACTTCACCGGTGCCACTGCAATTAATATCAGCTAAGCACAAGTCAGTTTTCTATACAGTGACATTTTAGTCTCTTCATGACTCATTAACTTGACCACATACTCCCTGTGAACCTGATCTAAAACCTGTATCTCAATTACTTGATCATCCTAAAGAATGGCTAATTAACAACGGCATGCTTTAAAAAAATGGAAAGAAAGAAGGGGAGATATATTTTTATGTTTTCCATTTGGCAGAGTATTATGCTATGAATAATATAATATGCATTTCAAGATCTTGTTAATTTTGATGTGATAATGAATGGGAATTCCTAGTGGAATTTTTTGTCCAGAAATATGAATGGTATTAGCTCAACAGTTATATGATTAAGCAATAAGACCTGCTGAGGCAGGCACTACTCGGGGATGATTGACTGCTTTAATTGATTGACATCCAGAGGTAAAGCCAAGGGCACCAATTTACAGATCAGGTCAATTATCTCCTGGTAATGCCCACTTGGTATGTCTTATTGCTATGCTAATAATAACTGTTATTGAAACATTTTAATGAGTTTTTAATTTAAAAGTGGTAAATTTAAAAAGGGTGAGCATTAAATTATTCAACTTGAAATAATGGGAAGAGAAATATTCTGCTTTGCTAATGGTGATGTAAAAGTTTTGTTGTGCATACCAATACTTCTAGAGATCACTTTCATTCGTCTCCCAGGAAGGCAAATTATGTTTGGCATTTAATAAAAACCCACAATGTGGCAGCACACAAAATACCCAGAAATCACCTGACCAGCTCCCAGAGCCTGGCAAATAATCATGGACTGCCACATCTGAACATTAGGTGGAAAGCCACCCCAGGGAGAGGATCCTTAAAGGATGTTAAAGGTCTGCTTATAGAGGCAATGGAAGGTACTCGGTGTGACCCCAAATAAAGACTCCTAAAAGGGAGGGAGCTGAGTGCAGGATTGGGTACGTGTCTCATAGAGGAGGGATGTGTCCCTAGGAAGGGGCCATAGCCAGGCTCTGCCAGACCCCCACCCCCCATCCCCCCGCTTTCTCCACGTGCCTTTGAAGCACAGGCATGAAGCGCTGCGGGGGAACCCACCTCTGTTTGCTGTTCTTGTCAAGATGTCACTCCTGTAATTTAGCCCAAACTCTGTCAAGGAAGATTTAATTTCAAAGAGCCCCATGTTTTTGACAGAGCAAGAGATGCGAGTCCCCTGGCTCACTTCCCCACACCCTGCAAGCTGCCCGGTGGCTTGTGGCTGCTCTAGGTTACCCAGAGAGCTGGCAAGGTGGAGCACAAGTTGGCACTGGAGCTCTGCTGCGCAGGAGCACGGGAAGATGGGATGTGTTGGGTCTCAAGGGTGCACACAGCTGCTCTCAGGGCCAGGTTAGAGAGAGTGAGAGACCTGTTAAATTCTGGAAGCAGTTGCCATGTAAGCTTGAAATGGCAACCAGGAGGATCCAGGATATAAGGGTCTATGAACAACCTCTAGCAGAAGGGTGGGGAGAGCAAGGGATGCAGTAACATCTTAAATCACCACTGTAAGCTCAACAGAGATCACGTCAGCAAGTCTTGACAGGAGACTGCTGAAAAAAACCCAAACAGGACTATCAGGTCTGCAGGCTAGGTGGCTTTTTTCCTGTCTTACCCCCTCCTTCTCCCTCCATTTACTCTCTCTATCAGCCCCTATTTAAGTGAAGACAAACTCAGTTATGCTCTAGTTCAAATGAAACTTTCCAACTTACAAAGTTTCATTGAGTACCAAATGATGCCAAGCAAACTTGCCTGTCTCTGGCTGATGTAACACTGCAACTCCAGTCCCTGGGACCGGCACAAATACCGGTTATCAATCTCCCAGGCAAGAGAAAGTTAAATGAAAGATTGAGGGAAACGTGCATGATGACAGACGAGTTTTGCACGCCCCTGTTGGGTGTTGCAGATTGCTCAGTTGTACTGAAAGTGTAGATGTAACATGAGATGTAAATAGCTTTTACATTATCAGTGTTTGGGGTCAGTACCTCAGACTGTCCATAGAAAAAATGCTTTTGCAGACATGGTGTGGGAGTCAGGGGACTTGGTTTCCCAATCACCTTTCTGCTCTTTGGTTTCCCTAACTGAGGTGCTGAACATTTCCCAGCCCTTGCGAGTGCTCTGAGCTGAAGAGATGGAAACAATTGTTGGAGAGCTAAGGATTTAGTGCTACAAGGTTTAAGAAATGCTACTGTTACTCTCATCCAAGGCTTGAAATATATCTTCATACAATGTACAATAAGAACCCAGAGTTACAAAAGAGCTGAATTAAGCATCTAGAACTATGATAAGTGTGAATTGTATAAATAGTTTCAATTCCTTATGTGTGTTTTCAAAATACACTTCGTTAATGCTCTTGAGTTGGGAATAGCTTTTATGGGCAAGGGACCAACAGCGATGTGAAGATGAATTTTATGTCCCTCTTAATCCATGCCATGGAGTTATCCAAAAGTCAGTGAAAGATCAGTTCCAGTTCAAGCCACACTGATGCCCTAATCTGCCTGCTGTCATCAGGCAATAGTGAGTGTGGAATTTACCATATGAGAGCCTGGCCAATGCTGCACAAACTGCCTTTTCCTTCCTGCTTCCTGGACTTGGGTCAGTCATAGGCTCTGTCATGGAAACGTGCAGGAATGGGATCATATCAACGCTGCAGCAATTGCTCTGAGATTGCTTTGTTTTGCCCATTGCACACTCACGGGTCTCTGCCATGTTTGTTATTTCCATAATTCAGACACATACCAGAAATTACATTGCAGTATTGTCCCTGTTGCTTCTGTTTGTAGTGGCAAGAGTTCACTGACAACAACTATTGCCAATGGCTTCGGGAACAGGTAATTTTTCACAACCTACAAAATCCCACYAAATGTTGCTTCTGGGGGTGGTTAAAACAGGATCCCTCAAACCATACAGTATTTTGCCTTTTCTGACTGCTCATCGAAGGGGAATGGCTGGATGGTTACAGCATCCCATGACCAAGCCAGCCAGATGCCACAGTGCTGTGCAGAAAGCCATGGTCAGCATAAAATTGAGCATGAGCTAATAAACCCTGACTAGACTATTTTGCATCAGCATGACTACAGAGAGTTTATATTAGATAAGGTGTCATGAGGATGAGGAGAACAAATACACATCCACCTGGAGAGGAATACACACAGACTTTACTAAAATTCCTTTCTTCAGCTCTTTGTTTCTTTCACTGTCAAGGATATACCGTTTCCTTGAGGTACAACACTTCTTTCCAAAGTCAGTTTCTTTTGCTCACTAAACTTACAGCTTTTAGGTTTCGTCTCCTGGATGGCACTAGACGTTCCATTTTTCCATGCCTATAAGTTAGGATGTCATCTTTGTCACTGCTTTTTCTTTATATACCATCGGGATCCAAATAGCATAAATGCAGCCACTATTGGTGTGTAACTGAGGTCCCCAAAATACAGCACATTGTGAGAGTGAGGAAAGAGCTGGTGGATTACTTAAAGGGGCATATCACTTTTCCTAATCCCTACTTTCGAATTTGTAAACTCATGAGATGTTAGTAGGGGAAAATCTGTACTGAAATGCAATAATATACTGAGCTGGGCAGCTTCTTTTTATAGTTATAAATAAAATAATAAATAAAATGAATCCATGATGAAACAGAGCTTTTGGTAAACACTTTAAGATTCTCTAACTAAAGTATTTTGAACTGTTTGGGGCCTTTATCCTGTGGTAGTTGCTTCCCTGATGCCAGCTGAACTCCAGTCTGGATGGATTTTGTTACAGTGTCAGGTGCTTCTGCAGAACAAATGATGGTCTATTACAGTGGCAAACAGTACTGGGTGATGTTACATCCCATTGCAAAGTATTTATTTGCCAGATATAAAGAAATGCAGAAAAGCATCCATCTGTCTTTGATGTGCATATTAGAAATGGAATAGTGTAGTACAGTGTATTCATGAAATACATATATATATATATCAAAATCATGTCAATCAGATAAACAGGAGGTCATGTCACTTCTTTTTAAAGGCCCAAAGGACAGTGTGTCCTACAAGAAAACAGGCACTGGTGATTCGTGCCAAATCTCATATTGTTGTAATGAACTGATTTATTTCATTTTCCTTGATCACTGAGGAATTTACCTTTCAAATCACTACAGCTGTAAGAAAAAGGAGAAAATACACATCATACACGTATGGGCAATTTGTGCCAAACTATTCCAAAGCAATATAGGTTGTCAGCAAACAGGGCTATTTGCTGTGTACTGGTATCTGCTATATGTCGCATATTATCTGTAACAACTCTGCAATTCGTTCTTTCACTCGTGTTCTCTCTCTTTCATCACATTAGATTATGTAGAGGCACTTCAAGGTAAATTTTTAAAACTGTGTGGGAGATGCATGTTGGAGAAAAGCTAAGAAGCAAATATCTTGAATGTTTTTTTAGCACAACTCCATCTGTCACCTGTTTTGACAACTTACCTGCACATGTCACCTCTGTCTCATGCTGCTGTGTTGAGTCATATTGTGTTATCTCAGAATAACATATTTTGGAGCCAGGGCTGCCTTAAAAATGCTGTATGCTTGGTAATTATAAGATAGGTTTCTGTGCTTAAAGAATACATAGGAAGAATTATTTCTGTTCAGCCACGTCCCCAGCCCTGCTGTGTGTGTGGTGTTACACTGCCATGAACCCTCTCAGTGACACCACACACTCGGGGAAGCTCAAGGTCAAGAGACTCATTTGCATCATGAGTGCAACACCTCTTGCTGAAGTGCTGTTCCACATTGCCCCCACTGATCTGTCTTATTGCCAAACTACTCCTTCCAGATTGTGCAAGATAACAAGTCAGCTAAGAACACTGAGATGACAGTGATATAAAATATTAATATGGCCTTATGGAAAACAATCTATAGGCTCTTACAACACCTGTGATTTTGTTTTGCAGTTAACTGTATTAAAAGAGCACAGTCAACTTTCAATCCAGCCACTTACAAAAGCATGTTACCTGTAGGCTTCCTGATCATTTACAGTCACAAATTATTCTTTAAGCCTTTTCTGTCACTGTGTATAGGGGAGGAGCAGGAGGGAGAGAAGTGCTAGTACCAAAGTGAAGTCAGACTAAAAATACAGAGTTAAACTGCCAACTACAAAAAATAACCCAACAGAAGGAAATCTTCCTCCTGCTCTCTTTTCCCTAATGGCTACTCCTTAGTGCTTCCATTTACATGTGAGGTGCCCACCTCTCATGAGAAATGGAAGGCAGAGTGTGGCCCTTCAGAAACTCAGAGGAGAAGGGAGAGCCTGAAGGGCTGGCTGATGCCTCCCTGTCCCAGACACCAGGTAGCTCCACCTGGTTTGGTTTTTTTGGGGTGGGAGAGCGTGGGTTGGAGCAGGGGAGCTTCAATAATTCACCAGGATGGGATGCACACTCAGTGGTGTTTTTCAGAATGGATAATTAGTCACTGAGGGTGATGAATACTAGTGCCAGTGGGGCTGATTGCTGCAAAGATGGTATTAAGTCTGTGCTGCACAGGCTCTGATTCTACAACTGGTTGTAATGAACAGAAGGAGTCTCTCTGACTCCACTCAGCTGTTGATCAGGCCATACCCATGTCCAAATGCCAGAGCTGTCTGGCCAACTTGCCTGCTCACATTCTTGAGGGAAGTGTGATACGTGAGACTCGTCGTGGAATTTGGAGCCCAAATGCTTGTTAAGTGCGGGAGCACTGGCCCTGCTGCACGCCTCCCTGGTGTTCAGCGCACTGAGGACACTGACAGTACAGGGTTTTGAAGCTTGTGCAGAGAGAATATGCAGATCCTGGGAAATGGTAGAAAAGGGGAAGCTTAGGGGTTTTGATTAGAAGTCATCCCTGGCATAAAATGCAGGGACCTCCTAAGGATTACTCCCAGAGATGATAAAAGTGCTTTAACTAGGTCTGCAGTATAGATGGGCAAGGAGGAAGGAGTGCTCAAAGACTGAGCTCTCTCACAAAAGCCCAGGCATTCCTGGCATTTAGGGATTTCCCCATCCTCTGGAGGCCTGGTGGACCTGGGAACAGGCTGTACAGTGCAAAGGCATTGTGTAACTCTTGCAGTTAGCAACCTCTGCAGGAGGTGTAGGCTGAGCCTGGCACACATTGTAAGATTAGCTGGTGTCAGCACAGTCTTTTGGCAAAACAAAATATAAGCATCAGATCACATTTATGCAGCTAGCTTGTACCTCTCCTGCTAAGCTTGTGTGAGCTGCTAATAGGTTTGGGGACACCAAGTGGCAATGGAAATACACTGACTTACAGTGGAAATGGAAATACACTGATGAGCTTTGCAGAGACAAAACGTGTTTACTTTAAACCAGCCCTGTACTTCTGCAAGATCATTTTGGAAATCCAATATATAGGTATTTCTGGGGTGGCTTCTACTGTATTAATTTAGGTGGATTTTCCTGGGCTACATCTTGCCTAAAATCTGTGGGAGACAGTGCATGGTGTAAGAGGCAGCTCCAGAGCTGAAGAGCATCAGGCATGTGACACAGCACACTGGCCCTTGAGCAACGAGCCGAGGAGACAATTATGTAGTGTGAACGGTACATCCGACTGCGTGGAGATGATTCCTCCACGGCAAGAAATGAAATCCTTGGTAGAGGAGTTGCAAAAGCAATTGAGCATGTGGCTTCCACCCAATTTCCCTAGCATTTCCCCCTCTTTCTGAAGGGCAGTACTGACAAGAGATTGCATGGTGGAACCTGGGAGTTGGAACTGCACTTCTGTGGCTCACTAGCAGGTCATTGGCCTAGGAAGGAGAAGAGCCAGCCTGAACTGGGGCTTGTCCACTTAAGATTTATTTATTACAGCACATTTCTTGTTTGTACATCGGCTTTGGATGGCAGGGGGAGATAAAGAAAGCTGCAGGGCTACTGTCAATCCTCTTCTCTTTAAATACCGGTCTAGCCGCAGTACACCTGATCCGCAGGTACAAGGTGATCTCCCAAGTTTTGGGTTTTTTCCCATAAGCTCTCTAGCCTTTCCTACACTGCTGAAGTTTCTGTTTCCGTGCCTAAGCCTTGTGAACCATGTAAAATGGGGTCTTTAAGGTAGCATCCCATGAAATATGACTTCAGCTTCAGGCAAGAAGGAAACACTGTCATTTCTTCCCTGGGGTTTAGACTGCACCAGGTCAGACATGGTCGGGCTTGTGGCCACACCACAGAAGAGACACCTTGGTTGCAGCAGCCATCACACCACGGTCCCACCAGCCTTGGCTAGTGCATCCTGGCTCAGCTGTTAAGGCTTAGCACTGGGGCTATGGTGGGTGCAGGCCAGCTCTTCTCCCTGAGCACACCTGGACCACCCAGCACCCCCACCTGAGAAAGCCTCCCTGTCTTCGGCTGACAGCACTAGAACACTTGAGAGGTGGATGCTGCTGAAAGTTTATCTTGGGATCAAACACCAGGTGTTATAAAGGTCATGAATGTTTTCCAAGTAATGCTCTGTTTGCTTCTCAAAGCTGCTGCCAAGTTTCTCAGAGGTGTGTTCATAAACTGTCCTGAATGTCTCATACAATAAAAAAGGTACCAGGTTTCTAAAACAATTTGTGATACATCAGTAGCATCTCAGAATATGTTCTTATTACTTGGAGTTGTTCAGGCTGGCTTCCTCAGCAACCGAATGCTTACATTTGGAATAAAATTTTTTTAAAAAAATCCATATTGTTTATATTTTAGGAGTTTTGCAGATTTAAGAGTGTTATATTAACCAAAATATGCTCCAGCTGTTAATTTAGGTTTCACAATCTATCTCCACTGAATGTTATTTTTATGATATAGTGACCTTATGATGTGTAGCACTCTTGGCTGGTGTTCTGCTGGCAATCAGTTCAACCAATTTAGAAATTCAGAGGAGGATGCAGGATTACTTGCAGAACAGATGCATTGAAAGACATGGTTCCAGTAACAGTTCATCATATAACAAACACAGGTCAGTTAGGGATGGCAAAGATACTGTTTTGTTTCATTTTAAAATAGGTACCCAGGCTTGATGCATTTTCCAAATTACCATATGTAAACAGCCTTACGAGTGCTTGGTGATCCATATATTCACTCTTTTTCATTTCTGCTCTGCTAAGGACAATGGGAGAACACTGTTTATGTACCCAAAGCCATGTATCTCTTTGCTTCTAATTAGAGTGTGTGCACACACGGTCTTTAGCTGCTGTCCCATGTGTGCTCCCTCACCCCCTCCCCAAGTTCTTGTCACCTCTAACATTTTGTCTTCTGCCTTGACCTCTTTCAGCTGGAACAAGGCAGGTTACTTTAACAGTGCCAGTACTGGATCCTTATTAATGTGGTTCCTTGCGGCTGAAATGAGGTGAGGAGCAATTATGTGAGCAGCTGAGCAAGCAGATGAGAAGGGATAACAACTTGCAGCAGAGGGAAGTGGTGAGCAGAGGAAGGATGGGGTGAGCACTTTGTCAGGTAGGGTACCTGTAAGCAGACAGGATTAACAAACTCATCCTAATTGTTAGCTACTTCCTGTCACCCAGGAAAAGAAGGAGGTGCATTAGGTGTTCCTGGCATGGCGTTTTTTTATCCACACACAAGATCTTGGGAGTTCACTCTTCAATTTAGTTAATTTTGTTATTACTGCAACTGAATCTGCTTATGCTAAATATTTATTCATGTACATTCAGCCTAGTTGCCTGTGGTATTATTTTTTGAGCTTCTTTAAAATGATTCCTGCCTCTCTTATGCTGGGATTTCAGAAGTGAGTACTGTGTCCTTTGGGAACACTCCTGCCAGTGGAGCATGCAGGGAGGGCTTCAACATGCTTGGCCACTAACAGGGTGTTCTTCAAATAAAGCTCCAGGTTGCATTAGGCTTCCATCATTCTAGATTTTGTTGCAAACTGTTCTAATTAATGATTTACTATCATATTATCAGAAATAACCTACTGATTTTCAACTGCAAATTACCTCTTTCAGTGTATTTTGTAAAATAGGAACCAAGGACTGTGTTCTGTAGTGGCAGTCTTAGGGACCTTATTTGTCCATGTCAATCAACTCTGCAAGAYGTATTTTTCAATAAGAGCATCTGCCTTTAGAGAAAAAAAAAAGTGAAACCAGGAGGATCCAAGCCTAAATAATTAAGGCCAGAGCCTTAGCTAGTGTGAACAGGAATACAGAAATCGTGGGATACACAGCAGATGTTACCAGCTCAACATCAGCTTTTTTTATATTACAGCTGTGATGGAAACACTGACCGTATGTTACAAGTAACAATTAGACTTTTCATATATTGTAGTTGGCTTACTCTTTCTTACTCTTTCTTACTCTTTTTTTTCCCTTTTCTTTTCTTGCTCTGTTGAATTATTTTATTAGAGTTCAAGATCTGGACAAGTCAGGCATTCCTGATAAACCTCTGTTACCAGCACAGCATTTAGTCATAAAACTTCAGAACAAGGAGAATGAAAAACATATTTCACAATATTTATTTCCTGTAAGTCCTAGAACAGACCAATATTCTTCCTAAACTTCTTTGCAAGCATTCAGGTATAATTTGGGTGAGTTAAGTATAGAGACGAAAGGGTATGTTTCAGCTACATGAAAGAGGTTTATATTGTCATTTCAGAATAGAAAGTAGAGTATGCATAAAAAAGGTCTTGCAATTTAAGGACTGTGTTTTGGCTAAACCATTACTGGACCACTCAAAATATTGGCTGACAGCAGGCAGAACGAAGGAGGTGACTTCAGCAAATGCAAAGTCTCTCTTACATGATATCTAAAATGAAATATAATAGGTACCTTTCAGGACATAATAAGTCTCTCAAGTTAAACTTCTGCTCAGTTTCCATTTAACCTTTCAACCCAATCAAGGAAAAGTAAGGCTGAAACAATAGATTAATTTCTTTGAGTGAGAAGTTTATCCTTGAACTGGGAGATTGAGTTTAGAGCAATGCCAGGGAGATAAATTTGAGAGTCAGTAGCACGTTTTTGGGGGTTGGCTCCCAGGATGCTGGCAGAGGGTATGCTTACTGTGCCCACTTGCCCAGAGCTGCAAAGGGATGTTCACAGGAGGACAGCATACCCTCTGTGGACATACCTGAAGAGCAGAGCCTCCATGCCAGGGGTTTTTTTCTGTATGCAGAGAGAAACTGGAATGACAGACAAAACATGGGTCAAAGGTGGAAACTAGACTGAATAAATGAGAGATGAGATTGAACCGGAGCAGTCATGGAAGGGAGCATCTTTTCCAGACATGAATGGTTAAACTTTGAGATTGGACTCCTTGCAGTTGGCTTGAGCTCAGTATGGAAAATAGATTTAGAAAGTTAAAGAGGAATAGAGACACTGTATGTTCAGAAGAAATATATCCAATTTTTGACATAAGGCCTCTTTACCATTTAATTCCCACTGCACAGAGGTGAGCTCCACATGGTGCATGAGGGAGCTGCTTGATCAGTTTAGCTGCTCTGCAGGGGCAAAGGTACGAGAGAGATCTGAGCGTGGCCATCTGTGCAAGGCACGGCTTTCAGCTGTTCAGGCTCTGAAAGTTACTCTAAAAGTAAAGATGATGAGGCAAAGGTAAGATGAAGAGACTTGCTCAGAATGGCAGGGTGCTGCGCTTGTATTTTGAGCATTAAATCAGCGGGGTTTGGTCTTCCTATGACAGGACTGGTGGGGATGCTATACCTGGTATGTAGTGAAGAGCAGACTCAGTGACTGGTTTGATTGTGTTGCATGATTATATTCTCAGGGACTGTCGACTGGACTGCAGTGCTCTAACCTGTTGTATTCAGCAGATATTCTTGCAGCTGCAAGGTCAAGTGCCTCCTGAGAGCTTGGCTTTTCCCTCATGGACCTAACAAGCTGCAGCTACAGCTGATGGCCAAAGCTTTGCCCCATAATCTGTGTCTGCTTTTGTTTGCTCTCGTGCAGGCCAGTTCTAGGATGCATGTGTGCATGTGTGTCTGTGTACGAGAGATTAAATTTTGCTGATTATGTTATCACACAAATTGTGTCTGTTTCCTATATGATGCACTTTGAGACTAGGATAAACCATCTAATATAATCAGTTATGTAGATTCTCTGAAATCCTGCACTTAGTTTGCTTCATGTGGGCTTTGGAAGTTAGACTATTACATTAAGAGTAGTTTCCTTGATGCATAGTTAAAGTCAGCCACTTCTATGGTTCGTTGTTGTCTGTGTGAATCTGACTTGGCACAATTAGTTGTAAGAGTCACAAAAGAATTGCCTATGTGTGACAGATATTTTTTTTCCCTTCTAACTCATCAGCTAAGAGATCCTTAATTGTGGAGACCATAGGAGGCCTCACATCCATCCTGCTCCTCTGGACTTGGTCCGTGGTTGCCAGCAGGAGTCAAAGTAGATTGCAACCAATTCATCAGCTTCATGAATGCTAGCAAAGAAGTAGAAATTGATAAAATAATGAATCTTCACTTGGCAAACAGGAAAGGAAAAGATTAATGGAATTTGTTGGCTGGAATTGGAGATTCACCTACTCCTACTGACCTAAATATGGTATCCATATGGTGAAGGGAATATGAAGCTTTTAGGAAACAGATTTCTTGGAGCAGAACCGCTCTCTTCCGGGAGGACAGTGAGGTATTTATATTTCAGAAAGGACTGAAGTTGAGATTCTCAGAAGAATCCAAGAAGATTGGAAGAATCCAAGTTGGAAGAAAGGATTCTCAGCCCAGGCCACACATCCTGCTCTTGACTGTGCTCTAACGGCTTCTCCAAAGGGCAGGGCTTTACAAAAGCTTCAGGGTGCCAGGGAGGTATCTCTGGTCCTTCAATCTCAGCTCTAGCTGCTTTTCCTTCTCGCTCTGGGAAGTGTGGGCATCCTTTGCTTCCTGCTGATGTATCCCCAGAGGCGCATCCCTGCTCTGGGCTGGGACAGCCGCGCCGCCTGCGCCGTGCCGGGGATAACGAGGCCTCCCGAGCCTCTGCTCTCCCTCCAGGCACGCAGGGATCTCCCATTCATTCATTCAATCCACCTAATAAATACGTGTTGGTGTGGGAGGCTGGGATCACACTAAGCTTGGCAGAATGATCAGGTTCTGAAGGAGAAACGAAGTTCACAAAGCGATACCGCGTCACACCCGCAGAACCCGGCAGTAACAATCCCACTATGTGTTATTTTGCAGTAACATCCTAGCAACCGTGTCAAATAGAACATAAAACACGAGAACAAAGAGTGCATGTTAGAACTACCCTGAAGCATGTCTGAATTAATTATGCCTCTTAATTTTTTGGATAAAAATCAGGTGCTTATTTCATTATTTATAGCACAAAATCAAAACATTACTCTTTTATTTATGATGATGATGATTCTGCCCAAATTGTGTTGGTTTTCCTGCTATCAACAGCAGCTCTGGAAAGCTTGACATCTTTCCATGCTTTTAGAGAGCCAGGAATGAAGTGGATTTTCCTTAAACTTAAACTGTAGTTTAGAAATTTTAAAATAATAATAATAATAATAAAAATAAATCRAGTTTTGTATGATTGGGGGAAAGAGTATTTTAACCTTTTATCTACCGTGTGAAATAAGTTATAATAACTGTGTGGACTAGACATATCACAGAAGTGCAAACTATTAACAAATTAATCATGAAAACACTTTTGTGAGACAAATATGTTGGCTACTATGCTGAGCAAGTTACAGGAAATTTAAATTTATCAAAATGAGTACTCACCCTACGACCAAAAAAGGAGGTATGTGCCATTATTTAAACTTCCTGAGAAGATAAATACACATTTAAAAGACAAGATTTGCCAAGCAAATATTATCTGCAGCATTAAAATTAGTATGGAAAAGTAATGTATTCTCGAAGTATTTAAGCAGGAGTCTGCAGACTGTCAACTTCAGAATAGTTCATTTATTTTCATAGTTAGTTCACTTCAGCAAATAAAATGCAGTCTGGCAAACTGTGTAACAAAACATTTCTGTAATCTGCAGGTAACATAGAACAAAGAAATTTTTAAAAATGGGAAGTCTGTCCCACAATTATGTCCCTTTGTCTTTTCTATCAGTAGAACTGTCCTGCAATCAAAATTGTGCTGCTTTAAATCTGAAATATTGTAGTGATGGATGAGTCACATCCCTAGTTTAATGATATGAGCCAACGAAAATTGCAAGGAGCTGTTCCTTTCCAAAGCTGGTTCAATGTTTCACAGCCTCCTCCTATTTAATCAGAATGTTTGCATTTATTATTATTTTCACCCATCTCTCAGTCCTCGTTAATATTAATCCTTGCATCCACACTAACATGAGCTGCAGGAACTGTAGCAGTAATACTGTAGAGTAATTGTGTTTATAACTGTAAATACAATTGATTGCTGTTTCACCATATGAGCATGAACTTCACATATAGGATCTATTACACTGGGAAGAAATGTTTTAAGTGAATTCCAGTGTCACCTAAATTGATAGTTAAAGGTATGAAATTCAGCACTGATAAATGGAAATGCTTTTTTACACAACACATCATTTAACCATGGGCCCGTCTGCCACAACAAATTGTTCAGACTGAGATTTAGAAGGATTCAGATTTAGATGTTTATATTGAAATCAGAAATACTTGATGTTATAATTAATACAACACATAGTGAAAAGCATATTGAGCCATGTGTTCTAGAATGCAAATCAGTCTCTAACTACTGGAGAGCAGGATATGAAAGCAGGCTGCTTCCATCTGCCCAATAATGTGCTTTTTCATATCTCCTGATGTGTTTGGTACTGATCAGCATCAGGCAATAGCTGCTTGGGTTCAGACACAGAACTGTTTCCAAACGTGCTTTCTTATACTCCTCCTAGCAGGAAGATGTTGCTCACACTGCAGTAGCACCCCAATTCTTTAGTCCAGGCTTGGAAAAGCGAGGCAGAAAGATGTGCAAACAGAAAGCATCACACCATTTTGTCCCCGAAGACCCCACTGAACTTTCCTTACTGACAGGCAGGATTCAAGTTCAGTCTGATTACTTCTCTTGTAAATTTAAGATTTGAAACTGATTTGCAAAGCATGTTTACATCCCCCTGTTTTATGAAGGCATCGAGTTGCAGGGCAATGTTTTTGAGAGAGATGGTAGGTTGCATGAAAAAGCTTTTGACCCAATACTGTGTTATGCCTATGGAGAACAGATGTCTAATAAATAAATCCTATGATAGGTATTACAGAAAAAGTGTGTAGTTTGGGCACCACTGAAGAAAAACTTCTTGGTTATGACTACTCAGTGGTTTATATCATGGAGAGATCTGATGGCACACAAACTGTGTGTTCCCTTTGTTTAAACCACAGGAGAAAATGCTCTCCTGGGCTGCACCTAGTATGTTAATTCAGTTCACAGAGTAGACATAATCAGAAGTAAATCCCCTGATATTGTCTACATCAGATGTCTACAGATTGGCTACTGCTGGCTGCACTGTCCTGTAACAACAACTTGGCCTTCACAGACTTGCTGTTGTTCAAGATGGTGGTCACCACGACTCCAGTGTAAATTGCCTGAGGCAGCTTTCCTCTTCCTACATCTTTTATCATCTTTCTTTTTCAAATGTTCTGCCTCCCTCTGCAAAGTCATTAAGACATATTATGAATCTCTGGTACAATAACTAGCCTGAAAAATATGCTTCAAATGGATTTGATAATCCACATGGACTATGAAGTCATAGCTTACAAGTGATGTTAGGTGGTAGAGCCAGGAAGAAAATGGAATCTTTCTGAAAAGATGCCTGATTTTGAAATAATAAGAAATGTAATTATCTTGATGGTCTTTTATTTACCATTATCCAAGTACTCTATATTATTAACTGGTGACCCTGGATGGCCCCCAATGCGCTCAGGAGGTGTGACCTCTTTTTCTGTTTTGGGTAATTCATGTAGCAAATACTTGGAGCTGCTTTTCTTCTGCTACTAAGAAATACCTGTAAGAGTGCCATGGGAGGAAAATCCCATAGCAAGCCTAAGTCAATCCCAGCAGTTCCAGCAGTCTTTACCGAAATCCCACCAAGAAGGCAATGATTTGGAAAGGGTGGCTGAGCACCCCTGTCCTCCTGCAGTCTCTGTTGAAGGGGAAGGTGCTGCTTTTACCCTGCAGATGATCGGTAGCAGTGCAGTTTAAAGCTTTACAGCCCCAGCACTCTCAAAGCCACCTTCATTCTCACATCACAGTGTCTTTACAAGTACAGATGCTGAAAGTCCTAGGAGACACCTATTCTGGGCAGCTGGTAAAATTGCAAGAAGCTATGCAAAGCACAGATAGGACATTCCTAAACTGGAAAGGGATAGTGCAACGATTTGCAAAGCATTAGCAGCACAGCACTATCCTGCAGTAGAGGCTGAACACTCACAAAACCCAGATATATCCTATAATAACAAATACAGAGCTAAAGTAAAAGGAGAGGGAGCAATATGGTTACTATCTGATAATATATCTACCCTCTAGCCACTGCTGAAAGACATTCTAGCCCACACTAGATTTAAGATGGATGAGAAGTTTTCTGTCAAACAGGCAAGGCTTAAAAGAGTAGAGGAACTGAAGGTTTGATCTTTAACACCAGATGGAAAAGAGAAAGATGAAAGAAAAGTTAATCAGAGACTTTTCTTAAGCTCTACTGATTACTGGAAAGCTTTTGACATGGTCTGTAGTATGTAGAAGTGAGTGGTGAGCCTTGATATTAACCAGTTCACCTAACAGTTTTTTTCCCCCTGAGTTTAGCAACTCGGTCAGTAGCCTGTGGTGACTTACTACATTTTCCATTGCAAAACTGACAACTTGCTTTTTTCTTCATGACCCTCCCAAATGGCACTAGTGAATTTTTCCTTTAAAAGACAGTCTCATTGCTCGTGACACCAGCAATGGAAGAAGGTCAAGAAAAGAAGTGATGATCATGTCCCAAGACGCAGAAACTGCTCTGTAAGCAGGTGCTTTAGGTCAGTTGTTTGAAGAATGAGGACCCGAGAGGCCTTTGAGCACAGGATCTCCGTACGGGTTTAGCGCTTTTGGTCCATTCCGAAGAACTAGTTCCACCCTTGTTCCTTTAAGCCACATAGGACAATATCCAATTTACTGGACTGTACAGGAGGAAAGAGCTGCAGGGCTTTGTTGATCCTGAAGTCTTGAGCAGCCCTCAGCTATGGGTCAGTCCTTCTTTAAATGTTCCCCCCTCACCTGGAGAAGCCACAAGCACACCAAGCATCTCAGTAGAAGTGGCCAGCACAGATACTCAGCTCCCTGTGTGGTGGAGTCTGGGCTACCTTTTGAAAAAGAATTACCCAGACTGCTGGCAATGAGTGACTGCACCCACCAGATCAGTAGCATTCACTGCAGTCTCTTTGAGACTTAAAGTGATAACCCAAAAGATCATCTCTCCAGCCAGCCACATGACTTACAGCATCATATAGCTGCTATCCATCCTCACAGCTTCCTGCAAAGGAGAAGATGAGAATGATGTTATCAGCCGTTTGCATATGGGCAATGCATGCACAGAAGACTATGGGATTTGTTTCAAGGTCACGCTGTCTGTGTCTCAGAGTTGAACCCCTTAAACACGAGACCTTTCTACATCATATCTAACGTCTATGAATATAGTTCTCCCTTATGGTTTAAGCTGGTTCGTTGGTTCCCAACTTTGAAGCAGTTTCCTGCCTTTCCATGGCATGAATTTTGAACGCATCCATTGAAAGCATATGGGCTTTTCCTAGCGAACAAGTGAATCTACAAACTTGGAAAGGCATGTGAACCAGAGTTTGAATCTCAGCCAAACAATTTGTTCTGGCTTTAATCAAGATGTCTTCTTTTAACTTCAAATATAATTTTTTAAAATCCCATATCAAAACTTCTTGTGTCACACTATGAAATCAATAAATGCTACCAGTCATTCAACTCAGAAATACTTCAAAGCAGCCTGAGTGATAACCATTATTTTATTTTTAAAAATATTCATCAAAGAGATGCAGTTAATATGAAGGCAAAACAAAATTAACAGCAACAAAGAAATGTGTCAGTTACATTTTGAACTTGCAGAATCCCACAAATCCTGCTACTAGTTTTGCACTTAAAGTTTCTCTTTTTCCATTCTTATATTGACACATTTTAATATTTCCCTTTTTTCTTCTTATCTTAACTGGTAACTTAGTTGGGCAAAAACTAGTTTTAATGTAGTCGTTTGATTTATCAAATATTTGATGTTATTTCACATCTTAAGGAAACAGATTTTTGAACCCAATTCTCCTACATAAGTGCTGTGTGAGGAACCTGTCCTGACTGAACTAAGCACTTTAATTGTGTGTTGAAGTCTCATCAAGTTCAGTGGCTCTATGTTTAAAGCTAAGTGTGTGATTGTGAGCATTCCTGAGTTAAGGGTCATGGAGTTTTATCTTATTCCATAAATATTTCCATGAAAACCAAGGGAAGTGTTCATGAGTAAAGTTCCAATACAAAAAAGAGTTTTAAGTAACAGTTTTGTTCATTAATTATAGCAACCACTATCCAATTTCATTGTGTATTGTAGTGGTACTTAAATTCATGTCATAGAGATAATTGGACAGTAAAGATTTTCACAAATGGTTGTTTTTTAAGTATTCATTAACATGTTTTCTACAATAAGGAAAAATAATTCATTCTGTATCTATTTTACAGTAGAGAGGTCTGGGTTTTGTTAGATTCAGATCACTGAAGTTTATTTTGTAATTCTGAAGACATGTAGCTAGCAGGGAGAGGCACATCTGTATGTAGCTTTGGGTGAAGTCCTCTGACCTGGCTTTAAATGTCCACAGCACAGGCACGTGCTTTAGTCCTCCTGGGTTCTTCTCACAGGCAGCAGAGCAAGATCAGCACTTTCAGTGTGTCAATCCTCTGATTTGTTTTAGACATTGATTTTAGGAGGAAATGAATCATGTTGTAAAGTGCCTTTTCTTGCTATGTACTATAAAAGTGTTTAGGGCTGAGATTCACTCACTCACACCTTTTTCTTTGATTTGAGGTGCCCTACAGTAGCTCCCTGTCCACTAGCTGCTGCCCCAGTGCAGGCCTCTCAGAGATCCAGTGTCCCATGGGCAAAGACTGGCTGTCCCAAGTGGATCTGAGGTGTCACAGAGGCCTCTTTTTAGGTGACTGAATCCCTGCCAGATGCCAACTCAGGCTCCAGGTTAGAATCTATGTAGTGGGTCCATGACAAAATGCAGTATATTCAGTGCCTGGAAGGTTTAGGCCAAACAAAACCTGGGAAAATATTCTCCGGGAAAAAGATGCAGAGAAAACTATGGCAGCAGCTTTTATCCTTTAAACTGACATCAGACCTCAGCAGCTGGAGAATTTGAGCAAAGAATATCCAATAGCTTGACTCCCAGTTAAAGGTCAGGACTTCCACCGCACAACGTGTTTAAAAATTTTAAGATAAAAAATTTTAAGATGAAAAGTTTTAAGATAATGAATTGGAGAGAACTATGTTACTAAGGTGGGTGAATCCCTGATGTTCAGTGTTGCCCATAGAGAAACAATGAAAAAAGGCAGTGAGACTAATTAGCCTGTTTTCACTTCCTACCTCCCCTTCTTGGGTGATACAACAACATGAACGTATCTTGCTGTTCCCTGTTATGCTCCATGCTGCTCTGTGGAGTTTTCCCGGCTTCTCCACTGGTGGGGTTCAGTGGCAGAGGGAACCTCTCCCTCTGTGAAGTGCCAGGTTCTCTCTGTTCCTGGTGTGCACAGCTGTGCCAGCAGCCAGCACAGGTTGGTACCCTGTGTGCAATTCCCCACAGATTTATCCAGTACACAGTGGTGGTGTAAGCTGCTCTGTGGGTTGTGGTTCCAGTTCAACCCAGGCCCTGGCCAGTGCTGGGGGCTGCCAGCCTTCTGCTGGCCTCGTGCTGGTGGCAGGAGTTCCCCCAGGAGTCTCTGGCCACTGCTTTTCAGGGGCAGTTACCAGCTTCGGCACCACCTCTATGCCTCCTGTAGCCCCACTGCCAAGCCACGGCTCAGCTGCAGTTTGTGCTTGTCTGAGAGGCACTTCTATCCCTCTCTGTCTTCTTCTCCTCCAGTAGATTTATCTTGATRGCTTGGGTAGGGGTGCTTGCTGACACAGTTCCTACACCTTGGTCTGCAGATAGCAGCTTTCACCTTCTCGTGTTGGTTCCTCCAGGAGTCTCTAATGGGATGATGGATATCTCAGTTTCTGCACATTTTTAGAATAAGAATGGTAACAYGTAATTCAAATACAGAGTAAATCCACTCATCTGATTCGAAAAAAACAAAGGAGGTAGCCGAAGAAGAACTAGTTTAAATGACAAGTAATGAAAACACACCTGTCTGAATACATTGTGCTGGGAAAATTTCCAAAATGAAGCATAAACAGCTTTCTCAGCACCAAGGTACCCTGCCTGGGGCTTCTCATGTTTAGCAGTTGATTAGTACTGCCAGCACCATTTTTCCATMCTCTTGTCCTGCTGCAATCCCCAGTGATAGTCACTAGCTAGCTCAACTCAGGTCATTCAGAAATGGGACCCAAATGCTTGTGCACTCGTTGCATGGGAACCTGTTGAGAATGGATTACTGCCAAGGGAATGATACCATAAATAAGAAAATGGAAATTTTGGTGTAAAATTATTTATTTAGTATTTATCCACGGCTGTGTCTTATGTTTGGGGTTTTTTGAGTTGCAGCAAAGGGTGACTGTAATATGCTGTGTAGTGTTACAACTTTGGTTTGTAAGATTTTTCAAAAATTAAACATCTGAGGAACCTTAAGCCTCTGTGAGGGTCATTAAGCCCCTGGAAGAAAACCAAAAGGAATGTTCAAAATCTAGATACAAGATGATTATGGTTTGGAGCCATACACTTCACTCCTGGCATAGGACTGGGGAAGGGTTAGGAGTGGGGAAGGGAGGACTTTCAGAGCAGTCCTATTCATCCCAGAAAGTTGGTCTGTAACTGGTGTMCAAGCATCATCTCTGGCTAGAAAGGAAAGGAATTTTGCCAAGGATGCTTCAGCAGTGGCTGGTGAGCTCCAGGAGGGGCTGTCCTCTTAGGTCTGGCAAGCAGATTTACCTTTGGTTTCTCAACAAGAGTCTGCCCTTTGTCTGACTGAACTTTTTTCTAACCATGAATTCTAACTGCTTTGTAGTTTAATTCATTGTTCAGTACTGCTGTTTCGGGAAATTTATGAACTCTTTGATGCACTCTTCTCCTTACAAAGAGGATTTAAGAGTGGGACATTGTGTAACGGTGTGTGTGCTTGGCACAACAGCCAGTAAATAGGATGTTTCTTGCTAGCTACATGATTTGTGGTATGTTTCATCTTCTGTCTTCCATATCATAATTATTTCAGTGTCTCTGTCCTTCTAGTCCATTAAACTGCCTTTGCCAGCAGTGTGGAAGTGAGCACATTGTACACCAGGATCTGCTGTACTTTTCTCATCTGGGCTGGGGCCTGGGGCACTGGGAAGGCAGAAGCTGGGGAGAAGGGGGAGGCTGAGCACAGCATGGGAGGGTGGGGATGCCCCAATTCTGGGTAAGGTGGAGGAGAACTGAAGTTTGAGGTCTGATCTGCACGTGCAACCACAACTTTGCACTGGTGGCTGGAGCGTTCTGGTCATGGTAAGGGCACTGTGTTGATGCCAGCGTTAGTGCAGGAAGAGCGGATTACTTTGGAAGGCTTCTCTGTGAGGTGGAGTATGGAGACTAGGGCAGCAGACTGAACATGAGCCAGCAGTGTGCCAGCGTGGCCAAGGCCAATGGTGTCCTGGCCTGTATCAGCAATAGCAAGGCCAGCAGGACGAGGGAAGTCATTCTTTCTCTATATTCGGCACTGGTGAGGCTGCACCTTGAGTGCTGCGTCCAGTTCTGGGCCCCCCAATCTAGGAAGGACGTTGAGATGCTCAAACACATCCAGAGAAGGGCAGCAAGGCTGGTGAAGAGTCTGGAACACAAGTCCTGTGAGGACAGGCTGAGGAAGCTGAGGTTGTTTAGCCTGGAGAAAAGGAGGCTCAGGGGAGACTTTATSAGTCCCTACAACTGGCTGAAAGGAGGGTGTAGCCAGGTGGGGCTCAGGCTGTTCTCCCAGGCAACCAGCAACAGGACAAGAGGACACAGTCTTAAGCTGCACCAGGAGAGGTTTAGGCTGGACATTAGGAAGAAATTCTTCACAGAACAAGTGATTGGGCATTGGAATGGGCTGCCCAGGGAGGTGATGGAATCACTGTCCCTGGAGGTGTTTAAGAAAAGACTGGATGTGGCACTCAGTGCCATGGTCTAGTTGACAAGGTGGTGTTAGGTCATTGCTTGGACTTGATGATTTCARAGATATTTTCCAACCTAATTGATTCTATGATTCTGTGAACCCCTGGAACAGGACACATCTCAGTGCATTGGTATGTATTAATTCTCATCTAATTTGCAACTGTGTACATTTAGGATGGCAGTGTTAGCATGGAAGGAGGGTCCTCGGCTATAACTAAGTTACTGTTCATCAGCTAATGTGTTTTCATGAACACTTTGTTGGTTTGCTTTTGGTACCTGCTAATGTGATACAGTGAAGGCTATTTGATACTGTCCATGCAAAGCTAAATTAAGTCTGGCAGGCAGCCCAGGAAGCCCTACTACGCGTCCCAGCTGCCCATGGCACTCACGGTGAGCTCTGCTCCCCCAACTTTGCTGCTGCACATTTGCCTCCAGACGCTTGCAAACAACAGAGATCTTGTGGTCAAGAACTTCCTCATGATTTGGCATCAAGTAAACAGATAACGTTCATGAAGAGGATTTCTTGTAGAGATGGACTGAGTTTGCAATTCAATTTTTTCCCCCTCTGTTAGTTTCAAAGGTGAGTGTGCCAGACTCCTCCCTCCACAGGTGAAGTCAGCAAATCGGCAGAGACATTACAGAGACCGACTTTCAGGAAAAGGGGGAAAAATTATTTTATTTTTTTCTAATTCTGAGCACCATTACCCCTCACCTCTGAACCAAGAAAGACTTTACGTGGTGTCATAATTTAGCAAATTACTTCCTCAAAGGAAGGTCAAACATTTTACCATTCGATCAATAGGAAGCAACTTACAAATCATGTGTATTGATCATTGTAATCATTCAGAGGAATGTAGGGCAGACACTAAAATCACATGCACTTAGTCTTAATTGCCCACATTAAAGCAATTATGTCCCAAAACTGTCATTGTCTAATGCTATGCACACTACCCAGCATGGTAACTTTTAGACATACATATTTAATCATAAATCAGCCTCTTAGGTCTATTGCACTAAAGACTTACAATATTGCTGTAATTATGCAAATATAACTATGTCTTTTTCATCAACGTGTAAGATCATGTTGCTTTGGGGAGCCAAGTGGAGGAAAATAAACCCCTATATTAATGCAGCTGGTATTTAATACATATATTTTACAGCTGTGCTATGTGTTCATGACACAAGTACTTAAAGTGACCTTAAATTGCTAATGAACAGAGAGCCTTTGTAAAAGCAGTCACAGGTCAAGGACTTGTAGATAAAACTTGTTGAGAGGTACATTGATGGTAGGCTTGTGTTAGGAGAGTGCTATTTGTTCGAGGATGTTTATAAACATTATTTTCCAGAGGATTATTTCAGCTAAAAGKGTCTCAGACAAATGCCAATGGGTAGAATTGAAATAAATGCTTTCTGATCTTGTAAACATAAGGTGGGTACCTTTCTCCTTTTATGAATGAAGCCAGTGTGTTGTCTCAGGAAAGTTTTGTTTAGATGAACTGAAAGATTGGTCAGGATTATATTTCTTTTACCATTCCAGAAACCATTTCTAAACAGTTCTGAAAAATGAACAATCCTTGGTATGTTATATCCCTTGTATTTTGCAAACAAGAATGTTTGAAATCACAATTATTATCTAGTGTGGAACAGCCAAATTTGATAGTTAAGGAGAGCTTTTCTCCTGCCTTCCTGGGCTGAGATCTAGACCTGGCTCAGTCAATTCACAAGCAGCTTTCCAGAAACAGACATCATCTAATACAGCCCAGAACAGAACAGATCGTGGAAAGAAAAAAATACAGAAGAGACTTCATTGTAACACGAGACAACAAAAGGAAGGAGTTTCACACTACTTCACCTAGAGCCTGCTTTCAGTTCTTGACTCCCCTCTGAAGGAGTAGACACCAGGCCGTGCTCTGGCTTTGCATGCAGAGCCACAAAGGGAGGGTGCAGAGAGGGGAGACAGGCTGCTGAGATTGCCAGGCACCTCCACGTTACCATTTCCTGTTTCTCTGAGCTTTATTGGAGCCTGAGATATCACATCATCTAGCAAGTGTTCATCTCTACATCAGTAGTTCTGCAAAATGTTCTTGCACCTTCTCAGTCTTCAGCACAGTGGGCTGCTGACACACAGGCCTGAGGGTACTWCTGTGAAACCCCAAAAGGTAATGAGAAATGCTGCCTTTTTGGCAGCAGGCTCCAGCTAAGGCATGTGCATCTTCACTGGGAGATGTGCAAGTTGCAGACCCCTCAGCAAGCTTGAGGGCTGCAGGAACAGGGAACAGTGCATGGAAGCTAAGAGCTAAATTGATTCAATCCTGGGAAGATCTCTGACTCCAAATCTCAGGCAAACTTATTTTAACAAGTTTTTGAGAATATCAGCAATGTTTCTGATCTTCTGGGGGTCTTAATATGTTCAAAGCAGCAATATGTAGAGCATAAGATACCCTGTAGGTCACATGTGTATCCAGGTGGGCACTGAATCACAAGTAATTTAGTATGGGCTTTTAAAAGGGAGAAAGTATGCCATCTATCTCAGAAGCCCTTAGCCCCAAAATAGTGATTCAAGCATTAAACACCTTGCAGAGGAGAAAGCTCCAAGCTGTTTTGGTGGAGGAAAAAGGACAAAATTTACAGGCTCAAAATGGTTGCACCAAATCTGATCAGAGTACCGACCAGGTTACATGCTGGCCCTGGATATGGCCAGTTTGGGGTCATATTCCCCATCTCTCCCTGCACGGCTGGGTGGTGAGGTGCTGCAGTGTGCCTGATTGCTCGGGAATCCCAGCACTTCCCACACTCGTTCGTTCTTTCAAGTAGCAATGAAGTTGTTTGGCTGGATCCTTTATGAAAGTTAAAATTGGTTTGTCATTTTCTTTTCGCTTCTCACACCTTATCTAGTTTCTCCATTCTTCCCACTTCAGTAGTCAAAGTGATTGAAAGCCGAAAACTGAGCAGATCTGTCCCTGCAGCAACTTTCCTYGCGTTTCTCATTTACCGTTTTATCAAACGGGCTCTTTGTCTTTGCAGTCCCCTGATGTTGCCTCTGTTACACAGTGATATTCTTCAGGTCATGGAGGTTAAAAGGGGGCTAAAAAGGAGATCATATTGGACTTGCTTTACACAGACATGTAGCATTAGACCCAACGCCCAATAGAGGAAAGATATACTACTCCTATTTGATGAGCAGCAGGCCAATAAATTCATTAATCATCATTTTATGCCTCATCAAACACTACCCAAGTTCCTCCATGGGAGTTATACAAATTAGCCACTGAAAAGGCAGTAATTTTAGTTTAGCTAGGTAAGTGCTTTTTGATTGCCTTCCTGAACAATGCTTCCCTTGACAAGCTAATAAATCAGCCCTTTCTGAATCAGAAGTGCAGCAAGTGCGAACAATAACTCCACATAGTTTCTCCGCTGATTTCAGCTGGAAGGCCTAAGAGGATGATCTGGGATCAAAGTCTCTTACTTTATTGCAGAGCAAAAGCTTTCTTTATGAAGAAGAGCTACAGAGAAATGAGGGAAGGGGGATTTTTTTAATCAATTAATGAGAGAAAAAGTCTTGAAACAAAAAGGAGGCCTAAGTCTCCGATTGCAGGGATGCTGGGAGGCCGGCAGGGCAGCTCGGGCAGGAGCCGGCCCTGCCGCAGGTGAGGCTGGAGGCATAAATCGAGGGGCTGCTCCTGTGGAGAGTTACAGATTACCAGGGCRAGTTAGAATACAGACTGCATTTAATCTGCGACCAATTGATTTCTTGAGTGTTTCAGGTATTTGTAGTGTAGGTTTAGATTAGGTTGGGTGGCTTTACAGTGGGAAGCCTTGAGGCTGTGCCGTCTTATCTTTTTTTCAAATTGCTGCCTTTGACAGTATCATTTTTTTTAACTTGGCCGTAAATCATTTCACTAATCAGCTGTCACCAGCCAACATGCATACATTGGCATTCAGCCGGAGAATTTGTTTTGGAAGGCCTTTAGCAACAAAAACTATGTTTGTATCAATAACCGTCTGTTAATGTCTCATGCATACGGATGTAGAACACGGGGAGGAACAAGGGGAGACGGCAGTAATGGAGAACAATTTGGTGCAGGGAAGAGGGGAAGAGCATTAATTGCCGCGTACGGCGCAGCCTCTCCCCGCCCGCCGCGGCTTGGGTGAGGAGGTGCGTGCGGTACTGCGGCCCTGCCGAGCCGGACTGCGGGGGCTGCGCGGGGCCGCGCGGGGCCGGGGCGCGGAGCCCCCCGCCGATCCGCCGCGGCGAAGCTCGATGCTTCCCTCTCCCCGAGTCTAGACCTGAGGTATTTTAAGTACAGTGTGTCTCTTCTCCTCTTCATTAACTTTCCCTCCACACATCACTGCATGCCTCTGAAAATAACTTGGCAAACTGGGAGCCGTTTATCTCTTTTATCTTGGGACCTGATCCAATTAAATAAGTGCACATTTACATTTGCATCCATCAGCCATGAGCGTGGAGAGGTCTGTGGTTGGCTTTAGGCAAATAAGAGCCAATTTCGGGGGAAAAGAGATATCTGGACGAAGCCCCTCCCTTCCCGTCCCGGACGCAGGGGCGAGCCGAGCCGGGGCGGGCGCGGGGCAGGATGCGGCCCCGGGGAAGGATGCGGCCCCAGCCGGGCCCTTGCCGGGCTGGCCGCGCAGCACCGCCGCGGCAGAAAGAGGTGGTTATTGCACAAATGCCTGCATCAACCCGAGCCGGGCTCCCGGCACGCTGCGAGTTCGCACATGCTCTAATTATAACAGATGAGTAACGCCGTGCGGAGGACATTTATTTTCTGGTAGTTGGAGGTGAAGAGATCCTCGGCTGAGGAGGCTGGAAGCGCCCGGCGGGATGCGACCCCGGGGAGTCGCTGAGCACCCCAGCTCCAGCCTCCCGCCGTGTTCGAGCTGAACCGGCAGAGATTTCCCTGCCAGAAAACGTGCAGGAGGAGGCGAGAGGGACTCGGGCAGCCCCGCCCGCAGCGGGTGCCCCTCGCCTGCAAACCGGCCGTGAAAATAATGCGGGTTGCTCCCGCTGAGTAACGGGTTCAGCGGAGGCAGCCGCCCCCCCAAAAGAGGGTGCCGGGCTGACGGTGACCCGGCGGGCCGCGGCCGGGCCCTGAAGCCGCACCTCCTGCGCGGCTCTCCGCGCTTTTGCGACCCCCGCTGCCTCCTGCCCGCGCGAGGCCCGGCACAGCCCTCCCGGGGGACTCCGCGGCCGCGCAGGGAAACGCTTCTGCCTTCGGGGAAAAAGTAGAAGCACCCATGTTGGGGGACCCCGTGTCCTTGGCGCCAGCGTTAGGTGCTCCCGTGGAGGTATCGCCGAGGGTGCTGGGTATCGGGGGGAGCCGAGCGAGACGTAGGCGCCGGGGCTCCGGCCGCAGCCTGGGAGCAGGGGCAGGGGCTGGGAGCGGCGCTTTGGGACCGCCGGCGGCGGAGGAAGCGCCTGCGGAGCGCTCTCCGGAAAGAAAACGCAGAGCCTGCGCAGGAGCCGCTCCCGCGGCCGCCCCGTCGGGCAGGGCCGGCACCTCGGCCAGGCACGGCCCGTTCGTCCCTCGGCGGCCTCGGGCGAGCCCTTTCCCCGCCAGGGAAAGGTCCCCGGTTTGAGTCGGGCCGCGCCGCCGGGCGGCCGCTTCCGCGCCCGCGGAGGCGCGGTGGAGGAATGCAGGGACAATGCGCCATCTGTCACCGCCGGGTCGCGCCGCGGCCGGGAGCGCCGCCGAGGGCGCTGATTTATGCTGAATGCGCCTTAGAAGATCTCGATGTAGACTTTGTCTTTCTCTGTCAGAGCCAAGTAAAAAGAAACAGCTGGCCTGAATTTTTAGCACCCATAATTAATTAAGAGCTTCATTCCTGGGATTTGATGATTCAATAAAGCAAGACCCTTATTCCCCTATGTGATTCCAGTGAATATCTACTCCACTCCAAGCCTTTTGGGTCCCAAGATAGGGCAGATTAACACTCTTTTTCTGTGGGAGAGAAGGGAAAAAATGCCTCAAGATTGCATCTGAGGCGCACACAAAAGGTAAATTCAAAACTGCCACTTGTTCTCTGCAAAGGCTCCTTATTCTTCGCTATTGATGTATTTGTGCCAGGTTTTAAAGAAACCAGAGGGGGGGATGAGGAATTAACATATTGCTCATTTGGAAAAACAGCCGGTTCTGGTTTTGGTAACACTTGTTCCCTTGCCAGCCACAGATGTCCTTACTAATAATCGTGGCAGGTCACAGAAAGAGGGGAGCGGGGGGGTGGTGGTGGGGGCGGGCGGGCTCCCCGGCACTCCCGTGCCGCTCCGAGCCTGCCCCGAGCGTGGTTGCTGCTGCTGGGGCTTGCAGAATACTGCGGAGCCAGGCGCACCGCACCGCCGGTTGAGGAATACCCGCGGCTGCGCACCGCGCTGGGCGCCGGCCGGATCGGGCCGTGGGGACGAGTTTTCCTTTGTTTTCTTTTTTTCTTTTTTTTTTCCCCCCTAAACTAATCTCAGTTTTGGGTTGAAGTTCCTGTACTTTTCCCTACTGCAAACCTCTGTGATATTTTTTATTCGCCTCCTTTAAACTTGCTGACCGTGTGATTTCCCGTGTTCTCTTGGCGGAGGGGCTTTCACGTAGTTTCTAGGCACGACAAGAGAAGATGCTTTTCAGAACCTCTTGCCGGGGCGGGGGAGGTGTGTGGGGGGAGGTCCAATAAGCCAATTAGACGCGACCGCGCCGTCCCGGCCGCCGCGGAGGCTCCGCGCCGAGAGGGAGCCCCGTAGGTTAATCGTGACAATTGGAAAAGCAACACTCGTGGGGAGAGCAGCGGGGGGGATGTAAACACGGTCCGGGGTGTTGAGGGTCTAAATTAGGATTTGTTTTGTTTTTAAGCGTGAAAGAGGAAGCAGCAGGGCTGCACCAGGCTCCCCGCCTCTCTCGCCCTCCGTCCCCGCGATTGAAGAGCGGGGCTGGAGGTACAGGGGGGTCCCGCAGCACCAGCCGGAGCTCGGGGGCTGTGCCGGCTGCCGACCGCACCCCTAGCTCTGTCTCTTCCAGGACAGAGAGAATTTTGGCGTGGATTGGATGGATGGGACCGACGGCTGCAGCCCTGGGCTCCCAGCCCGCCTGGGATCCTGTCATCCCGGGCGCGCTGAGGCGGCGATGGGCCCATCGGAACGGGCACGGCTGATCCCGGGACACTTGCCTGGGTTTCTTCGGGGAAACCTCATCCTTCCCCAGGGACAGGGCGCTTGGCTCGGACAGGCGTGACGAGGGACAGCGCCCCGGCTCCCCGAGGCGAGCTGCGTTCCCTGCCCGGCGGGCTGCCGCTTTCCGCCCGGAGCCCCCGCATGTGTCTTCTAGGGTCGCGGATCTTCGGTCCGCGGTCATGTCCACCTGGACACTGAGCTGCTCCTGCGGCCCCACGCGCGGGCCCTGCCGGGACAGCCGGGCCAACACGCTTCTCGGCCGCGCTGGAGGGTTTTAGAGGGGATGTTGGACTGTCACCTGTGGGAGAGGGCGGCCCCCGTGCCGCACCCCGCTGCCACCTGCGCCGCTCGACCCGCGCCGTCGAGGCGGGCGGCGTAGGTGGTCTCGGCCCCCCCGCCCCATCGAGGGCCGTGCCGTGGGATCCGGGATGGAAAGGGGAAGGAAGGGGCACGGAAAGGGGCGAGCGGCTTCTTCCGGGCGCGGAGCGGCGCCCCACGGAGGCTGGGCCGTTCCCACCTGCGCCCGTGGGCAAGCACCTGCTGCCAGGCGCGCCGATGAGAGCCCAGCCTGCAGGGCCCCACCGCCGGCTCCGCTCTTCCCCCTCGCCTGCCCAAAAAGCGCTTCGTAGCGGCAGCGACGCCCTCCCGCCCCAAACCTCCGCGGGGCGGCCCGCGGCCCTGCCCGCGCCCCGGGAGGGCTCGGCTCCCAGCGTGAGCGTCGCTCCCGGCCGCTCCGAGGGCTGCTCCCGAGTAACCCACGGCAGCTTTAACTGGCAGCAGGCGTTATTTTTATTTTAAGATATCCTCACCCTTTTTTTTTTTTTTAACAACAAATTAACATGCCGGAGGCAAAAAACGCGGACGCTGCCCCCTCCCCCCACTCTGTTACGGAAAAAAACCTGCTAAATTCGTGCTTCTGTTAAAGAATGGCTGTACTTTATRTCTCCTGTAGCAGGGGAAAAGGCTGAAGAATAAAATTGTTGTATGAAATCGTTTGGGCTACAATAATAGTTATGGTTTAAAATAGGCGACAGGCTGCAACCTAAAGGAAACGGTTAATTCCCTTAGGAATTTATACATCAAACGAAAACCGTATTGAGATCGCTAACAGASCTATTCAGAATAGCCCTGAGTATAAGGAATAGGGCTTTTGAACGAGCGAAGCTCCTAAGCTGCTTTGCAAAATAGCTTTTCAGAGATCGGAAGATCAGCTGGGGAAAGGTAGCACGACAATTAAAAAAAAAAATCCATAGCTAGATGAATAATTAAAACCTATTTATTTTGAGGTAGTAGTTCCTCTGCGGGACCTGTTGTCCCGGGAGCGCTGTCCTGAGGGGGCTTTGTCGCTCCCTCTAGCAAAGGGCGCTAGGGAGTTTCCCCCGAGTTCAGCCGGAGGCGATCTCCGCCGAGGGGACGGGAACGGGAGGGCCCGGGCGGGCGGCGGCCCGCGGCATTTTGCCTCCAGCCCCGCACATCGGGGGCTGCTTCTACCCTGGCCAACTCTATCCTGCCCCTCACCGCGAGAACTTTATCCCGTTTTAAACAAGGCAGGTGAGTCCAGTAAAGCTCACTGCTGCGCGAAAAATGCACCTTCCTGCAGGTTTCACCGACTGGAAATGAATTATCCAACCGAGGAATTCGAGCGTTTTTTAAAAAATCATTTATCATTTATAAAATGACAAAATAACGTACTATTATTCCAGGAATATTTGATTCTTTGCACATTCAGCTTGAAACAATTTTGTTTTTAAACCAGGTTATTTACAAAAAAAAACGTATAACCAAGCGAACATGGACCACATCTTTAAAATCCAAAATACAAAGTACTATTTAAAATCCCGTAAAATGTAAATATGCATGAATAAACCTGTTACAGCTAATAAATGGCTCTGACAAAGTTGAAGAGATTACAAAATAATTATCTGGCTCGTAAAGAAAAAAAAAARCCCAAGCAAACGGAGGGGTGTCTCGGCACCAGCCCCAGCGGTCCCAATCATACTCCCATCACAGCAGCCGTGTCGATGTCAGCGTACAGCTGACACCCACAAAATCCACATTGAACAACGAGAGAGCCGTCCCCCGATCTGGGTGCTGGAGCAGTCCTCGCCGTTATTTGTTTGGAGGGGACCCGGGCTGCTCGGGCAGCCGCACCGACGGGGACTGACTTTTGGTTGGAGGTTCCTCGCTGGGGAGCCCCTCATCCGCTCGGGGACCCGCTTTCCCCTGCCTTGGGCTGTAGAGCGGCAGAACGGGGCGGAGGGGGCTCAGGGCGCTCTCTGTCCCCGCACCCAAGGGACGTCTGGTCGCTGGGACTGCCCCGGCGGCGCGGCCYCTGTCCCACCATCCGTCGCAGCGCTGCGGGCGCAGCGCGGAGCGGAGCGCGGCGGCCCCGCAGGGCTCCCGCACGGCCGAGCGGGCGGCGGGAGCCAAACCCGGGCCGAGTGTGACACCTACCTGCCAGCGCCGGGAGCACCGCGCCCGCGGCCGGCCCTGCGCGGGGCTGCGCGCCCGCGGCGGCAGCCTGGACCGCCCCGTCCCGCGGGCCGGGGACAGCGGTGCAGAGCGCCGGGGTGGGGGAGCGGGGGAAGGGAAAGGGGCTGAGGCGGCCCCCGCCTCACCGAGCGCCTTTGCCTGTGCAGTCGCCCGCCCCGGCTGCCGCCGCAGCACCGCTGCTGCAGCGACGCGGGCTAAATCTGGCAGAAAATCGAACTCATTAGCAAAGTTCACCAGCTGATTGCTTTGCATAAAACACGACACTGATTGGAAGTAATTAGGTTAAAAGATGGGACTGCGCTTCGATTTGGTGTTTCTAACAAGTGCTTTTGTGCGTGGCCTGATTTAAGCCTTCACCTCCGGGAACAGCGTCCCTCCTGCGCCCGGCCCCGTCCCGCTGCCGCCGCCGCTCGCCTCTCCTGGCCCCGCGGGCGGCTCCCGCCTCCAGAGCCCCCCGACCTTTTAGAAATTGCCTGTCACTTCGAAAAAGGCTTCAGGTACTACCGTGAGGTCCTAAATGGAGCCCCGCATCTCATTTAAGACGTGCATTTTTTTTTTCCCCGCAGCTATGCACGTATCTGCCCGTTGCAAAAAGAGAGTGGTTTTGATTCTGTTAAAAATCTCTTTTAATTAAATATTTCCATTTTACAAAGGCGGCTGCAGGTTTTTTTTTTTAATCTAATACGTATAACCTATTTCCCTTTTTTTTGTCTTTATAGTTTTTGCATTATAGTTTAACTCACACCCAAGGAAAAAAAACAATAGGCATAAAAAATTAAATTAAACTTGTATATATATATTTTAAAACTATGAAACAATTCGGAAAAAGACACAGAAATGTATATATTTATATTACGAAAACAACATTAATGCCTGTACAGTTGTCTTGATTTCATAATTTACTTCAAAGATACTGTATTATCAATTTAAATACAAAAAAGCTACATTAAATATACAGAATAAGATTTAATACAAATCTTTCTTCTTTGTGTGTGTGAGAGAGAGCGTGTCACTCGTTTGCTTTTCACTTGCTTAAGACATTTCTGGGCGGTTTCCACCCAGCCATTTCAAATAGACTCTATAAACTTTTGAAGAGGGTGCTGGGAGGGAGGGGGGAGCTGGTCTTTTTCTGTTTGTTTTGTTTTTCTTTTGGTAGTGGAAAAATAACTGCCAAAGCAATTTATTATTTCTCTCAAATAAATTAAAAAAAGGAAAAAAAAAAAAAAAAGAACAAAACCACAGTCCCAGGAGGGGTTAGGGAGGAGAAGCCGATATTAAATGTTGGACATACCTTTCTTCAGTTCGTAAGGTGAGTCTTTGCAAAGGTCTACTTGGGACTGGCTCCTGATCATTTTAGTGTCTTTAGCCAGGCTCTCGGCTCTGCTGAGGACAGTCTGATTTAATCCATTGAAGTGGGCGCCGGGGGCGGCGGCGGCGGGGCCGCCGGCGGGGTGCCCGTGCAGGGCCCCGAAGGAGCCGTAGTTCGTGTAGCCGGGGTAGAAGGGCGCCGTGTAGTAGAGCGGCCGGGGCAGGACCGCCCCGTTGGGGAAGGGGCACTGCGCGGCCGGCGAGCGCGGCCGCGGCGGCGAGCGGGACGGGCCGCCGCCAGCCAGCACGGCGGGCCCGGGGGGTGCCGCCTCGCCTCCGGCCTCCTTCGCCTTGTCCGCCGAGGTGGCGATCTCGGCCAGCGACCAGAGCTTGGGCTTGGCGAGGGCCGCCTGCTGCGGCGAGTGGATGACGGAGGCGCCGGTGGCGGCGGGCAGCAGCGGGTGCAGGTCGGCGGCGTGCGGCGGCCCGGCGGCGGCGGAGGGCGGGCGGTACGGCGGGGGCTCCTCGCCGCCCGCCGGCGGCGGCCCGCGGCTCGCCGGGCAGGGTCCCAGAGGGGAAGCGCCGGGCGCCTTGAGGGGGACGGGCGGCCCGTCGAGCCGCTCCTCCGCCGGCTCTTTGCAATCCGAATCGCTGAGGCCGCTCTCGGCCTCCCGGGGGCCGGGGGACTCCTGGAGGCGCTCGCAGGCCGGCGCTGCCTTGGGATCCGCCGCTCCTGGTGGGGGGGGAAAGGAGAGGGGTGGGGGGCAGCTCTCGGGCTCGCCCTGCGCCCCCMAACCCGCCCACCCACTTCGCCGCCCACCCCTCGGTCCCCGCCGTCGCCAGGCCCGCACCGCTGCCCGCCGGCTCCCCCCGCCCCGGCTGCCCGCCCGGGGGAACAGGCCGCCCCGCCACCGCCACCGCCGCCCCGCACCGGCCCGCGGGCAGCCCCGAGGGCGCGGCCGCCCTGACCCGGCCGAGCCCGCTGTCCTACCTGTGTCCGGCGTCCCGGGGTCTCCCTTCTCCTCCAGTTTCTGGGGCTCGTCCTCGTCGTTTTTCTCCAGGTCGATGTTCTCCTCTTCCTCCTCGTCCTCGCTGCGGTTCCGCGGGGTCCAGGTCATTTTGTTCTCCTTCTTGAGCCGCCGCCGCGCATTGGCGAACCAGGTGGAGACCTGGGTGAGGGTCATTTTGGTGATGATGGCCAGCATGATCTTCTCGCCCTTGGTGGGGTAGGGGTTTTTCCGGTGCTCGTTGAGCCAGGCCTTGAGGGTGGCCGTGGCGTCCCGCGTCGCGTTCTTGCGGTACGCGGGGTCCCCGTAGGGGTAGGAGCCGAGCGGCGCYGCGTACGGGTGGTACCCCAGGGAACCGGCCATGCCCGGCGTGTGGTCGTAGGGCGAGCCCTGGGGAGAGAGGGGAGAGCGGCCCGGCGGGGCGAGGTCAGGCGGCCGCGGGGCGGCAATGACACGGCAAAGGCAACGCCAGGGCCTGCCCGCGGCCCCTGCCCGCGCCCCGCCGCCTCTCCCCCGGCGCCGGGCCCTGCCCGGCTTCTCCCCCGGCTCTTTCCCGGGAGGAACGGCCTGGGGGCTCGCCGGGGCCCGTAGTCTCCGGCCCCAGGAGACCACCGGCTGCCTGCAGCAATCCAGCGCCTCTCGCCCAAATTCAGGAGCGTAAAAGCAAGTGGGCAGCGCGGCGTGGGGGCGGACAGCGGCAGGGGGACCGGAGCCTTCCCCCCCGCGCTGCGATCGCGGCAGGCAACCTGCCGGGCCCAGGCTGTCGGGCGGGCTGGGCCGCTCCTCCCTGCCCAGGGACGAGAGGAGATAAAAATAAAAGAAAGAAGAGAAAAGGGAGGAAGAGAAGATAAAAGAGAAACAAAAAAAAGGGGGAAGAGGAGGGAAAATAAAAAGACAAGAGAAAAGAAAGAGAAAAGAATACAGAAAAAGAAAAGAAGAAACTGTGAAACTCTGCCCTAAACAGAGAGGAGAAGCTGAGAAAACTCGCCTTTTTTGGGGGGGAGCTGCGGGCCGCTGGCGACGGCCTCAGCTCTGCGGTATGGATATCCCGCACCCGGACCGGCCCCGCGGTGCCCCGCGGGCGCGCACGGCGGCGCAGTGCCCTACCTTCCCTTCCGCGCGCAGCCCCGCGGAGCAGCTCGCGGCCATGGGATTAGAGGTCTGCAATATTTAAGCCTAATTATCGCCGTGCAGGGGAAAGTTGCCTGGATTTATCGCCCGGATTTCTCCCATCGCTGACCGGTTCAGGATTCATTCCCTTTTCAATCATAACAAGCTAATTGTTGCAGAACTACGATTGGTGATTTATACATATAAATTTTTTTTTTTTTTTTTTTTTTTTTTTTTTNTTTTTTTTTTTTTTTTTTTTTTTTTTTTGTAGTTAATGAAACCGGTCCCCGCCTGCCCCGGTGCCGCTCGCCCGGGCCGTGCCGGCGGCTCCCCCCGCGCTCGGCCCTGCCCGCCGCTGCCGCCAGCAACAGTGTGCGGCAGCGCACGGCGGCGATGCGGGAAAGTTGGGCGGCGAGGCGGGGAGCCGCGCTCCCTTTTGTCCCCGAGATCTCAAAAATAAAATGGGAACAAAAAGCAGGCCCGGGAGGGGGGGGCAGGCGCCCCCGGGATGCCGTCGTGCCCGGCGCGGTGCCGGCTGCCCGCGGCTGCTCTTACCACGTAGGAAGTGAAGGCGGCGGCGGCGGCGGCGGCCGGGTCGGTGCCGTACTGGAGGTGGGAGTTGTAACCCGGGGAAGGGGCGGTAAAGGCGGTAGATCCGGCATAAGGGGAAAAAGCGGAGCCCGAAGAAGATCTCCCAAGTTCATCGGTCCTGGGTCCGGAGATCACGCTGGTGCTGTACGCCGGGCAGGAATAGAGAGCCAAGGACGCTGACGGCTGGTACAAGTAACCCTGAGGATACGACATGGCCAGGCGCACACATATACCCGGGAGCCCAAGGCGCCGGGAGGGAGCCGCCGCGCTGCCGGGTTGGGGCGGCTGCGGCCGGGGCTTCGCGGGCGCCTCTCCGCCCTCGCCAGCTGGGCAGCGGCGGCACCTTGCTCTGCGCCGGGGCTGCTGCTCCGCTTTCGCCTGCAGCCGGGCACCGCTTCCTCCTTTTTCTCCCCCCCTTGCTTTCCCCTCTTTCCCTCCCCCCCTTCTCTCTTTCTCTCTCTCTCCCCCTTGCACTGGGGGGCTTTTTTTTCCCCCTTCCTCCTCGCTCTCGCTTTCCGAAGGGTCCTGCCAAGATGCTAAGTTGGAAATTGCAGCTCCTGACGCCTTCAGCACGGCCCGGCGAGGCTCCTCCTTCGCGGGGTGTTGTCAGTGGAAGGACTGGCAGGACCCCGCTGGGCTGCCGCGGCCGGGCCCAACCAGCGGGAGGGCTCCGCGCTTCCCTGGCCCTCCCCAGCGCTCAGAGGCTCAAGTGCGCCGGCTCCTGGATTGCAGTCACCTCCGAGCCATTTAAGATCAGYTCCAACTTTCTGCATGTGCTAAATACCGTGCGGAGCCGCGCTGCGCCGGAATGCAAGCCAATCAGTATATGAAAAAAAAATAGATCTTTAATAAGATTTATTAGCCGCCCGGCTCCCCCTCTGCACAACCACCCCTCCTCGTGCTCTCTGCCCCTGCCCCTCCCTCCACTAAATCACTGGAGGTGGGATATACGGCGGGGTGGTGGTGCTGTTAGTTTTTCTTTTCTTAACAAAAAAGGATATTTTCGTCGGGGAAGCGCCGCAGCCCGGTCCGGTCCGGCAGCCCGGGGCTGCTCCGCCGGTCACCCCGCGGGCAGGGGCCGCCTCGCCGCAGGACCTGTTGCGGCCGCTGTGCGGGCGGAGCGGCGGCGGGGGTCCGGCCGGGAGCTTCGCGGAGGGCTCGGATTTAGTCTTTCCCAGCGCCGGTCGCGGGAGATGGGCGATCCGGAGGGGAGCGGCAGGGGCTGAGATGGGTCCGCAGACACCGCTCAGAGCGAGGGTTCGCCCGCGGATCTAAGGAATACACCGGGTATCCTCCCCCCGCTCTCGGCTCATAGAAGGGTCGAGGCGAAAGCAGATTAAAACCATATGAACGGGGATAAATCCCCGCCGATCAGAAGATGTAATCTGCTGTGATTCCACCAGATATATTTCCCAAAAGAAACATATCCCGATTTATTCCGTTCTCGCATGTTTTTCCCTTGCGGTTGAGGCAAGGCGCTGCTACCACGGCCGCGGACCCCCGGCCATCAGGACCCGTCGTGCCTTTCTCGGTCAAGGGAGGGGGGCGATATCATTAGATTTATATTTTTAGAATTTATTTTATTTTGTAACTTTTGCATTTCCTGACCATAATGCTCTCGCCGCGCTCCCCAGCGGGACGTACGCGGAGACGCGAGGAGCAGAGGTGTGTTTTAAAACGCGCAGGCCGGAGTAGGAGCCGCCCGTGTCGCCGTGGAGGCGACACCGACGCCGCCCCGCTCGCTCCCTCCCTCCCTTCCTCCCTCCCTCCCTCCCTCCCTCTCTCCGGGGCTCCGTCCCGGCGGCAGCATCCACAGCCCCCAGCCGGGCACAGGCTGGGACTTGCCGGACGGCCGCGCTGCAGGGCCGGGGCCGGGCGGGAAGGGCCGGGCGGGCAGGGCGCGCTCTCCTCGCTGTCTTCGAGGGGAACGCGGCGGGACCGGGGCCGGCGGGTCGGGCGCTGCCCGCAGCACGGGGCAACCTCCCCTACACTACCCTAGCTTACCCTGCCCTGCACTACGCTACCCATCAGGCCGCGGCGCCGACAGTCCCGCCCCCGGCCGTCCCGGCGCATGACTGGCTGTCCCCCCGCCGCCGGCGGGCGCTCCCCTTCTTCCACGGGCCCGCGGAGCTGTCCCTCAGCGCGGGGTGTGGAGGGGCGGCGGCAGCACGGGCGCGGTTGCCAGGGAGCCCGGAGGCGGCGCTGGCAGGACGGCGCGCGGAGGCGCTGCGGGCCGCGGCGGCCGCTCCCGACCGGGACCGGCCCGGCTGGGCTCAGCGCGGCCCGGCCCGGCCCGGCCCGAGGTGAGGGAGCGGGGCCGGCGGGCGCGGCGCTCGGGGCTGGGCGGCAGCGCTGCCCCGCCGCGGGGGCGCCCCCTGACGGGCGGCGCGGGCCGGTCCCGCCGTGCCGCGAGTTCGGCCCCGGGCCCGGCAGCGCCGAGCGGGACCTCCCGGGGCCACACGGGGCTCGGCTCCTGCTCGGCGCTGCTGCCGAGCCGCGCTCTGCCTGGCCGTTCCCTCCTCTAGCCTCTTGCACCCTCCTACCCCCCTTTTTTTTTTAGTTTAATTTTTTAATGGGCAGTGTCAGGAGTTTTGTCTCTTTAAAATCCATGTGGTTCTGCCCCGGTAAGCGGGACGGGTCCGTCCCCGACTCGCACGCTCCCTTACATGCTCAATCCACACAGGTGTGCACTTTCATCAGTTTTCAGCTGCACGGTGTCACCGGTATTTGTCCCCGGCTTCATTTTAGCGATCGCTCCGAAGCACTGCATTTCTTTTTCCACTCAAAAGCGCTTCTGTCATAATCCTCTGACAGTCCCCCTTGTTCGGGGAGTGAGATATCATCTGGTCAAGTTTTATACATTTAACATTCATTTTATATGTGAGTAGAAAAACTAACGGCTTTTTCGTGCTCCTTTCCTTGTAGGAAGAAGCAGAAGTTTTAACCGTCTTCCCATGGCATCTGACTTTTTTGAGGAGGAGGTAAGGTTAACGTCATGTAAAATTACCCTCTTTATTTCTGATGTTCTGCTAATCTTTCTTATGTAGGCATACATTTTGGAAACTGTGGTGAGTTCATGCATACTTTCATGCGTTGCAACATAATACCAGAGCTGATTAATAAACGGTAGTGATAGGACTCTTATGCCATCAGGATTGTGTCTATCAAACTGACATTCTCACTACATTATGCCGCTATTATATTCTTTGCAGTTTTAAAAGAACTGCAGATAATTATTCAAGATATTGAAACATTTAGTTTATAGTTCTATTGCTGTGGTTGTCACCTTCACTTTATATCAAATTTGAGACTCATTTCTTAAGGATGTCTCTATTTTCTGCTTTATTTGCACATTGATAGCTCTACTGAATGACTAGTCACAGCAACTTTTTCCTCTGATAGCAGCATATTAAAATGTGAAAGCCTAAGACTAATCTGCTTTGCAGGACTTTTCAGATATTTGATCGAAGGGAAATAAGAAGTTTGTTTCAAGACTCTTTATGTCGTTCTGTCAGTTCTGTTAACAAATGATGGGGTTGAGGATACATTTGCTGCTTCTCTTCATTTTCACTGAAGGTACATGCATCTGAAGGTATGGATGAATTCTTGGTATCAGGAGTTTGTGTGCTCTGCAGCTGCCAGTGAAACTATTACCACTGCAAGTTGATATTAAAATTCTGGACTTTATATATATTTTCTCATAATTTCTTGGAAGATAAATTGTTAATGCAATAGAAGAAACACTCGCTCTTAAAATCTTACTTAACAATGGGAAGGATTTACAGGCTGACTGCGCACTCTTCACTTTATTTAAATTCAGGCATGCGAATTTAGATTCAGTTTGTATAAATGAATAATTAAAATCACTATTTTATAGCCTTCAGTCTGATGGGCTGGTCCTGCAAAGCTGTTTAAAAGGATCTTTGGTTAGTTTAGTAGTTGAACTCCAGTAGGGTTTTTGTCGTGAGAGGAACTTGGATTTGAGACAACTGCACAAAATGTGACCCAAAATACAACAACATTTGAATTTGCATATTTGTTTTCCTACGCTGGTTTCTTTTGCATAATTTCATTTGGGGTGTGCAAACATATGTGGTACAGCATAAAATAGCTTAATGAATTAGTGCATGAATGTACAATGGGGATCAGCTGTGAATATCTTCTTTTTGGGAGGAGAAAATGATATTGAAAATAACAGCAAACTATTTTAAGAGTACAGCTATTGGTAGTTTCTAACTGTAAGTGGTTTGGTACCAGGTGGCTTGTAGTGAATGGGGTTAAACTTGGGTATCTTGGATATGATACACCTTAATTTAATTAATTTAATAGCTACTTTCTGTTGAAACTTTAAAATCTAACGATCCTGTTTTTATTGCGGTCTTTAAAGATCTAATCGTTCTTCTGTGTGTCTGAGATGTAAAACTTAGTGCAAGGAGAGGCAACAGATTGGTTCCGTCATACGATTTTGTTGGGTTTTTTTGAGAGTACTTAAAAGATTATGATGGATAATGCTGTCTTGCCAAAGAATGCCGACACAGGTGTTCATCATTATCTTAATTAAGATCCTGAGAAAATGTCATCTTTCGGCATGAATTATGAAGGGAGATGCATTAGGAGATCATTTCAACTTTTTTTTTCTTTTTACAGAGGTAGATGAGAAGGAGGCTGTTTTCTCAAAACCTTTTTGATATTTCTTTATCAGAATACCTGACCTTAAACACTGAATAATTTGTTCCTCCAGTTCAATTTGTGAATATATTACCAAGAGATCTGTATGTGATGCTAAAGGGAATCCTCTTAAAGAAAAAAAAATTTAAAAGTAATTCTCCTACAAGATATCCTGTTTCATTTAAAGCTGCCCTATAAAAAAAAACCCCATGCAATTCAGATGGTAGTGGAAATTGCTGCTGGAAACATCTGATAAGAGATGTTTTATACAGTGTATTTAAAAGTATTAACAACTCCTAACAGAGAAAAATAAATACGTGTGAATATTCATTTTTATAATAAGGCATGAAGAGAAAAAATTTTCTCATCTTTGCACTACCATAGAAGTAAAACTAATTAGCGTGCAAAGACAAGGGAGGGGCCTGTGTCTTTCTGTGTTAAATCAATACATTATTAACTGGACAAGAGCTAAAAAAATGCATGTAAAATATTGGCTGAAGCCTTGGCTGTAAAATTTAGGGGCGCTTTCCTGCAGATCCTGCTGCTGCTTCCCTAAGGTGCAGTGCTGGGAGTTACAGGGTCAGTCAGTGCAGTGGAAGTGCTGGTGTTTTGTGGCTCTTAGCCTGGGTGAAGGGTGCCGGGAGGAGCTCTCTGTACAAGACACCCTCAGCTGCTCTGTTGTTTCTTCTGCCTGCACTTCCTTTGCCCGAGATGCTCCTTGTTCACACTCTCCGTGTTTGTGGTCTGAGACCGAGGTGTAAACTCGTGAACACCTAGAATAACTCTTCTGTGTCCAGCAACTGGATATTGAGTAGCTTAGAGTTTTGTTTTTCTCTCCAAGCCTTTCTATGTAAAATCACTTTTTGTCTGCTAAGAAAAACCTGATTATCAGTTCCAGTCTTTTTTTTTTTTTTTAAATTGCTTCAGCAAACCTTTTTAGTGCATGGAATAAAGAAGTGCAGCTGACAAGCCTTTTAAGCACCAAGTTATTGTATTGAACATGTAACTCCAAAGATCTTGACAGTATCATGGGAGAACCTGAGACTGTATTTCAGTTTCCTTGAAGTTTCCTGTAATTAACTTAAATGGCATTATTTGCTTGAATTTGTTGGCATAATGTGGGCTAAGTTAAGAATGTCTTTAGGGTTTATTTTACTTACAGTTCCATGGACATATGCAGAAAATAGACCCTGAGTGAAAAATGAAAAGCTGCTCTCTTTCATGTCTAAAACAAGTTTTTCACTTAAAGCAAACCACATCTACTGTTAGTTGGTTCTTAACAGCAAATGAGGAGCAGCTCAGTGGGAAGGATGGCTGTGGCTCCCCGTGCTGTTTTATGGGATGCACATGAGCCCATAGCTTCCCTTACGGTGGCAAATTCCCTTTTGACTGCAGGTGCTGCAGCGTGGTGAGAGCTCCTGTAGCTGGAATCTGGCCTCCAGTGTGGGTATTAGAGGTGGGTGACTTAATAGCAGTGTTGTGTTCCAAAGGTTTTGTGCTTTATCTACTTTACGTACATATATTTGCAGTCCTTATGAGCGGTGTTTGCAAGAGCTCAGCAGTACCTCTCTAAGGAGAAACACAGAGCCAGGTAGCCTTTCTAGCCTTACACCCGAGGAATTCTTTTTAACAGTTTATAATTTCTGGGATTTTATTAATATTAGAACTTTTTCGTTTCTGTTCCTTAATGTGGGTAATGCAGATGTGAATGATTCTTGAAGCTGTTTTTTGCAGATTGTGAATGTATTTTTAGAACCAGCATCATTTTTTTTTATTATTATTATATAAATCCTTTCCTGAGGAAAAAAGCAAACCAGTTGGACCTTTTAAGGTGAATATGGATCATCATAACAGAGTTTACTGTACTAATAAACATGTGACTGATGACTCTCCTACTCTTCCCGAAGGAGAGGTACCTTCCTGAGCAATTTGTTTTTTCACAACAGAGTGGAAAAGAGCTTTTTCTTTTCATAAGCACATATTTTTCACAATATTTCTTAGTATTTCTAACACAGATCAAAAATGCAGCATTTACCTCTGAAATGTTCTCTGCTGACATCTACAGAAATTTTCATGCCCTTCAGATTTAATTTTGTGTAGAATAATGCATGGAATAGTATGTAGGTCCTGTGTTTTCAATTAGGCTGTATTGGGTAATTGTGCTCTTCTTTCATATCCCATAGCAAAGTATCAATATCCAGATGGCAGTGTGCTGGGATAAAAGATAGCTACAGGCTTGGCTGCTACTGTAAAGCCAAGAACTAACATTTTAGCCTGTGTGATAAATAAAACCGAGGCCGAGACTCTTGGCGTATTGGAGTTGCACTAAATAATTCCACAGTGCTGTTTATTACTGGTTTCATTGGATAATATGCAGCTGTAAAACCTGCTTGAAGCTTTTATTAAGAATACTCTGTCATTATAAAAGGGTGCCTACAACTTCTTTATGATATTGGCAGTGCAAGAATTACTTTGTTTGTGCTGACTTTCTGGCTGTTGTCTAGGAAGGACCTTACTGTCTCCCAGCTCCTGCAGGCATTAGGTTCCATGAATGTTTCTTGGGAAGAGGACAGCTCTGTAGAGCCTAGGTTTCAAAAGTTATTTTAAAGGTATTTTTTTCTCTATGCTTTTTCTGAAGTTTATTTCAGTATTGTATTTATTGCTTTAGTTAAAATTCAGCTGATATTCTCTGTAGTATAAACTGTGCTACTGTGTCCCTAAATAAAACTTAAGCTGAGGTCATCCAAGTAGTTTTTTGAGAGGAGGTTGTGAACTGGCTGAGAAGGGATGGGAAAACTTGCTAGCAGGCAAGGGACTAGACCTGGGCTTGTTTCCTCCTTCCATTTCTAGCACATCCTATGACCTAGATTTGTTCATGTAACCTCAGCCTTGGTTTACCTAACTGTAACTCTCTGCTTGTCTCAGAATTGTTCAGGTTTAAATATGTATCCATGCTCGTATAATTGTTAGACTTTTGTGGTTTTGAGCAAGAGCAAGTTATTAATGCTATTACTGATTCATTAGCAAAATGCCATTAAACTTCCATGTTCCACAGATCTTTGATTTCCATAGGCATGTGTTTGTGGTGCACCTCTTGGAAAATGCAGGATGGAACACCATCCAGTGGGATGTGGTACTAACATAGTGTCTATGGGATTTAACAAACATGCTGGATCAGTGAGTGAAGAAACCCTTGCTTTGCTCAGTCTGTAATCCTTGTTTGTCAAAGAAACGTGCTGTCTAAATTAGTGACAAATACTATATTTTTGTTCCATCCCCCATTCTCCCTATGTCCCTTTTTTGTCTTTATAGATTGCATCCAAGAGAGAAGGAGTGAGGTCCACAGTGGGGAAAACGAACCCAGCAGTCCATCCTATCCTGTACCTGCCTGAATATGGGAAGAGACCTCGTACAAAGCCAGAATGCATCTGGGCTTGCAGTCTTTTTAACCATATTAAGTCCTATTCAGAGTTAATGGTAAGTAATCTGCTATGAGTATGATATGACTCATTAAGCAAAGCATTGCAGTAGTGGCACTTTCCTTTGTAGTGCTGAGTTCAGTCCCTTACAAAATGTAGAATTAATGTTACCAGATACATCAGCTTTAGTCCTGTTTCTGTTGAGAAAATCACACAGTGCAGGTGACAAGAATTGTAATAAGAATGGTCTTCTTTTCTTTCTATTTTTGTCCTCTCCGGATGAGCTCAGTGAGATGGTCTCTGCAATGCTGAAGAAGGGAAGAACAGAATCAGAAGGCAGGAGCTATTTCAGAGCAGGATTCTTCATCTTTCCATAATGCCCGAGCATGAAGACTTTGTAAACTTCATTAGGTAGAGTATTGCTAATACTGTAATCTCAGTAATGTTGCATGATGTAATATTGCATTGCTATATTGTTTGGTGATCATGTGGAGCTACATTAAATAAATGAACATATGCCAGTGACTTAAATGAACATTATGAGTGAGAGCAGTAAATGGAGAAGGTGGGTACTAGAGGAAATGCTAGTAGCTTTTTTTAAGCCAGTGTTTTTTCTTTTTTCGGCTCTTTCCATAACCAGTAGTTCTTTTGTTTCTTGATAAAGATGGAATAAAGAAAAATATCTTTTCATTCAAGAAATTGAATTTAGTTCAACTTCTTAACCAGAAAGACTTCACAGTCCTCCTAGCTGTTACAGCATCTTAATGCTTTGTCCAGCAGGAAATTGCCTCACGGTGTTAACCCATAAACATCTGTGGTGCAGCAGCATGTGCTGCTCTTGCTTCTCAGGGCTTGTGAGATGTCTGCTGTGGCACRGCCCTCTGTGACCTCTTGCATCGAAGGATGGAATTCATGAGTCCTTTTCTGTCTGGAGCTTGTGGGAGCTCCCTCCTGAGCCCAATAGTTTTGAAATATTGCAAGAAAAGATTTGACAGTGTTGTCTGGGAGATGTGACTGACTTAATTATTATTAACATTTATTAAGTGCCTTACAATGGAGTGGAAGAGCCGTTGCCTTCATTTTTACAAATAGGAGAACTGGCATGTAGGAAGAATGAATCTCTTCTATCTTCTGCGATTCTTGACCCACCTAATTAGGTGATTGTCACAAGAAATAAGACCCTGGCTCGGGGGAATGGCACAGGGGGAAGATGCCGACGTGTTCCGTACGCACCACGCTTCTGCCTCGCACAATGGCTTAACGCAGTGAGCAGGGCTTCCCTCTGTGGGTGTCACTTGGCCAGGGAGAAGATTTAAAAGGGCTGATGAGCCTGAGGCTGTCTATCGGAGAGCTTCATTATAGATCTCATCCAGGGAAAAAGTGAGGTACTGCAGCTCATTTCTAGGAGCTACTCTTGTTTTCAGCAATTCCTCACTCACTGCCTCCTCCTGCTTCCTTTCGCTGTGGAGTGGCCTTTCCCCATGATAAGCTGATTCTCTTCATGGCTGATATTTACACTTAGTTAGCCTCCAAGGCACTAACTACTTCTTCTGGTCTAAGACTTGAGTTTCTTTTTTTTTAAGAATTTATTTTGCTAAGAAAGAGAATCTGTCCAGCTGTTACAAACAATAGTGGTTTTGATGTGTATCAATAAAGAGTTAGAGATGTGTGTTTTCCATGTAGAAGATAAAGAGACTTAAAGCCTGCTTTAAAGGAAGGCAAACCTTGGAGAGGTTTACTTAGATGTACAAAATGCCCTATTCTTTCATTTTTAAAAACAGTATTAAAGGATTTTTTTCAAGAAAAGAGAAAATGATTTCATCTTTTTGATTGCATTTTGTTCCTTAGTCTCACAGTTGTAAGATAAATATTCAGAATTAGGAGTTGGTAAGGTTAATGTGATTAAAATGAGTATGTGATAACGGGCTCTGCACATTAAAGATTAAGAGCTCAAATTATAGACTCCAGAGGGAAACACTCCATGAGCATTTGTGAATTTTGTTTATGTAACGAATGCAGGCTTAGGCCTATGGTTGCAGTTGCACAACAGTTTTATCCTGTCTTGTCTGATCTGCAGAGAATTTTCTCAAACATTGTAGTGTCAGAGTGAAAATGTAGTGAGGTGGGGGGAAAAATGAGGAAATAATTTTAGTCTAAGCATTAGTGTTGCTCTATAAAAATAGGTTAGTTTTACACAGATTATTCACATTTACAAAGGTCAGTTTATAGCATTTTGAGGGCAGTTGTTAATTCTTTATGTATAAATTGATCCTTTATACAAACGTAATTCCATATACAACATTTAATCTTTGGATGCAAATTGAAAATATATTAGCAATTAATTTATGTGAGTTATGACTGACTTTCCCGTGTACTCTGCAGTGGTTCCTACCCTAAAGTTGAGTCGGTGCGTGCTTAGTGAAAATTAGATGTGAAATGTAATATGTAGAGGACAAAGGAGCATTGAAATCCTTATTGCTCTTAAAAAGACAAAGGTACCTCAGATAATTCTCCTTTCTTAATCTCTTAAGAATTTGATGCGTAATTCTGTTACGAGCAATTTGGAGTGAATGAAAAATATTTTTAGAAGTAGCATTAGTACCAGATATTATTGCTCACCTTTTATGAAGCATAGGTTTGTTTTAAAATTGAAAATGCTTTTCATTTTGAGAGGCTAATTTCTAGGCAGTCTTCCATTGAGAAAGAAAAGCTTCTTGGACATTTGTGGAGAGGAAAGCCTTGCTGTTATATCTGTGAAATTTGCTAATGTTGCAACCATTGAAATAAAGTGTTTGATTACATAACAGCAGTGGCATTTCTCCTCCTCTTCCTCGTGGTTTTGTCAAACTAGATGTTATGAGTGGCAGTTGCAGTGACTGCTAAGTGTTTAAATGATGACACCATTATGTGAAGTGATTTCGAAATGAGAGATTCCAGCCAAGAATTACATCTGCTCTCATCTCCTTCAAATCATACTCTCTGGCTGTGCAGATTATGATTGATTTGTTTGTGACAGATTGCAGGAAACAGTCATTGATTTTTCAATATTTTACCTTAAAATTATTTACAGTTGTAACCAAGGGGAGATATTTCCATGGGCTGTCAGCCCCTGAAAGACTGGGATAATATTCCCTGCTCCCTGACAAGACAAATTACCCGTAATGAGTGCAGTAGCTGAAGGGTATACTTTTATTTTAAAATATGTCAATAACCCAGTGACTAAACGAATATTGATTCAGCATAATGAAGCCTGAGTAATGTGAAAATGAGCTCTTCAAGGAGCATGGTAAAGACTTTCTTTTTAGCTTGTAGCAAGAAGCTTTTCATTCTTTACTGTTAGGTAGTTGAAATGTGCAGTCTTGAACAAGTCATCCTTAAACATCAGTAATATGTGGAGTAACATAACAAAAGAACTTCAGGGGTTTTTTCTGTGTGTTTTTTTCTTTTTTTTTTCCCCCAAGTTCTTTTTCTTCAATATGTTTCAGCAGATCAAAAGAGGAAAATGCAAGTTATCCAGGGCAGAGATAGAATTACTATTGGTGTAAAGTCTTTTGCAGTAATATTCTTCAGCTAGCCTAATGGCATTTTTGATGCGGATTCTGAATACAGGCATGGAAATATATCTAACTAAACTGTAGATTTAATTTCATATTATTGACTTCTTGACATACTGATGTGTGTTCTGTGTGATCAGTCTAATATTCTTGTCCTTTAACAGTTTAGAATGGCTGGTTACGAGCACCTAGATATACTGTGTTGTAAAACTTAGTTACCATAATGCACATTTTTCTTTCCGTAACATGAAACACCACACGTTTCTTACCAAATGAGAATTTTCAAGCAGTAATTCATTTAAATTACAGTAATTTATGCAGTGCCATAGGTGTGGTGTGGAAAAGCATCTAATAGATTAATACGAATGTACTTCAATTGTTCAGGGTAAGGATTAGATTAAAGACCATGTTGAGGTACAATTTTTTTTAACATTAAAAGTATCGAACACTGAAAAAAAACCCCCATCCTATCATGTGAAAGGATCAATTGGTCATTTGTATTCAAGAGCATTGTGCAACACTGGGAAGGCTCTGCAGAAGAACTAGGTATAAATAGCCATGTAATCCAGACATACACAAAAAGATATTTTCTTGAGGTGTTTGTGTATAGTGTGTCAATTATGAAATAATGTCATAGCCAGAAGCATTTAGTGAGCATGTTGGGGCATGAGCACGACTTTCCTTATTTTCTGAGGACTAACTTCAATTGCATCCAACTAGCTTGTGGAAATCTTCAGAAGGATGTTTTCCTGTCAGCACACAGGTGATTTTTTCCAAATGTCATTCCTTTAGCACAGCTAGAAACTATTTCAGGAGGCACTTGAGAACCTGTGGCATTGAGAGTTAAATGGCAACATTGGAATGTGAGATATGTTCCTGTTTTTAATTTGTTAGTTTTCAGAAAAAAAAAAATCTGATGTACATTTGAGTGAGTTACAACTGTAAATAATTGTAGTTTTGAGAGGGTTTCTGCATAGTATCTGGGATTTCCAAAATACTGGAGAATTATTAATGGTGAGGCAGTAATAAATATATAGCTGTGACAGCAGGACAACTTGGGGCTCTTGTTAAAGGTTACAAGAAACCTGCAAATGGTACAACGTTGAACCTTAATTTCCTTCTTAGTCGTATTTTACACATCCCAAGTTCTCTGCCTGTTCCCTTTGTTTCTGTACCTTTTTGTTTCTTTGGCCAACAGCAGGAGAGGGAAGGGGAGGGTTCTCTTTCTGTAGCTTTCCCACAGTAGCAAGGAAGAGAGAGACTGTTGAAGGCTGGGTGCCAGTTCTGATGCAGACTGAAGGGCAAATAAATGTTTGTTTTAACAGCATCTCCTTTTCCTGAATAACACTACATGAGCTCAGTGGTACCAAACTGAGTAACAGCAGATACTGCTGGAGGTACTGCTGGCAGTGAAACTGAAGTGGGCTCTGCTTGCAAGCCATTGGCTTGCTTCACTTGCAAGACAGGTAACAACTCTTGCTTTGCTGCCTTTCCCGAAGAAGAGTTTGTTTATTGAATGTCTGGCATTCCAGCTCAGGCCTGAACCACGTGCTTGGCACTAAAGGCAAATGGTGCATTCTTGGCTTTCAAGCTTTGTGGGTGATAGCGAAGATTTCTGGTGATGGTACATTGGAAGCTCTGAACTTTATTCACACACCTCCTCTTGGTGCTAGAACTGGGACAATTGTGAGTCCAGTTTCAGGTGACTGCGGAGGAGAAAAAACCCAACTCAGACAAAGAACAATCCTAAATAATTAATTGGTTAAAAGTTCTTGTGGCATTTGGGATCTCCCAGGAGCAGAACATAAGCCCAATTGCTGTTCAGTTAGGTAAAAGTAAAAGGAGAAAACACTGTGAAATTGAGATCGTGGGTAAGAACGGAATAATAATACCCTTTGTGGCAGAGATGAGGCTGCTGGTTAGTCATGAGGGGCTAATATTTAGGGGCCATATGTCCCTCAGCACTTGGAAACTTGCAAATTTGGACCCATTTTAGTTAATTTCAGACCTGACATGAACAAAGTGCATCAGTATGTTCTTGTAGTGGGTAGGTGCTGTGATGTTAATGATGTGGGTGGTTTTCTGTAACAGGTTGGGTCTCTATACCTATATAATAGATTTCACTAGGAATAAAGTAGCAGCCAAAATTAATGATTGATTTTTTTAAGGTTTTTTTTTCCTATTTAGTCAGCCTTTGTGTTATCTGCTCTACAGATGAGCCAACTAAAACAAGTTCATAGTTTAAAGCGAGGGAGGAGAGCATGTTAATGTAGATGGTGGAAATTGTGCTTACTGGCTAAGCCTTCTTTCCTCCTTCTCCTCACCAAATTGTTAATTTGAAATCTAAGAACTAATATGTGATGGAACCCAAATCAGAGCAGTCCACAAGTGGGCAGACAGGACTATGTAGAATTTCCTAATCTAAATGTCATGGTTACTTGAAACCAATTCTTTGTGCCCTAAACTATACATTGAAGTTGTTGTTTCTTTTTGTTTTAATTTATGATCAAATTATTGCTTTTATCAAAAGCAATTCCATATATGCAAATGTTCGGGTTTTCTTGGAATGACCATTTTATGCACTAAAAGCTGTCAGTAGTGCCAATAGTATTGCAGTCTTTGGTGTGCTGGCATATGGTTTGTGGTGAACCCTAAATAAATATGTGAGGAATCCAAGATGCTTTGAGAGTCTTGCTTAACTGCAATGGTTAAAAAGGCATGGCTGACTTAATGCTTGAGTGTTGAAATCTGTGTCTGGAATTATGGAAATAAGTTGAGAAAGATGAACATAATTGATTGTTGATTATTTTCCTTTGTAAAAGCTCGGAAAAGATGTATTGTGCTTTGCTGTGGTCTTTAAAGGCCCACAGTGCCCTTTTTTGTTTCGTTTTGTTTTCTTTTGTTAACTTATCTTTTAATATGAAGTGTCATTCCCAAAATGAAGTAATGTCCTTGGGCTGGTGGCAACAGCTGGAGTTGCAGAATTCATAAATAATTCAGAGAGGGATAAAGGGTAGGGGAATTTTTTTGTCATTTGAATCTTTATTATGTGCACACATTTCATTTTAGATATGGCATCATTTGAATTCATTCAGTATGATGATTGCACTGACCTGTCATATTTATTTTGATGTCCCTTCGAAGGACCATATGCTCTGTCCTCGGCATGAAAATGATGCAAGTTGCAGACTGAAAGGCAGCTCTGTTCCTGTAGGGATGAGGACCCTCACTTCCCACTGTCACGTCAGTGGATGTACAGCTGCACTGCAGTAGAGAASGTGGAGTTGTTATGTCAGTGCAGTGACTAAGTGGCAGTGTAGTCTAGCAAAAGGTGGAAAAAAGGGCAAAACCCATTTGCATCAAGGTATTGTATGGCATTAAAAACTCAGTTGTCACTGAGGGCCAGTTGGTGTGAGGAACCTGGCATGTAGAAGGTGGAAAGGATTAAAGCCAGCTCGAAATCTGCCAAGGTGGAGGTGTGCCATGGTAGCTTTAATGTGGGAATACAATTAATTACTCTGTGTGTTGGAATTGGGGTTGCCATGCACACAACCTCCTGGGGTTGCACAGGAGATAGTCTGGATATGCTCAGATTTTTTTCTTTGCCCGATCCATGTTGTCCTTTCCTCTTGAAGCTGCTTGCTTAGCCAAACAAAATCTTGGATGTCTTTTTTTAGGGGGAAAATATGCAGTTGTAGTTTCCCTCTTCACTGATTGTGCTGTAACCATTGCATTTGGTCCTTCATTTATTTTGGTGGTATGGTCCTGTGGACAAGTGGTACATTTTTCTGAAGTTACAGAGAAATCCAGCAGACTCAAGTTCAACCATGTCCAATAAGTAATGAACTGCATGATAATGAGTAATGTCTGGTCCCTACTGGCTAAAGCACTGGCTGGTATTAGCAATTCTGAGTAGGTGGATAACAGGATTTTGTTACTGTTACCTTTGTATGCAATATTAAGACCATAGGATTGCAACCACTTCAATATTTTCATGGGATAAGGTGTAACAGTGAGTGGTGATTTGTATGAAGTCCATGGTCCATTGCGCTTGTGCCAGTGGCAGAAGGAAGCCCATTAAGTGCAGGTTAGTTAAATACAATAACTAGAAGCTGTGAATGAGAATGATAACTGTATACAAAATTGTTTCTTTTCTAGATCCTGCCATCAATGACTGAGCCTCCCTGAGATCTTATCAGTTACTGCCAAGATGAGAAGGATAACAGGAAAGCGGAGTGCTTAAGTGGCTTTAATGACAGTTAATTTCATCTATTTATCAAATGACAGGTTGTTTTTTCCTCAAAACTTGATTGTCATGACAAGACGCTTTTGGAAGTCATCTTTGTAAAATAAAACTGACAATTTTTAGTCTACAAAGAGCTATTGTATCTTTCTATAGAATGTTGTCATTTTGGTAAACTGCTGGAAAGTCTTTATTTTTTGAAGTAATTTAACTTGCATACTTCATTCATTTATTTGCATGTCTGTTGAATGCCATGTGAAAAGTTTCTTGCCAGAGTTCTTTTATTCAATGGAATAGTTATTCTTACAATGCTCAATTTATTATTGTCTAAATTACTGTTGCCTTAGCCTCCTGCAAAAATATTTCTTTTTAGTAATTCTTAAACAAATAAGGAATGAATGAGGTTTTGTCCCCTTTGTGTTTTGATCAGCATATTTTGCCATTCAGTGAAAGTGTCTTCAGTTTTCAGAATGACACAACACAAAGAAAGGTGCTTTGGTTTTGGGGGTTTTTTTGTGCAATAATTTTTTAATATGTACGCTGCCAACACACAATTACTGGAAGGAGAGAGAGAGAAGCTGTTGGGAATGTCATGTTATGCCAAATTAAGAATTATTAGCTCTTACTTTCTGCGCCATCTCTTTGACTAGAACTCGACCTATTGCGTCTGGCGTATACTTTGACTTTAGTGGAACTAATGTGTCCTTGGAGTAGCATTTCAGAGTAACTTCAGATTCATGTTTTTTTCTCAAGTCTGCTTTAAACTGCTGGGATTAACTTCAGAGAAGGCGAGAGATACAGGCTCCTTTGTCAGCAGCTGTGCTGGTTAAAGAAGGAGGCTTCACGCACGCTTGCATGCTCGTTCTCTCCTGGACGTTATTGCCCCTGCTAGGGAAGCAAACTGAGCTGTTTCCCTGAGCACACCCAGACTTATTTCAGCCAAAGTTAATCATGTTATCAAATATTAGTTATCCAGCACCCTGGGTCACTTTGATGAAAGGACAGGCAATACACAGACCAGCTGTGCAGACATCATGTCTGGGAAGGGTGGTGTGTTGACAAGAGGGTTGCTGAGGCCTGGTCCTGGTGTGTAGCCTTTTCAGCAGGTGCAGTTACATCTCTCGGATGTGGTAAAAATTGGATGTGTTGGAAGCTGTGCAGTTCTGTCATGCATAATATTCACATTTCAGGGACATCCTGGATAATATAAAATAAACCTGTGCTCTTTGACTTACTGCTTGTGTGTGCCAGTATGAGGGGAGAGATGCGGTGTGAGTGTGTGTACATGACAGACACCTATTTCAGGAAAATATATCTGATCAAGGTGTGGGAAGGGTAAAAATGTTTCCATTATCTAGAGAACACATTGTTTACTTTACATCAAAGAGGCTGCCTCAGCCAACACATGCCTCAGGAGAACTGCCTTTGACACATGAGCTGCCTTGAGTGGAGAAGAGAGAACACCTCTATCAGAAGTAGCTGCTGCTTCTTCTCTACAGTGTTGAGTCAGTGGGTGCTGGAGTCTGGTGAGGCACCCAAGCTCTTGATATTCCCTGTGCCAAAATTAGAACAGTATGGATAATCTCCAGTACTCGAAGGTGTACTGTAAAACCAGTGCACTAAACAGCTCCTTCAACACTGGCCCTTCTTGGGGGAAAGCTGTGCAGTGGAGGTGCCATCCTATAGGTGGCTTGGGCATACAAAGAACAAGAGGCTTTCTGATCTCTCAGACACCTGAGAGCAGCAGCTCTGCTTGCATCTCCTCTTGGGACAGAGGAAAAGAACACAGCTCGTTTACAGAAAGGACTGAACCTCCTGCTCAGCTGGTGTGGCATCCATTATCTTTTATTTGGCCTTATGGTAAAGGATGAAGAAGTATGCACTGGCCATCCTGTACATATGGAAGGGAGGAAAATAACATACCCGGTCTGGAAAGGAAGTGGTGTGTAAGGGGCAGGTGCTGCTTTGCACGTACAGGACTGCCTGCCCTGGCTGTTTATTCTTGGCAGCACTACCTTATCACAATGTCTTCAGATTAGGGCCCACATCTGCTGTTTCCTGAAATGTGGGTCTGAAAAATAGGGAAGGGATGAGGCAGAGCGGGTCCCAGGACTAAGGCTTAAAGAGAGATTTGGGAATGTGCACAAGCTTAGACTTCACTAATACTTTAAAATTCTGTGTAAAAACAAAGGAGTTATGATATGACATAGTGGGAAATCTATGGCTCTTCTGCCAAGTTTTGAGCTGACTTGGCTAGGTACTGCAATATGTTGAGAAAATATTAGACTTTTCAGACGAACTCTTTCTTACCCATGTTAGCCTATACTTGCAGTGGAGTGCTTGGTGTGTGCATAGTTCAAGGAGGCAAAGTGCCAACTACATAGTTTCCAAAATCCTTAGCTTGCCGCGATCCAATCTCTGCAGCTCCATGCTGAAGGCGGGTGCGGCTCCAGGTGTGAGAGCTGTTCTCTGTTCCAGCAGCCCAGGGTTGAGCCATGGCTGAGCTCCCAGTGCTGGGTTCAGAAGGGATGTACCTTCCCCAAAGGACAGTCAGATGTCTCTCCTGACCATGAACTAAGTGCAAACTAACCTCCACAGCTCTCTGAGATAGCCCATAATTCATATAATTCTTTTTATCTTAATATGGACTATTGTAATACTGAGGTTGAAATGTTTAATGAAATGCCTGTGACTGCCTAATAGTCTTATTACCTGCTCAAGTGGTAATACAGAGTTAAACCAGTGCTGCAAAATAACATGTCTTATGTAGAGCACTGTAGTGGACTTTAAGCCGATGAGTAAAATTTTACATCCAAGCACTTAAAATGATCAAATACTATAGTTAAGACTGCTATACTGTTTATGTAGTGCTAAAAAGAAAACAAAATAAAACTTCTGAGAAGGCAGATTTTCTTCGTATATGTACTCCAAATAATAGGTTGGTTTCAAATAGACTTCCTGGCTCTTTGGTGATTGCTGCATTCAGTCTGAATCTATCAGGAATCCCAATCATAATCGTGTGTTTATTATTATAAACACATGATTCCTGTATATGTTCTCCACAAATATGTTGGACAAAACATAGTTTACCTTCTTAACTGGTGCTTTCTAACTCCTTTAACTTCAGTTCTAACTTGATTGAATAAAAGGTGCATTCTTGAAAATAATCTTTACATCTGTAATGRGACACTTGATTTTATATGACTGCTTGCATACTCCAGACATAGGAAAACATTTTCAAGGCAATATGTGTTGACAATATACAAAGCTAAAAATCAATTAATGACAAACTAAGGAGCAAACTTTTAGTAAGAGCAATGAATCATTAGAAATTATTAGAAAGGGAATATTAGATTTTCTATCTTTTGAATGAGGATGAAATGTTTTTATAGAGGTATAAGCTTGAACAAATGGCTGGGTGGGGTAGAGGAATTCCTCACAGGCTTCTGTGGCTTTGCAACACCTGGGGTCAGGCTGGGTCATCTTAGACATCCTTCTGGCTTGGAAGGGAGCGAGAAGTCTCAGCATAGCAAAGATCATAGAACAGCAGCTTCCACTGGAAAGTTACTCAAAGTTATTTATGCTTCTCTTTAAAAAAGGATTGGGAGGGGCATTGGTAAGGTTCTTGTCTCCTAGTGCCGTGCCTTTCCAAAGATCTGCTTTCACCTGACTGTTTGGTTCTGCAGGGTGCTTTATTGGCTTAGGTGGGTTTCTCTCGTTCATCCATCCTCTCCCCAACCCACATTAATCAACAGCACATGAACACCTTTTTTTCAGAGAAAATGTCTTCTACAAAGTGTCTGCTTCTAGAAAGTATAATGTTGCCTTTCTGCTAGAAATAATTATTAGGTTTAAAATAATCTGACAACATCCTGCTGTGTATAAATTAGGTTTGTTCTCTACTAAGATTAGTTAGCTGGCACCCATTCACTAACACATTACAAGAAAATGATTGCAAGTTGATTGTATCCAGTTATCTGCCTTTTTTCTTTTTAATGGGCTTTTTGTTGCCGTGCTGTCACCACGGTTGAAATAAATGTGTGCAAGTCGTACATTTCCAAGTTCCCTACAGCCTGGGGAGATGGTGTTTGCTGTCCTGTACCATGAAAAGACTTGTGGGCAGAAGTGTTTGGAGAAGGGGAGAGATTGTCTCCACAAAGATTGTGAATCTTGTGCACCTTTGTTTTTGGCTAACAGGGATGTTTTCTGCTCCATGGCAAGMAATACTTTACCACTGAAGTCCAAAATGCCAGGTATAATTAGGTCATGTGTTTAAATAGGTGTTATTTTTCAACTTGTATATACTAGCCTGTTTTCAGGAGAAGTCCATATTTTACTTGGGAAGAATGTTGTGCAAATCAGACAAAGCAGAAAAGTTATTTAAAGTTATGTGCTAGTGTTTAAGATTTTAAAAATAACCATGAGATCTTTATTTCCTTGTTTACGATTGATTAGGGTTAGAGTTTTAAAAGCTTAATGCTGACTGTAAATGCTTTACAGTCAGTCACTGAGAATTATGGGCTTGGCATGGGCTCACGTTTTTGTCCTTCATTATTGTTAGATGCTGAGTAGTCATTGCACATAGATGACTGATTTTTTGGGTATTTTACGTTTTTACATGTTCAGAAAAATACTTCGTTAAAGCAGCTGCTGGGTGAATGGGGTAATTAAAGAACTGTACTGCTTTTATTGAAGTTGACATGTGCTGCACATTCTTTAAAACTCAATATGTGAGCAGAATGTTTCCAGGATTTATTGAAGGCAGACATCTAGAGATACTGGGGAGCTTTTAATAGTAGTAAAGATAACTTCCAAGTTTTATGCTGTTATATAAATCTGTCTTTAAGAAGAGAGCTGTTATTGCAATACATTGCTTGTGTTCTTCGTATTTTGTCTATGTTTTATGTATGTACATACACACCTACACACAAATGCTTGACCTGAGCACTTTTATTTGACAGTGATTGTACATTCTATTAAGTATTTATTTGGGAAAAAAAATGTTCTAATGCTGACTGAGAATCTTAATTTACTTGGTGCCAAAAGAAATCTGCAGTATATTGTGGGGGGTTTTTAATTTTTTTTTTTCTGAAATGCAACCCTGCTTAGTTTGAATTGCAGCTTTTAGTGTGTGAGTGTTGTGGTAGCAAGCAAGGAATCTTACCCAGCATAAACTGAGGCTTGGTTTCATTTTAACTAGTATGATGAGTGCAATGTTCCACATGTGTGATACTTTTGCAAGTTGTGAAAAAATAGACTTTAATGACTTATCTGTCATCCCTATTTTGTATGATTTCAGAGTAGAATGTTGCCCTTACTATTAAATTATTTGGCTAAAACTATCAAACTTTCACCTGTATATTTTGCAATGTTTAGACCCTAAGCACTTTTCAAGGAATATGTTTGACTTACCATTATTTCACACTGTAAAATAAAATACACTATTAAAATACATGCTGAAAGAACATTATTCATCAGCTATGAATAAACGTGGAAAAACTATTTTCAAAATTTGTGGTTTTTTTGCTAATTCTTCCCAGTTGATTTTGTGTTATCTTTAATGTGGGACTTGGAAAAGAAGAGGTTAGTTTCCCTTACCAGGATACCTAAAATGCTGTTTTGTGTCAGTGTTCTAAACTTCTAGGACTGTGCAAGTGGAAAATATACTTTATAATTTTAGCATTGTATTAGGTATGCAGTAGAAGTTAGTTTTATGCCTGGATGTCTGCATGACCAGGCTAGGTATTTTTAACTTTCTGTGTAGTCCAACAAACTGATTTTCTGGGCAAATCTTTTCATTTTGAGTTCTTCAAGTTGAAGACAAAAACATTTCTAAACTACTTGTGTGTTTCAATATTGTGAGTCAATTCCCATGTGTTAAAGTGTAAACTACTAACTAATCCATAGGAGTTTATGCAGCAGAAAGTCATTTAATTAACACTTTTAATTTCAGCTATGAAGGAAGGTGAAAATGAGGTCTGGAGAACGGAGAGAGGCTTTGTTTTTCACTGCTGAAGACTTCCCGCACTGTGAGTCTGCTGATGCCCACGGTCCATAGACCATCTCCTGCCTGCTAATTAGGCCTCTCCCGTGTGCTCTCTAGAAATGTACTGGAGAAGTTTTTTTCAAAAAACCACCATTCCATCATAAATAAGGGAACGGTACAGTATGTAACTATTATACACCGCTCATTTGGCAGACTATAATTTAATAGAACAACAATGATCAGACTAGTATATCAGTTAATTTTCAAAACATTTTATTCCACGCAAATTAGCTCAGGTCCTGGAGGGCAAAATGACAAGAGGTTACTCGTACACTATGTATTTAATTAATTGAAAAATGCTCAAATTGCTTTTACAGTTGTTATTAAAAAGTAGAATCAGTGTTGCCAGTGCTCAACCATAATTAGAACCCCGGGGAATTAAATATTTAGCATTAGTAATGTAACAGCACTTAGGACACAAATTTCTATTTTTGTAATGAAAGCAATACAGTGTAAGTGCAAATGGCTGAAACGACAGCTGTGACAAGCAAACCAGCCTGGGATATTTCAATAAGACACCTCGTTGGACAGCAAGTCTTACTGCATTACTCGTTTGTAAGAGTCTAAATCCCAACAGCCAGGCATTACACCCAGTATTTAGATTTCTAATTGCTCGCAGGATGAACGGCTGGGCAAATGTCAGCCGTCGGTGTGGGAAGCACGCGGCGTTTTCCCAAATAATGTGCCGGAGGTGGGTGCCTCTGGCCGTGCGGGCAGGGCCGGGGCACGTCCCAGGGCTGCCGAGTGGGGAAACGAGACCTTGTTTGTTTTAAGTTTAATTACATTTTAAGCATAAGTGCTTTCAGTGATACAACATGAAAAGTCGGATATTGGGCTCTAATGAGCTGTAGTGGTAGATGGCTGGAGACCCTGAGGGATTCATTCACTAAATTAACTGGATAACAGTACTTGGTTTGGGCACGGTAGGATGGCTGAGCTGTGCTTAAAATCTCCCTTTCAGAGCTGTCTCTCAGTCCTGTTTTTGTTCTAAACAGTCTGTGTAGTGACTTCCACAGCCGCCTGCTACAACTGTTCAGCTTGTCAGAAGTATTACATTACCAACTAATAAGTAATAAAGCATATTCGACTTCATTTCTCTTCTCTTTTGTTGCTGGTTTTTTTTGGGGGTTGGTGTTTTTTTTTTTTTGTGGAATGGCAGGGGAAAGAGTAAAGCTTAAAGGCAGTTGTGTATCTTCTGAATAAAAAAAAGCTGTATTTGGGTAAGGCAGCATGCTTTTGCCTTTTTAAAGCACTGATTTGTTTTTCAGAAACAGGACAATCAGGCAGGGAGATGGAATACTTGTGTTTGAAGATGCTTTGGTTCCGGTTGGCACCTGTTTGCAAAATAGATTTTGTGTTTGAGCTGAAGAYGTAGCGAGGCCGTGCTGTTTCGATGGCACTAGACCAGGACAGCCTGTTTCTTGGGAGCAGCAAGCAGGGACCAGCGTCGTGCCTGCACAGTGCCACAGCCAGCAATGCCCCAGCTGCTGCTCTCCTGCTTTGCAGCCACTTGTTTCTGCTGCAGGTCACTCTGCAGAGAAAGTTTATTTTATTTCTGTCCTCTCCCCGCAAAAAACCCAGTAGACAAACAACTTTGCTTGACACCAAAACTTGGCAAACAGTGTCACAGTTTGTGAGTATCTCTGGTTCTGAAATTTAAAAGAGTCCTGAGATGTTTCAACTAAAAGTTACAGAACAAAGGGCCCCAGGGGTGAAGCCGTGGCAGCAGAGGTGCTGGAGCTTCTGCCCTCAGCCCTGCCTGGCCCTGAGCCTCCCCCCAGCTGCACCCACTGATCCCCAGCACACCTGCCCATGACCTGGGGGTATAAAGTGGCACCTGCCAGCAAGCCTTAGGCCCCTGCCATGGGGGAAGCTYGTGAGGAAAGGGTTTCTCCTGGTTCTTTGAAAGTGGAGTGCTCTTTCTTCAGCCTGGCTTTCAGAAATAGTTTTTACCTGTTAGTTGAAGGTTCTCCTCAGTTGAAGTTGGTTGTAGTTGAAGTTGCTGAACTTCAGTGAAGCAATGAGCAGCCACCAGTGGAGCTGTGTAATAGGGAGTGACCTGGCAGGTACATGGCTGCAGTCACCAAAACCTCTGGCAGTCGTTCAGGTGAGTGCAAAATGGTTATGGCCAAGGATATGGTTATGAACAAACACCTTTCTCCTGATGATGACCTGCTGGGGCACCATAATGGTCCCAAGGATTGGGAGCTTCAGTTTTGTGTGTTTCCTGAGCAGGTAGAAAATTCTGAGAAAACCAGCTTTTCTCTAACAGGTTGATGAATTTGGGCCCAAAGTGTAGGAAGGAGCGTTTTTTGAGCACACTGAAACCTTGTGRGGCATCTCTGAGTTCCCTGGGTGCTTGCATCCTACTTACCTTGATCCAGCTTGCTGAGCTTTTTCCTGTTTACCAAAGACTTTCAATAAGAAAGACTTTGTGCTCTGTAATTTGTGTGTGATGCACAGAATTGGGGTACCCAAGGGTTTGATGTAACTGTGAATTAGTGCTGTGTGTAAATAATCCTCATCAGCTCTTGCTCTCATAAATAAAATTGTGGCATTCCCTGCTCTCCTTCCCTTTGGTGCAACTAGAAATCCTGGGAAAAGCGCTGGGGTCTTGCCAGCAGCCCTGACTCGCAGCAGGATGAGCTGCACCTGGACTGAGCTTTTGTCCTGGCATCTGAAAGCTGTGCTGAGCCTCTCCTGTGGATGAGCAAACAGCTGCACTCACATGGCAGTAGCACCTTCGTTGACTATTGTGTCAGTGATCTGAGGTCTAAAAAGTCTCTATTCTGGTCTGGGATGAGTTATTTATTTATTTTTTTTAAGTGTGTGTCTACAAAGCTGTTCTTTCCTAAGGTTTTCGAGGCTTGGGTCTTGTCTGTCATTGCCAGGATCAGTTCCTGTAAGTCCTGCAGCAGTTGGTCTCTCCCTGAGGATGGGGAAGGAGGGGCGCTGTGGGCTTTAGTTGCCTGGAGATTGGCAGCTGTAAAGGCGTTTCTCCCTTCTGCTTTATTTTCGTTCTTTGGCATCTCTTCTTCCAGTCTCTGTACCCACTGTGCCCAGTGCTGTAAAACACACAAAGGCAGTCTCAGACCTTTGCTGGTTTCTCATCCTTTGAGGATAAAATGCCCTTTTCAGCTCCAGAATCCACCAGTGCTGTCTCTTCGGAGGCATGTCACAAGCTACTCCATCACCAACTTCTACCTTAAAACACAGACTGAAAATACAAGCTTTAGAGAAGGTTTGTCCTGCCAAAAGCATTAAAGTTCCTTCTAAGGCTCTCCATAGCCTTGGCTGCTTCCTTGTGGGTATGAGAGTGTGCTATGAGCTCTCTGGTAAGCAGGCAGGGCTGAAACAAAAGTTTTCCCCAGGACCTGCTCCCAGTCCAGCTTTGACGATTCTGCCAGCCCCTGATGCCTAAGGCAGGGTTTAGTTTTAGCACATTTCATTGCATTTCACCAATTAAGATAATTTTTTCAGGAAATAAAAACGTTCAAAGTATGGTTCTTAATATGAACTTGGACTAACACTACTTACCCTTTTTAAAGCAGCTGCAAGTCCCGGAGGCAAATGGGTGAGATTGGTCATAGCCAACATTTTCGAAGGTAYCTTACTGACCAAACCTGTACCCGTGGATGTTTCTGTTGTTTAAACAAATGTGAACTTAGTGTGAAAAATCAGACTTAACCTGCACAAATATCTGGGAACTGCTGCAAGTTTTCCTGCAGCCCTGGTTGAATCACTCTCCAATTGCTTGTTGGTTTTACCAAGGTATTGTACTGCCTGGCATTCCAGTGATGCTGCTCCCTTCAGCTCCACAGRTAATGCAGCAGTTCTCTGTTGCTGCTGTGCTAGGAGAAAGCAAATGAGCTGAAAGCAAAGTATGGCTGTGTACAGGAGTCCTTCTTATTGTTTCTCTTTACACTGTTGCTTCTGCTGATACTGATGCTCTGCTTTCAACTATTGTCTAGCATGAAAGGGAAGTAGCTGGACRAGAGTTTTTCTATTTTTCTGCTTACAACTGCATGTTGAGGCAGGGTTAGCTTCTTTTCTTTGTCCCTTTGAGATATCACCTCTTTTTTTTTTGTTGGCTTAAACTTCTAAAACTACATCAAGAAAAAAATCTGCTTTTGTCTTTGTGATTTGCTGCTCTTATCCCCTGTTGTATTTATATTATTGACATATTTTATACACATACCCCTGCAGTATTTTACATCTTCTCTGAATATCTCCTGGGGCTTTCATTGTGTCTTCCTTTTGATGTTTGATTTTTTTGGGGGGGGGGTGGGAGGGGGAGGTTTTTTTGTTGTTGTATTGTTTTTGTTTGTTTTTGTTGTTGTCTTTCTTTTTAATAATCTTTTTAATAATACCCATCCTAGGGTAGTGGTATTAGAGCCACCCTGCCACTGAAGCATAGTGTGAAGTTCCAAGTCATTCTTGAGCTTTCTGCAGTGTTTAGGACCCAATCCTGTGGCTGCTGCCTGGTATCCTGCTAAAACCAKGAGCCTGCCAGTGCCATAGGGATGGAAGCTCCCAGGTGTCCTGCTTACAGCAATGACCCCAGCAGTGCTGTGGCAGTGCCAGCTCATCTAACAGTGCTTGCAGGCTGGGACTYGAGGGGCTTGGCTACTGCTTTGTTATAAATATGGAAGCTGGTCCCCAAAATAGTCCAAAAACTTGCATCCAACTGCTCAAAAAACTCTGGAATTGGGTTCCTGCTGTGTTGTGTTGCTGATCTACAYGTTCCCAGACAGTTGGAAAAGTTAAACTGGTGTTACTGACCTGGGCCATATTAAATGAGCGAGGGGCAGGTTTTGGGTCTCAGTTGTGGGGGTGGAAGCAGAGTTCTGAGGCTCTCAGTGTTACACTCCCATTTGTGTGCGTGACGATGAAATGAATTGGTTAATGAGTGCCTAAGCATCTGTTCAGCCTCTGGTAGATACTTTGCCAAGGTTCAAGTTCCCTGAGGAGGATTAGCCACCTGGTCCAGTTTTCATGATATAGTGACAAAGGGGACACCCACCTTTCGTTTTACTGCAGAGGATGGCCAAATGCACAGGGTCCCTGGGAGGTCTGCGAGTTTGATGTCTTTTTGTAATTTAACAATTACTTTTGTAATTGTTACAATTTAGGTTACAGCAGAGCCTGCAGTCGCTGTGTGTTTTTGTAGGAAGAGTGACATCTACTCACCCAGCATGTCTCACAGTCTTGCCAATAGACTTATTTATTTTCCTTTTCCTCAAATGACACACAGCTCTTTTCACACAATTATCTCTCTTGCTGTATAATATATATAATCAATATACACCATAGGGCAACAAGAAGTGGTAATAAAAAGAGGTTTTAAGAGAAAAATGAGCGTTTCATAGCCTGAACTTACAATTAGGCTTTCTGAAGTGTCYAGATTTTGCTGCATGGACAGCATTATGACTTGATGAAAGGCCTGCACTAAAAGGCTTAAATTTATGTGTTGGTAGTATTGCTTTACGATGAGCTTGATTTAGTAGGGGTTTGACCCATCAGACACATTACAGCAAAAGAACTTGGTATGCTTGAAAGACAGAAACATTACACATTTGTTGCTGAACTTTGAAAAAGCTGAAATCATGTAACCAACCTGGATTAAGGCAATGAAATGGATGAAGTCCTGGCAAACTGCAAGGAGGGCTTGGCTGGACCTTTGCATCTGGGTTACCTGCTGAAGCCATGCAGAGTCGCTTTCTGATATTGGTTTGTTTTGGGGTTGGGGGAAAGGAGGGAGGTGTGGGTTTTTTAACCCATGGCTTATTGCAGAGGTGTGGTATAAACCCTGCAGTGAGCTCTGCGGCAGAGTGAAGCTGGAGCACTGGGGGACATGTGTGCTGAGCTCTCTGGAGGAGCAAAGCCTGAATTAGGGTGAGGTACCTCCAGCAGGGCTGCATTCGTGACCCTGATGCTGCAAGGTCCTGTGTGTCAGGCACGCTCAGGCAGATCTGCCCCGCACAGGGGATGCTGCAGGTGCCACCATGAGGGGAGATGGCTGAGGCAGGGTGGTGCTACAAGAGGAGCTTCTTGTTCTTGCCCCTGGCCTTTGTGTAAACACCACGGATGTGGCCTGTTGGCAGGGAGGTGAGARAGCATGGGGAGGAATGTCAGAGCCCTGTCCTCTGGATTTGGCGGTGGTTTAGGTGCCCATGGGGAAAAGGAGATAATGTGACCATTTGGGCTGATTGTCCAGCGAAGTGTTCAGCTTTGAGCGGTTCACGAGTAATCCTAGAATGGTTTGGGGTGGAAGTGACCTTCAAGAACTTCTAGTTCTGACTCCTTGTGYCATGGGCAGGGACACCTTCCTCTGGACCAGGTTGCTCTCTGATCATCTTCATGACCCTCATCTGGACTTGCTCCAACRAGGCCATGTCCTTCCTACGCTGTGAGTCCCAAAGCCGGACGCAGYGATCCAGGCGGGTTTCACGAGAGCAGAGTAGGGGAGGAGAATCACCTCCCTCGAGAATTTCCTGTACTTAGGTGTCTTCAGTGCCACTTAGTGTGCTGCTGCAACCTGACATTTTTAGACAGCCCACATGTGAAGGACATGTTTACAGCCTCTGTTGCCAAATCTGATGGTTGCCCTTCCCAGACTGACTAAAGTTATTTGTAGTCATGGGTTCTGATCCCACATTTTATTTGGTTTTATGTAGTCAGTGTTGTTTAGCCAGAAGAAAAGGTGATGTTTTCTGTCAGCACACTGGAGGACCTGCCAGTTGGGCTGGACACCAAAAGCACAGGATGCTCTGCAATTCTTAGCTTTAGTTTCTGAACTTTTTTGCCATTTAACAGTGATTTTATTTTTTTTTTTWAAAGTAAAATAATGATTGAATAGGTAATCTGTGGATTGTGACCAAGAACAACATGGTAGAAAATTATTCTAAATCACACAGCTGGTCTTATTGCACTGTTTCCTCTCCTTACAGTCCCTAAACAAGACTTACCTCTGCAGGAGCTTGCACGTGGGAGTGCAGGCAGTGCATGTTTCTCCTGCAAGGGTTTGCTTTGCTGCAAGTGTCCTTGTGGCTTGAGAAGAAGGGGTGTGACAAAACTTTGTGATTAAAAGGTGGTGGAAAATAATGCACAGGGACTGTTTTTAAGTTCAAACAACCAACCAAGTAGCATCATGTAAATTTCTTTCCCTTCTTTTCCTCTCCAGTGAAAACTTTTGTTGCAAAAAGCATCTGAGAAATTCTTTCAGGTTTCTAAAACCTTGTGCAAGACCAAACATCTGAAGCCCCAACCTTTCAGCTGGGTGTAACAGGACCCACACTGCTCGGTGGGGTTTAGTGCTGCAGCTGGGTCCCTGAGATTCTTGAGATCAGTTTACTAAGGCTGGTTTTGGCAGATCGTACCAGTCTCCCAGTACGTCTCTTACATACTGCAAAACCATTCATCGTTCATTTGATATTCACCAGCACCAGCTCAAACCCACTTTGTGAGTAGTTCTGAGTTTCTGCATGTGTTTTAAATATATTGGGTTTGCCAGGAGTGAGAATAAGCAGCACTGGGGGTTTTTTCCTTCTGATTTTGACACTTTTTCTGCTGGTTTGCTTGCTGTAGCAGATCACAAGTAGATTTCTGTGCTTTCAAACTGAAATGTAAGTCTAAACTGGCCTTTTCTAGGTAATGGATAGTTTAATGAAACTGGATGAATGAAAATGTTTTTAATTAAATATGGCAAGAATAGCAAATAAAAGTTGTGTAAAAGAATCTCACTTGACTGTGTGAGTCAGTCACGGAGGCAGTTAAGAGATGATCTTTTTCACTTAAGGTTATGTAGATTTCCTTTACTTCTCTTGTCAATTCTGTTATTGACCAATTTGTCCCACCTCCCAGCGTGTGAACCCATCTGCTCCTGGAAGGTGCTGGGGTGGCTGTGCAGGGAAGGCTCACAGGATCCTTGTTGGCCACTCTGTCTCCCTTCCATGGGCTGTGCCTTTTCTTCTTTGTAAATGTACAAAAGGGGAAAAAAAATCCTATCTTGTTAAAGGCTGAGCTTGTCTGCTGGAAAAATGCCCATTTGCAGGTGAGAAATTGTCTGTCTCAGGACAAGGGAACTAATTGTTTGGCCCTGTCTGGCTCTAAGCACTCTGAGCAATCTGGGTTCTGCCGCTTCCTCTGGGAGATTACGTTGCTTAATACATCGGAGTACCAGGAAGTTGGTTTCTTGCCCCGGGTATTCAATTTAAAATTTTCTTTAATCTCATTACTGGAGCTGGAGAGAAAAACAAAATATTTTTCAGAACAGAGGTTTCCTGCTTTCTCAGGATCCCTTTCTCCAAGGAAAATGTCTGCAGGTGACAGCCAGGTTATAAAAGTTCTGATGGGCCTTCCTCCAGTTCCCTACAGAGTCCTTATCAGCGTGGCCTTCAAGAGTCCTGACTGGTTTCTGTAGGGTGTTATAACATGTATGACACATTTACACGTAATTACTTTGACCTTTCTAAGCCTAGTAAAACTTTGTCATGGAAGAAAGCATGTAAAAATGTGAGTATTTCTAAAATATGAGTAATTAGGGGCAGATGGGAAATGCGTGTGTGAGAGGTTGTGTCTCAAACACCTGGTGACTCCAGCACCAGCCCTCGTGTGACCGTGGAGATGAGGAATGGTCTCACACCAGAGCTCGTGACTTGGAGACAGAATACATGAGTTTTGCTGTGCCTTACACAGATTTATTTGGCGACCCTGTACAAATCACTTAACCTCCTTCTGCCCACAGTCCGTACAAGAAGGATGGTGTTTCCCTATCTCACAGAAGTGCTGGACACTTAATTCATTAGTGCTTATAAAGTGTTCCCAGGTCTTTTAGAGGAAAATGCTGCATGTCTGTGAAAACTTAATGTTGATTCATGTGCAGATTCTGAGGTCTGGGCCTTGGCTCCCCAGCGCCAGGATAAAGTCTGTGGCTGACAAGTTCATTTTTATCATGGACCTAAATCTTCTCTGTGCTATTCCAGGACTTGCATAAAACAAACTCCCAAAGAATATTGAAAATAAATATTGAAATGTTTCTATTTTATGATGAATTGTGTATGTTTACTTTAAAAATATCTATAAAAACTTCCCAATGCCTTTTGAAAGTGTCTTGGCCCCCATCTGCTGAGCCCTGTGCTGATTTTGAATGGAGTTGAGTGAGATGCTGAGAAAAGAAGTATTTTTTTAAATCCATGTTTTAGCTGCCTATGTTTTCTGGCTAAATTTAGAAYTGTTAAGAGATTAAAAAAAAGCATCATAGATATCCAGGTAAATGTTATCATATTCAGCATGGTGGGACATGTCATTTTCCATTGGCATCATGTCATAGGCCAGTGTAGTATGTCAGAAGTATTTTATTGCACTGGCTTCATCACGTAAATGAGATGAGACGGGTTGCAAATCAAATTTACCATACCTACCTTTAATATATACTAAACAAGCTAACAGCACAGATCTGGCTAGTACACAGTGTTGCTGCAGCAGAGATCTGGGCTCAAATGTTGTGACAGGTTATGAGGGACAGGCAGTTTAATAGTTACCTCTTCCTGTGTGCCTTGCAATATCCTCTATCATCTGCAATTGGAGTTCTGTTTCAGTTCAAAGATAAGTGCTGAAACAGGCAGCCTGATGCAGATTTGGACAAGACAGGGCAGAGGTAGAAGAGCATTTGATAACAGTCCCTTGCTGCTTTTTGCTTTGTTAGGGCTGTAACTTCTTATCCTCAGCCACACAAAGTATGGCAGACCTGCCCTCTTCCAATCTCTTGGCTTCAATCCACTATTCTCGGAGGAACTCCTCATGTCTACCAGTAATGCCTTGGAAGAGAATAGGTTTCAACCATTATCAGATTAATTTGAAACCTTGAGAGTAAAAATGAAGAGCTGTTAGCTTCCCGTGGAAATCAATAACTACTCACTAGAAGTCAAGATACACAAGTAAAAGTGCCCTCTGCTTGAAAAACTAAATTGCTGCAGTTTGCTGCATGATGAGCTTGGGTAACTCTATGCAAAGGCATCAGTCATACTTATTTAGAAGACTTGCTCTTGAGGAATAGCAGTGAAGCCAAAATAATTCATCCCACAATTAAATATATTAGCATTTATTTCAGCAACTGAGTTTAATCTTAATTTACAGTAAAGCTTCATATCTAATTATGATAAGTAATTTGGTAATTGTAGGTTGAAATACGTTTGTACTAGAAATGTTACAAACTACTTTGAGTGGCTGAGATTGCTATTACACCTCTTTTGGGGGGTAGAAAAGGAGTGGCACATCACTTGTGCAAGTGTGAAATACACAGATTAGCATGTTATTCTCTGTAGAAATTCTGAGTTCAAGCCAGAGAGAACTGAAATGCTATCTATACATTGAAAATATTAATTTCTAAACATCATGATTCTCTAAAATAAAAAAAATCTGTCCTGAAAAATATGGTAATTTGTGGCTGTTGAGTTTGCAGCATTCAGGGGAGAAAAAATTACACAGAACAATAGTGAGAAACCTTAGGGGAGAAAGGGAGAAGGTGGAGGGGGAGAGGGAAGGGGTCAAAAGGAAGATGATTACATGGCCACTAGGAAAATATGTTCTCAGGGTACAAATTTTGCTGTCCTGACAGAACTGCAGAAGCTGGGAAGGATGTTTTCACRGGAGATCACTGCACAGCCTTCCTTCAACTTGGCCTTGGGCTTCCATTGTAATGCAATCCCATGGATAGGGAAACCTCACAGTAGTGCTACTGTCTTGAACATAAAATCTAAGACAATGATGCTATGAACAAGTAGACAAAAGGGWCACACTATTTATTTGCTGCTTGCTTCAAGAGGGAGTATTTCAGCCTCCAGTTATAACACAAGGACTGCTGGTTGGCTGCCTGGCTGCAGTGTGTTCCCCTCYGTCTCCTACAGTGTGAATGCTGGGGGCTGGTGACCTCAGCAGTTTTTCACTGCAGGAAAGCTTTGAAACATCCTTTTTTTTTTTTTTTTTCTTAATATAACGGATAATATCAGACTTCTGTTGTATGTGCTATTCTACCTTTGTTAGATCTTCACAAGTATGTGTGGACTGTACTGCCTACGCAAACTGTAAGTTGGTAAAGTTCTTTCAGCATTTCAGTAGGGTGTTGTGTCTATAAAACAGTCAAATACACGGGAATTGTTCAGCTCACCCATGTGATGCTCAGAGGTAAAGAAACTCACAGTTATATATTTCTAAAGGTTTTTTTGTTTAAAAATACTTTTTTTTTAAAACGATCAGAATATATTCTTTTCTTCTCTCAGAGTTTCTTATACCATAATTTGAATCACTATGCAATATCTTCCAAATACTTTGTAACTAATTTTGAACTGAAGGTCTAATCCAAATATAAAGGATATTTTTAAACTATATATATATAAACTACAAATATAGGGATATAATTCAGAAGATACTTCCTACAAACGGGGAAGGACCTTCATTAAAAGAATATTATTCTCATCATTCCCAACTGTAACCTGCAGATCAGCCACCTTTGTTTGAGTGTGCTGGACAGAAAAACACCTATTTGTCAAGAAATATTAGCAGTGAGCAGAGTATTTCCAGAGAGCTCTAGGCACTCTGGGGATACAGGAGAGTTGGCCTGGATCCAATTGAATCCAGACCAGGATGCCAGGTATCTGGGGACTCTGGAGAAGTCTAGAAAGCACAGAAACTCTGCCTGGATAAAAATTTCTGGTGAAGGAAAAGGAAGACCATTCAGGGAACCCCAAATATCAGGAAGTTGTTTTTTGAGCTGCAAATGGTGTTCTCAGTCATAACATGAAAGGTGTTTGATCACTCCAGAGGGATTTTGAGGGTTGCCAGTGGTCTGCCTTCCAAAGAAATTTGGGTATTGGATCATGCTGTTGTTGGCTGTGCATTATTTGTCATTGTCCTGAGCAAAGCCAACACCATGTAGATGCAGGATCTCAAGCATGGGGAGGAGGACAATGAGCAAGTCTGTTTGCTCTCCCTGCTTTAACAGGGCTTAAGTGATGGGCATGGTTGGCAAACCCACGACAGAGGAGGGTTTAAACCCACTCCTATCAGGGGAGGGAGGGTGTGGGTGTGTGCACCAGGTTGGGCTGTGGCTGTGGGACAGTGCAGGGAGGGGTAGGCAAAGGAGTGCAGAGCTCACCTGGAGGTGGGACAGAGGAGGTGTGTGAGAGAGGAGGGGAGGAGAGGTGCCTGTGGCAAGGCTCTGAAGCTGAACATAGGGCTGCGGTGAAAGGGGAAACAGGGTGTGTTTGATTCCCTTGAGAAAATGCTTTTCTTTTTTAATGTTTCTTTTGTTTGACAAGTCAGGTCATGTATGCTGATACTCAGGTGTAAGAAGCTTGTGTGTTTGTGTTGATCTTGGAAGGCTCAGACCTGTGAGAGTGGAGGCAAACTGCATCATGACTGGAAAAATGGAGCCCTGTTTTCATTTTTATGCTGTTTCTCTATTGTTTTTTGCCTTCCCCAAATATGCGTCTTCTCCTTGTCCTGTCTCGCTCCACTGTGCACAGTCAGACACTGGGTTTTAGAATATCTGTTTAAAAGCAAAAGTGGTTTTAATTTATTTATTTTTTGTAAGCATGATGTGTTGAAAAATGGAAAGCATAAATAAAAATGCCCAGACCTGCAACACTTGTTCTTCATCCCTGTGTTACCAACAATAGAGAAATAACCATTTTGGAAGGCATAAAAGAAYGAAAACCCCTTCAGCTGCTCCCAGGCCAGTCTCCCCCATGGGCTGTCAGCATCATCCCATTCAGACAGAGTTCCTTMTTCATTTGAAGCTGTTCTGGACCGTGATGGGAAAGGGAGACAGGCTTCATCTTCTGTCATTAAATTGGATATTAGAAAAAGATTCTTCATCCAGAGAGTGGCTGGGCCCTGGAACAGGCTCCCCAGGGCAGTAGTCACAGCGTGAAGCCTGACAGAGCTCAAGGAGTGTTTTAACAATGCTCTCAAGCTCAGGCTTGTTGGGGTGTCCTGTGCAGGGCCAGGAGCTGGACTCCATGATCCTCGTGGGTCCCTTTCAACTCAGCATATTCTGTGATTCTGTAATTAGTCAGTGGGCTCTCCTCCATCAATAGTTTTTGCTCAACCACTTTTCTTCCACCTTAATGTTGCATTTAATATAATGTAGTTTGTTTTCTGTGGAGTAATTGTGTGGCACCAGCGGAACTTGGACACCACCCCCTGTCCAGGGGCAAGAGTGAGGATCCAACCTCCAGCTGCCTTGCTGGGGAAGCAAAGCAGTTCTAGGTGAGGATCTGTGCAGTGCAGCAGCCCGGGGCAAGGCCAGGTGCTTGGTTTAAAGTGGGGTGCCATGTAGCACTGCTGTTTCTCATCAGGCTAGAGGATGGTTAGTCAGGATGGAGAATGAGCTCCTAACACACAACCTTTTGAGAACAGTGACATAGAAACACTGGCAGCAATCTGTTGTGAATGAGGCCCTGGGAGTGGTATGAATAGCAGTTCAAGAAGATGCTCAATGCAAAATTTAATCAGCTTAGATGGATTTSTTACTGGAGATAGCAGGAAAAGATGGGTCCTTGCAAGACTGTATTTGTTCTTTGGGGTGAGTGGGTGTTAAATTTCCAAGATCCTCCTTTTTCTTTGACTTCAGCTTGAATGTTTGGCTGCATTTGTTTTTGAGTAACTAGAGTGTTTGGAAGCTTAGGGTGGATAGAGAGAGATAGACTACAGCTGGTAATAATAGTAGAGCCTTTTATGCTGTCAATTTAACAGTTGTAAAACAATTAGGGAGAATTATGTTAATAGCRGGCTTTGTTCACACTTTCCTTGCCCAATTTTCCTTTTTTTTTTTGTGAGGTGCCTTTCCTACCATGCTCTGAGAGCACGTAAACAGTAGAGCTCTGTGTGTTTGTATTGTGTACGGTCAGTGTTATCCATTAAACCATGGCTGGATGTAGATCTTCTAAAATTTTCACAAATCAATTTTCCAGTGCTTTGGCTATTGCATTTTAATGTGGCTGCTCCTAAACAAACAAAATCATGTTTTCAGGAAGCTAAGACAGGATAAGAAGTGATTTGTATGGGAAATGGTGGCTGATTTGCTCGGACTGCTGCAGCTGTTTCCTTCTGTGATACGAACAAAACCCCTTCAAATCAATCGGATCCCTGTTGGCTGAGCCCTGCTGCCCACGCAGAGGGGCAGCCCAGCCTCTCCCTGCTCCGGTGGGAAAGCAGCCGTGCCAAGGCAGGCTGACCCRCGCTGAGATGCTGCTTTGTCTTGCTCAGCTCCTCCCAGTTCTAGACTATGCATTCGTACCATCCGTGAGTACTGAGACTAATCCGGATGATGTCTCTCTTGCGGATAATGCAGCCCACGTGAAGGGCGTCTTGCTGCTCTCCCATACCACATCATAGCGTGGCTTGCCTTCAATTCTCTCCCTTCTCACACCCAAGGCTCCTTCAGCCAGAGCCCGTGGCACTTTCTTGCCAACTCAGCCAGCCTCACCCGTGCTCAAGACTCTTCCTCATATTGATGGCGCGGGAAAGGCTTAGCACTGCACGAGAACGGTGATCTGAAATGAAGGAAGTAAACGTTTTTCTCTTTTCCAGTCAAAGTACAGAATGATTACACTGAAATCAAGAGCATCATAAATTAGTTTTTTCACCTGACTTCCAAGGGAGGGAATAGATATGAAAATCTTCACGCTAAATTCTTCCCCCTCCCCAAAATAACGTGCATGTATAGGTGATCCTTTAAGAAAGAAGTGTTTTCAAACTCCATTTACCTTGACAGCTGTCACTTGGCACTTGTAGCTGTCGTGGCAGTGTGTAGTTTTCCATGAATTACCAGCATTGGTGGTTTTCCCTCCTTGTCTGCCATCAGCCCGTCAGCCGGGCCTCTCCTAACGGCTTCTGGCACCTTGCTGGGGACATCGGTGCCGCTGAATCGCGCCCGCAGCTCCCCCGCCTCGCCGGGCAACTCTGTTTGCTGATGTGCCTTTTCCTGTAAACATTACAAGCAGGACTCATGGAAGGGATGTGTGGGGATGGAATGGCTTCACCTTGTAACAGTTAGCTGGGGTGGCAGCTCTGCCTTGACTGATAATCCGCAAGTCCTCGTGTTCCGGTTACTTCGCTAAATAACATGTAGACATCCCACTCTGAAGGCTTGTGTATGATAGTTAATTAGACAACATTTAATTTGGCTTAACATTTGTGTCAGTTTTGTGGAAGTGAGCCTCCATAATTAGGGAATACAGATCAGATTTCTGTCAGACTTATAACCTCTCACTCTAATTTAATGCTCGCTCCTCCGGTGCCGTGTCACACTGGGTGTGCAGGATTACCCCTCCCCACCCCATCTTTTCTGCTTGACTAGTAAGAAAGTTGCCCATTTAACACAACTGACAGCAAATGGGATTGTTCATGGAGATGTAAGGGCAGGAACTGATCTGGACCTGTTTCTGAGAAGTTGAGATGGTTCTGCAATTTGTCTGTTGCTTTTCTCAAAGTGTTGGAAGTGTTTGGGCATCTGCAGCAGCCTGAGGAAATACTGAATGGAATATCTGAGTTTATGCTCAATTTGTGGGTCAAGCTATGATGTAATTGCAAATTGTACCATGAAAATATGTAACAGTAACTCAGTGGTACCCGGTGTTCAGATTTTAATCAACACAGCTGCTTTCTTCCCAGTAACCTCCATGCTGGGCAGCACATATAAAGGAGCGAACATGTATACCTTGTTAATTTACTGTTATGAAAGGTTACTCCTTATATTGCGGTGGTGCTCCTTCAGGATGAGTTTTGTGTGCATTTGGGGCCATTCTGCGGTTTCCAAAGACCTGAACTTTCCCCAAGTGCAGATATCAATTTTGGTCTCTGTAAATGAGCAGTGATCATCATGGCTTTACTGGGGTGTAAATGGCCGGTGTAAATCTGCTACACAGATTTATTAAGTGAAACTCTAGACTTATATGTGGTCATTCTTGTCTTATCTGTAAATCCTTGAGACCATGCTTTGCATGGAAATCAACATTATGTCATTTTAGTCACAGAACATTTCCCTTTTGTAGTAAATTATGTCCTGTGTCATTTGGAAAGTGATACTATGCAATTTTTTTTTTTTTTTTGGGGGTGTGGAAGTAATGTCAAGTTATTTTTATTCAGAGACCAGAAGTAGAAACAATTAGAATAATAATTGTAATAAAATAATTTCTCTTGATAATGCAGTGTTGTATGGCAGGGCTGCATAACATGCATTTGTGGATTGCATTGGAAAGAAGGGGTTGTATGTTCTCACACATCCAGCAATAAACGTTTGCAGGCTGAAGAGATGTGCTCTGCATGCTCTGTATGAGAATCCTCTCAATGCTGAAGCTTGGAATTTAGTGGGAGATGGAATATCACATATATGGGAAAGGAAGGAGTTTAACAACACTGCCCTGAGCTTAAATTACTTGAATGTGTAATGCGTTGTATTTTGTWTATAAACACATGGCTAGTGTGTTTAATACAAGAGGAGTTTAACTGTAGTGCCAACACCACTCTGGCATCCCTCCTGGAGAGTCGTGCTCAGTTCCCTGATGGGTTCCAGAGCTGCAGGACTCAGTGTGCTGCTGGGAGCAGTAGCTTGCACCASGTGCTTGGGAGGGGGGAGAAAACCTCACAATGCTCCGACTTGGGAGTATAGTCTGAGTCTTGTGGTAGCAGTGAGCCCGTTCAAAAAAAACTCTTCCTCTTGCTGAGACTTGCTTGTTTATTTGATGCAGAATGTGTGCAGGTGTCTTTTTGTGTGCATGAAGGATTTCTCTGTGGAAATAGATGGATGTTGCTGTAACAATTTTTGGTTTTGCAGAATCTTTCCCTGAGAAAGGCTTTAAAATGTTACAGTCTCCAGCACCATCCACGCTTAGGATCCCTTACGTATCAAATATAGTTCATGGCAAAGCTAAAGAAGTCAGCGTCCTATTGAAAGGCCTTTCATGTCTTGTCTTTCCTTTGTTCAGCAGGGAACAAAGTTTGTCACCGTGAGGCAGCAGACCTTTGGCGGGGCTCAGGTAACCCCTCACAGAGCACACGGTGCCAACAGACGGTCCCTGTCAGCCTGTGTGGAAGGCACTGAGACTTCAGTCAGCACTGACTTTCCAGAAGATGAGGAGTGTGGTGGTGAAGTGCTAGACTGTGGTTCTCCGGATCAGTTGGCTCGTGGAGGAACAGAAGAAGCTCGGCATGAAGATGAAAAGGTGACAGCAGCAGCAGCATCCCAGAGGTTGTGATCATACAGGCAGATGAGGTGGGTGATAGACAATACTTCATATAAAATTCTCTTTTATCTTACCTGATTTGTATTCTTGGCTGTGATCAGAAATACAGCTTGTTGTTTCTAATTAATTCTTTAATTTTCTTTTATTCGTATTTTGAATTTAGCAAAATTCTATTTCATGTTGGAAACGTTCTCCATCTAACCCAAAATACATTAAAAAGGCTATTTGTTTAATCAGCAGGATTTTTTAATCTTATTATATGCTGCTCAAAAATGAATATTTCTTTGTATTGTACAGTACACATTTACATAAATTAGTGTTATCCTTGGTTATTTTGCAACCCATAATTTATACGCTTTTTAGTTTTATCATAAAATAAAATCTTGCCTCTAATATTCTGGGAACATTTTTAGCATCATAGCAAATTACCTTGGGAGGAACTATTACACAGTCAGTGAACTATCCTACTTGAGTTTAAAAAAAAAAGAGGAACTTAAATGTGTGTCAAATACTCAGCTTTCACCAATGAATCCAGTGTTTCTTTTACTGTAATGTGTGAGTCAACATTTGCAGGCTTTTAAAAACTGCAAATTTGTAAAAATTCTAGTAAAATTCATCTTGAGCGTAAAATATTTGTAAAATRTTTGGTTCTTTGAAAAAAATCCAGGATTTATGGCCTCATTTAATTCTTTTTAAGTGTTAAGATAAGTTTCCTCCTCCTACMGGGTTTCTTTGTTTATATATTGTTTCTACAGAAGGTTCATTTTGAATACTGCATTCAGAAATGTTGACAAAACATTTGTCAAGAATTTCTTTGAAGTAATTTTGCAAGTACCTAATCTTGCAAGGTACTGTTAAATGAAGCTCTTGTTTCTGGRACAGTGGAGGCCCAAAACCCAAACGGATTGCATAAGCTCGCTGTTTGATCACCATGAGCTCGAAATATAAAAACACTACGAAAATATTTGCTATACCTCCCTTGGGTGAGTTTCCTTTCTTCTCTCTGTGATTTTATGGGTGTTTGGGTAACTTTGCTATTATTGACCAATTCTCTGTATCTTGAGGGGGGGAGTTGCTAAATTCCTGGTCCAGTACTACTTTTCCTCTTTGTGTGCACTGATAGCTGTGGGTTAGGATCACAGTRTGTGGAGCAGTTGGTGTCTGAGACAGAGGATTCTGGCCCCAGAACCCACGCCAACTAAATAGGAGTCAAGTGCTGATACAGAGAGTTGAAAATAATTTTGGTGGGTTTTTTTTATGTGGCCTGTAGTGGTATTTAAAGACTGCAAAGATCCTTGATATCTTATCATTTTGACTCCCATTATTGTTGAACTCTGTGGTTATACATATTTCAGCATCTTCTTTTCATGTCTCCCTATGTCTTTATAACCGTTGGACAAGTCAGTACGTGAGACACCTCCTTTTATGTGTGCTAGATGTTGTAGATCCTTCAAGGGAGGGAGTAATTAAATTACTGTTTCAAAGGAGTTCTCACCACACTAATAACTTATCTGTAAGCTTATTAAAGTAGTTGTTTGTACTCTAAAATTACTAAATAACTGTTGTATAATCTCAAAATTACAATAAATCGTAATTCCTCCTGGACGGCGGCAGCTATGACGTCTGTATATGCCAAACTGCTGATGTCTGACAGTTTTAAATACCATGCTTGCATGTACTTGGAGGAGGGCACAGGAAAATAATTACAATTCCTGCTACTGTGCATTCTGCATATTCACACTGTAGCTGTCTGCGTTCCTGATGTTGCACCATCAGCTGGTGCTCGAGCAGCAACCTCAGTGAAGAGTTGGGTGGAGGCAAACAGCAGAGATAGCTGCCTAGAGGATTTGGTTAGCTTTTGAAATCAAAGGGAAAAGCCCCTTGTTTCACCTGTACTGCAAGCATGAAGTTTTTTTTTTTATTTTCCCCACCACCACCACTTATTTGGGCACGAAGGAGGGAAGAGGACTGGCCTGTGGTCAAGTTCTGCTGCCTCTGCAGTCATCAGTAAGTCCTCASACATGTAGGTCCATGTAGGTCTTTAGAGACAGAACTGCTGTGATAAAAGGCAGGTGAATGTGTGATGCTGTGGCATGGTGTGTGTGTTTGGGCAGGGGACTCAGCCTTTCCAAGACTTCACTCTGCTTCCAGGGACAAGGCCCCTGTAGCGAGGGAGGAGAGGGGAATACAAGTTTCAGTCCTGCAGCATAAATACATGTGTGCCTGATAAAATTCTTCCTGCTAATGGAGTTCAGCCTTTCTTTTTCATACTGTTGGATMAATGAAATGCTCCTAAATTAAGCTCCAATGGCTGGTTTTTATTACAGCCTTAAGGAATASTTTAATTTTGCCTTAGAAATGCATCTGATATGGCCATTTGCTCCTGGAATCCACAACAAGATTTTTACTTCAACAAATGACTACTCCTGATCTTTGGTGACCAGCAGCTGTGTGTACACTGTGTGCATGTCCTACAGGAGTCAGAAACAGGGTAACTGGCAYAGGCAGAATCAAGTATTTCTAGCAAAACAACATGTTTTACAATAGATTTAATTACATAATCTCTTAATGAGCCTACATTTTKGGGGGTGATTGGAGAAAAAAGGTCTCCAGGTTAAAAGTTTTATGAACAACTGCTTAGAGTGATATGTTCCCTAGCCTYGGAAAAAAACATGTTTCAGGATGAAATGAGAAATTTTTTAATGACAGCAATATGAATGTTCTATYCAGACTGAAGGCACAGGAATTGGAGCAAAATGTACCTCCACAGCTCTCCCTTGCCACTGGATATGTATGCACTGAAGGATTGTGTCTGAAAAAATAGGACGACTTTGTGTCCCTTTAGCAGAGTGTATAGAATGCCTTTTCCCCATTTTTATCACTTCAGGGCTGTGTCTGAACTCTGAGTGCCTCGTGGGCCAGATATGCCAACTCTCCCCTTTCTAATGAGAGCTGCTTAACTCCAGTTTGCACTTTTKGTGCTGGTCATTCTCTGTCCCAAAACAATAGGGTCACTGTGGGAATGCAGCAGCCTTGCTTTTGGAAGAGGACTGAGGCATGATAAGCTGTAACTGAGAATCAGGAGATCCTTCTTCATTTGTTGCTTTACTTATAGAAAATAGACCCACAACATTTGTTTTGGTATTGACTTTTCCTAAGGGAACTAAGGAACTTTGGTGCACAGTGTCCCTGGGTTCATTGGCAGGTGTGCCTGCAACTCCCCTAAACTGCCCTGCAGGTGCTGCTGGTGCTCATGGCCTCACTCCTCAGAGCGAGAAAGACCAAGGGCTGTGAAATCATCCAGCATACTCCRTGTGCTGGCAAATAGCACAAAAATTTCCATTTTGGGGAATACCTTTTTGGTATTCAAGGTATTGYTCCCAGGCTGCATTCCTGGGAGACTTGCTTTCCGTCTGCATAAGATTTCACCATCAGCACTGACACTTTGGTTTATTAAAATTAGCCATTTTATGTTAAATTGAAGTGGTATAATGAATTAAAAATTAATAGTTCTATTTGAAAAATGTTCCTATATTTCAGTGACTCGAAATGGAGCCCCACAAAACTGATTTCTGATTTTATTTCAGCTAAGTGTATTTATCTTGCTGATGGATGTGGTATGGATTACCATACCATATTTTAACATGCCCTAACAACATATCAGCAGATATGTAAAAAAGTGAGTTAATATCATAGATGTCTGCTATCATGCTGCTTTGTAAAACCATTCTTAATTTAATCCATACACTAAATGTGCTTTCCAGTTACAAAAATTCATTATAAGCATCAGGCAGAAGTGAAACCATGATACAGAATTGTGACTGATGTAAAACAGACACACAAAATGAGTAGCATTAGGACACTTACTTTGAAGTTTGTTAAAACCAGTAAAGTGATAGCCACTTTAAGTGAAACCTGCTGTTACAGATACCTACTGGATTTTGGGAACATTTCACTTTTGAACTTACTCCTTGCAGTCTGCTTTAGAGTTTAATATGTTGTGGTTGCTCTTTTTTTTTTTAATGTAGCAGGGAAAAGTAAAATAGCTGACCTACTCAGATACCTCATTATCTTTGCTCACAGACAGATAGTTGAGTATATTCAGGATCTGGGAAAAGAACATTTATTCAAATACCTTTGAGAAATTGCCGTGCTATAACAGTGCAAAGTTAAAAAAAAAATTAGCAGTGGGCCCCCATTCAGTACCCATCATACCAATGCCAAATGGGAATAATACAAGAAATATTGAGTCATTTAAGGAGGGATTTGAGAATGACAAAGTAAGAGAGAGCAGTTATGTTGGTCACTCCAAGTAAATTCTTAGCATCTTGTCAATGTTGGGGATCATTTGAACTGTAGGGATTGATTGCAGACTTTGTGAACCTTTCCAGTTAAATGGGCAGGTGGAAGGAGACAGGTGTCTCCTCTGATTCATGACCATTTTTCTGTGAAGAATGGACAAAGTACTGGCACATGACAAAGCTCCTGAGCACAGCYAAGATCCTGCTGAGAAAGAGTTCAGTATCTCAATGTCTAATATTTATCCGGATAAGAATTGTACATGTATTTATGTTGCATAAAGACTTATTTCTAGTTGAATTGTAACAGTGATGCATGAAATAGGGCTGAGAATTACAGGACTGTCATTAAAGAGAGTGCTCCTTGGGCACTGGCACTGTGTCATATATATGTTCTGAATAGGGATTTTTTATGTGTTATATAGAGTTATACATGTGTTAATAGAACTGAATGTACTAGAATTCTCTCTTGCTCACAAAAGCATTAGCATGGCTGTCTGAAACGGACTGACAATGCTCATTTTTTGGAGAGGTCAAAGCGGGCTGTGTTTTCTGCAATATGTTTATCACCCAGACAATATGTGCTGACTGACCATAAATCAGTTTRCATGTAAAATGATAGATAAAAAACTCAAATGATGATTTTGCTCATAAGAAAGACCATTTCAATCATGTGTGTTATTTGTGGCACTTGTGTTAGTGTGTTGATTGCATGAGTTCTGAAGCATGACAAATAACATTTTTCCCATCATAAAATTCCAGAGTTGTTCAGGGTTTTTCCTAGAAGAGATGTTTAAACGTTGATTTCATAAACTAAAGTGACTCTCTTTGCACAAACCCCATGACTTCTGGGAAGACCATATCCAGTGCATGGAGCACCTTCTGTTTGCCCTTAAAGAGGTGCCTGAGCTCTGCAGTTCTGTGAGTGTTTGGATGTCACAGGAACTGGAACCTCYTGCTTCAGCCAATACATAGAAGCAGCTTGGTGATCTTTGATGTGTGTTCTTATCACGACAATTTACCATACTAGCCAGGATTTGTGCGTATTTCTGCCGCATTGATCAGAGCTGTGGTGTCAAAGGTGAAAATGAGAAAACAAAAGCAGTATAGGATACTGGGATGAGTACTACACAAATAAATGAACTGCCCCTTGGATTTTCTCCTAAAGTTAAGAATGCTTCTGCTTTGGCTATGCTTGTAAATGTGAGAACTCTGTTCCCAGGKCTGCAAGCTAGGACTGCACTCCTCTGCCCTGGAGAACTCGTGCTGGTTAGCTGGACGCTGTGGGGATGCTCCGTGACACAGAAGGGTCAGGGTCTGCAAGGCTCCTGTCTTGCTCCCTGCAAGGAAGTGGTTAAAGATAAGGGAAAATGTCATACCTTGCAACCAGAACTGTGTCTGCACACACTTATGTGCTGTCATAAAGGTAACAAGGAATTAAAGTATAAATTCCACTTAATTGTCCAAGGAATGACTCATGAATTGGGTRTGTTCACTCTTGTCTAAGGGCAGCAGATTTAGCAGCCCTAAGTGCATCTTTGTGTCTTTGTCAGCTCTTGGTTCCCTCTTGCCGAGAGTTCTCAGGAGCTCCTATGAYTTTTCCTCTTGTTTCTTCTAACCAAGAGGAAAGTTTGTACAAAACCGATGCCATATAATATAGAGGGGCATTCCATGCATGCGTGTTTCAGAAATACACAAAATTAGCCAYGTACGGATAACTTGAGAAATGTAATTTGCAAACTTAATTATTTTAGAAGGAAATTTAGAGACAGTGTCCAACTCATTGTGTCAGCAGATAAAGAGAACTAATTTMTTGAGTTACAAACTTGCCATATATAATTTTGCTCATTCCAGTAGACAGTGTGGGTGCAATTATCTTCTGGGTGGTGTTTGTGTGTTCTCCTCTGCCATATCGTCCTGCATCCAGTGATCTAGTCCMGGGAATCAGGGGGAGGTGACTTGGGAATAAGCTAAATATGACTTGGCGATGCAGCTTGAATCACTTTTTGTGTAGTGATGTTTATTTTTTGAGGACAGTTGACTGGAAGGAAATGGGCAAATCGTAGCTGACAGAGTAGAAGAGAGTCTGCTGTGCTCTGACTGACGTGGGATTTGATCCTTTCCTGCCAAGAACAGCACCCCGTTCRGTTTGCTTTAGATCACACATTTCTGTTCAGAACCCGTTGTCAGAAAGCTGCTGAATAACTTTCTCAAGAAGAGTGTATGACAAGGAGCGTGGTAGCAGCGACAAAGGCATCTATCCATTTCACTGCCACTTTCTTGGGATGCCTGGCTTAAAATTGTGCATTTTTTCCCACATAGCAAGGGAGATTTGGGGCTGAACCTGCTGTAGCTGCTTTGCCTTAGAGAAAGTCTGGAGTGGGGAAGAATTTGGCTTCATCTCTCACCCCAAAAGCCTTTGTTTGAGGAAGTGGAATCTCTGGTGGGTACAGAGTCAGGCTGAGACACAGAACTACCTTGGCTGTCCTGGACAGGATCCCCTTGTTGTACTGATCATTTGCATTACTTTGTGCGAATGTTAGGGTTCAGGACATTTCCATTCTGTTGTCTAAAGTAGCTTAATTAATATTTCCTTTCACTGAGTGATTTTTACATATCCCTTCTGCTCGATATCACTTTTCATGGCTTCCTGGTAACATTTCTTTCTCTATATTTTGARAAATATTAATGCACAATATTCTTACTTGATACCTTTTTACCCTGAGCATCATTTACCGAACTGACATAATGCAATGGATGGTCAGACTGGAAAAGGATGTTTATTTCTCCTAAATTTTCCCTTCACCTACACACAATTAGTTTTCTCCCCAGAGACCTCATTCAACTCTTTCAGTTCCTGTCTGTCTGTCAAAGATTTCCATGGATGGTTAGAATGCTACTGTCATTCTTTCCACTTCTTTTGTGGTTTTCGTTACTGTTTATAGTTTGATAAAAATTGAAAAATAAATTAGTTGTAGCTTTAGAGTTTGATTTGTTGACCAACTTTGTTTTCAAGAGGTGTTTCAGTGATGAAGAGAAAAGGGACTCTGCATCCTGATAGGACTTTTTTCTTAGGGAACMGCAACAATGGTGTCCTCAGAAGCTGAGAATCAGGTTTGTGTTCTGTTGACCAAAGCAGAGGTGCTGTAGGGAGGGGTCTTTGCTCCAAGGCACCAAGACAGCCAGTTGAGTTGAAATGCACATTTCTCATTTCTTTTTTTAAAYTTTGCTACTTATCTCTAGGCCACTATTTTCTTTCTTTCTCCTCCTTTTTMTTTTTTYTTTTTTTMAACAGAAACCAAAAGCTTGTAACTTTTAAATTTTTTTTTAAATAAAAATAACCCCCTTTTTTGCTGGTTCCTTGTCCTAAAAATGTGGTTTGTGTTTTTCCTTTCCTCTGCTGTCCAGACCACGTTCTTGGTTTGGGGAARCAGATCGATCTGGCAGCATGATACATTCTGACTAATTTTTCTGGCATCTCTATGATCATGATTCCCTAATGTTATCCTTGACTTGTCGTCAGTGACAGAAATTTGAAGGCAACTTGTTCTTCAAAGTGTTCTACATGCAAAAAATATATATTTTCTTTTTTTAAATCTCTAAAGCTCTCRTTAAAGTTAGACTCTTAAAATGGATTTGACTCTATGCAAGGCTGTATATAAAAGACCTTCCCTCTCGCTTATCTGTTCCTCAGCATTTCTCACAYGTGTTGTTTGGGATTTTGATCCTAAAAAGATTAGATTGGATTAATATTTTGTTTTCCTTTCAACCACGTAAATATTGAGTAGCAAAAATGAAACAAAATCCTCATTCCTATTAAAATACAGCAGGACTTAATAGAATCTTAGAAAATAACCTTACGATTTTTTTTTTCCCCTGCAAAAGGTTAACTAAACATGGCCCCAGTTCTGCAAAGGATTACTGTTGTTTAATTTTACATACCGTGCRTTGACTTTCAATGGCACACTGCATAAAACACCCGCGCCGAGCCTCCGCGGATCAGGGGCTGAGTGACCATACAGCACGATGCTCCATATATCATTATGCCCAAGGCAGTTTTTCCAGAGAGTTTCCTCTCAGGCCTCTGGTTGTGTGGATCTCTGTCACTTACAAACCCTTCTGTTTTTCTCGGGTCAGCTGATGACACTGCCTTTATGTTTCACCTGCAGGAAAGTTGACATCTCTTTCTCCGTCACTCAATTTGTAACAGATGTCACTCTTTTCGGCTAAAAAACCAGGAACCCTCTCTCCAATATGGTAGAATGTGCCCCAAATATTAGGAATCTAGAGGAAGAAGACATATAGAAAGAAATATTAAAGCTGAAGGTTCTTTTCCTCACTGACTTAGACAGAAAAATAGCATATTAAGTAAGCATTGAAGAGTGGTGCTTTTTCAAGTTGCTTTGCTGCTTTTTGTTAGATAACTAAGGATACTGTAATTCTGGATCATACAGGTAGATTGGTCCTCAGGTACATCAAACATAAGTATATCTGGAAAAAAAAACTCCCACAAACCCAGCCAAGCAGTGTTGGCAGAGGCAACTGAAATTTGTTGCATCTTTGGTCTCACTTATAGTGTTGCTTTAAAATAATGTTTTCTTTCAAAAACAGCTTCTTATTTTTCAAATTTTAATGCTAAAGTCATAAACAGTTAACTAATGAGATTGCTTACATGTCATTCAGGAAGCAAGCAGAGAAGGGCTGTGCCATAAACTCCATCCCCTAGTTCCCTTGGGATAACTGTCCTTGTTTGAACAGTGAGGGAACAGAGACAAATACACATGGGAATGCCCTGACACTCCTGAAGGAGCAGAGTTGTTTTTGGCAATGTGAACGGACATTACCATTGCCAGGGATTCAGTTTTTATCCCCATCTACTCTGGCTCTCTTTTTCAGTCTTCTGGGATGAAATACCAGCAGTACAAATGGCTCTGGCTGTGCAAGTGTGGCACACTAGCAGTGCCTCGTGTGAGGAAATGGAGAGAGGCATGGGACTGCAAATGAAGTGGGAAGCTGCCCCTGGCTGTGGAGCCAGCAGCTGCAGTGATGCAACCACTGCATCTGGTGTCACAACAGTTCCAGCATTCCATTTACCCATTCCCGTCCCTGGATCCAGAGCAGCATGGTTGCTCAGACCAGCAGCCAGCTCTTGGGTGATGGTAATCTGAAACCAAACTGTGAAGCGAGTAGTTCTTCAGTTGCTCATAACACCACAATATTCACTGTTATTCTGTGATAGAAGCCTATTTCAATGCTGCTGCTCTGTGCTGACCTGTACATGACTATAGGATTTTTGTGAGTGAAGAATTTATGAAAATATGTGAATCAATGCCAGTAGGGTTTTGCTTTCTGTGTAAGGATCAGTGATGCTGCCTAACTCGCATGGAGTGGACTAAGCTCTAGGTCATGTAGTCAGGAGGAGCCTAAAAGTGGCTTTATTAGAAGTAACAACTTCTCCTTAGGTTCCCTTTCAGCACAAGGACCCATGCCCCTGCAGTGGTCACACCTGCTCGAGGCCATCCCTGCATGCATGGGAGGACTTAGGCAATGCACGAAGATGCAGAATAAATGCCCACACCTTGATAGTACAAAATCCAGAAGAGAAGAGGAGGCACCTTACTCCATTTTGCAAGGAAGTTTCTGTATCTTTCCGAGTCCAGAGCCCTGAGCTGYCTCCTGAAGTTGGGCACCTCTGAGCTTTCTGTGCCAGGACTGCACAGGAATCCTCGCTCTGGCAAAGCTGGGCAGTGTATTTTAAGAGGTCAGCCTTCAGGTTGGTTGGTTGGGTCTGTTTTTTTCCCAGGACACAAGATGATGATCCCTTTTCTTAACTGGGCATGGGGCTTCTCAAAGTGCTGGGCATTGGTTCCCAAGGAACAGGAGTGCCCTTAGCCTGGTGCTGGATGCTTTTGAAAGTGTTGACCCATGGTTCAGACTGTGAGAATAAGGGAATGGTCTCACAAATGTCTTGACAGCTCATTCTGCACTTGGTCATTTTGATTTTGAATATTTTGGTACACTGCTCTAATTTGTACAATTTATATTGAGGGGAAGAGGCCTCCTTGAGAGATTGCACTGAAGTGCACTCTTGTTTTTGACTATGTTCTCCCTTCCTTGTGTGGGGACATTCTGATAATGTAATTTTTTTGCAACTGGCCCTTTAATTTTTTTTTTTCCCTTTTACAGCTTGCAGCACTTTTCTTTCCCAGCTGGTCAATGGCTGTTACATTTTCATTTGYTTTTTATTGTTTCTTTTAAAGAAATAAGCATACTTTAAGGTTGCTGTCAGTAATGAGCRAGGTTCATAGTGATGGGTGAGGAGTATTGAGGGTGGGACCATACTTAAAACTTGTTTAATGTTACACTGAGCAAAATGGACTCTTTCTTTTTTCTTTTTATTTTCCCAAGTGGAACTTGTGTTCCAGTGGTTTTCTGTGTTTATCAGAAAATATGTAAAAATTACCTGCTTACTTGTTTTTTGTGCTGTGTATATAATGCAAGGTAATTTTCATAAAGGAATATTAGAAAATCATAGAATGGTTTGAGTTGGAAAGCACCTTAAAAATCATCCATTTACGAAAGAGCACCAGAAGGCTTAATGTGAAGAGAATAACTTTATAAAGACATATTGTGCTATAAATTCACATTTCTGTCTTGATCCAAATTAATTTTCAAGTGTAGACAAGCCTTTGGAGCTGCTTGCTAACCTCTGTTTATAAAGTATCTATGGCATCTGGAAATAACACACTTGGAGACAGGCAATGTTTTCCAAAGTGGCCTAACTGCATTTTTTTCTACTTTGGCTTTTACATAATGTCCTCCCGTCTTTGTGCCTGGCTGGACAACACTTTAAAAACAGTGAAATGATAGTGACACATCCAAAATGAAAAACCTTTCCATTTGCACTGCAACATTGAAGACTCTCTGCTGCCCCCCAAATATTCTCTGAGTTTATAGAGCTGTGCCTTACAGACTCAAAATAAATACATTTAATTCCAATCCAGCAGTGCATGTTTGAACCTTGGTTTACGAAATCAATCAGATGAAGCAGCAATACCTGATGGTAGTGACAGAGGCACTTTGAACAGCTGACAGAGATCATTATAAAAAAGGTACAAGAAAAACATGGATTCAAAGCCTCAAAATCATTTATAATGTAAGCCTCAGTTTGCTTTCCCCACAGTGCAACTCAGAATAAATTTGATTAGAGGTGGAATGGCTGGAGAGGGCTCTTACACAAGTTTGTAATACCAGGCACAATCAAGCTTCTAATAGCCTAAGGGATGGCTGTGTTTGAAAGCTAATTTGGATTAATGCAGGGTCTGAATTTAAAGTAGGACTAGGTATTTCTGAATAACAGTATTCTTATTCCAGAATAAAAGTGTCCACATGTGAAGTTATTCAGAAACAGCTATTTTGGCATAATCTATTTGTATCCGAGCCTGAAATCTCTGCCTGTAGGCTGCTAACGGAGAAACAAAGAATAGTATCAGCTAATAGGATCTCACAAAATCTCTTCCTTCCAAAACCTGCAAAAAAACTTCCCAAAATGTAACACTTTAATTTAACTGTGTATATCTTGATTTTATTTTTTTTTTTCTCAAATGGAAAGTCTTCTTAATTAAGAACAGGATTAGCCCAGACAGCTTAAATGATAACTTCAATGTGCTCATCATTTTGTTAGCCTTGATTAAAAACAAGTCTTTCATTTTCAAGTCTTGTATGTAATATTGACTTCTAAGCATTTTTGGATCTAGAGTAAAAAAGCACAGAAGTCTAGTTAAGAGAGACAAAGGGCTGACATCACTGATAGAACTGGGCAAAGATTTTGCAGTGAAGCACTAGCAGAAACTTGGGCATCTCCCCGGTTTTGTATTTTCTGCCAGCGTATGAATCCTCAAACGTGGGAAATTTGCTTCAGATTTGTGGATCAGAGCACCCTTTGCAAAGTGTCAGAGTGTAACGTGTTGTGAGGGGCTTCCTGCCCTGCCCTCGTAGCTGGGATTTTTGGAAGCGCTGAGTTGCTTCTTCTTGGTACAAGTTGCAAGAGACTGGTGTCTGAGGCTGGTTGTTGTCATCACTGCTGGATGTACGAGAGAGATGCCTCTGCAGTGCAGTGTTCACTATCACGGCCACAGGACCGGCAGGATGAAACTTTGTTTTGTTTTCGTGATTTTTGTTCTTTCTGTTTGCATGCAGCAATTAAAATTTGTAATTGGGCTGATGTATTCAASCTGAACTAGGGTAAACTAGCAAAGCAAAAGACCAAACCCCARATTTGCAGCTTCTGTGCAGAAGTGTTTGATAGCATTTGTAGATATAAAGATAGCAAAATATTTGATTTTTTTTTTTTAATAAGAAATCAAGTTACATCCATTGAAAAATGTAGTTGCTACACACTAGTAGGTTTCAGAACTGAGTATCAGGATAATCTGTGTMTTTCCACTTGGAATAAACACTAGCAGGATTTAGAAGGCAGGTTGTGATACAGCCAGCGTAATGAGCTATTACACCAGCGATGGTGCAGTTTGGTTTGATGGAAGTCTGTTCCCGAGCTCCCAAATAYGCTGTTAGATGTGCTTGGCAGTGTGCTGCCACAGGCATTCAGTGATGCAACCATGTGGAGCCTCCTTCAAATCACACCACCTCTGGAAGGAGTTAGTGGCCTGCTGCATCCTCTGCCTTGCAGGACCCAGTGTCTGACTCTGGAATGTGTTTGGATTGGGACTGGGAATCACMCCCAGCCCTTGGTTGTTTCTTGCAGTTACAACACCTTTACAGCCATGCCAGCTGCTGTATGTGCCAGATTTATTACCCATGTATTTTCTTTCTCCTTTTTTAGCAAATATATAAATGCACTTTATAAGTTGCCAATAAATGAAATATTTTGTATAGGTCTTTGTTATTATCTTCAGTCTGCAAAACTTAGTTGTATATCCTGAAAAGCATTAGGATGGCAGCATTGTTACCCTGAGACCACCTAATTATTTCAGTAAAATAGTGGCAAAAAATGCATTACAATGCACAGAATAATTTGAAAAGCACATGTAGTGGGCATGGTTGCATYTGTGACACCTGAAAGTTAGTGTGCTCTGAAATGCAAGAGGGCAAAGTAGGGCTATACAGCACACAATTCCCTGAATGGATCTGTGAACTGATTCTATAAGTGGAAATAAGTTTCTTTGCCAGCTTGAAGTTTTAATTGTTTCCCTTTTTAAGATTCTATTGATATGATAAGATTAGGTTGTTTATCACTGGTAGGGTATGATGGTTATTTCTGCTTTACCAAAAGCCAATTACATAGGTTGGTTCCAGTCCCTTGCTAAATAGCTTTTTCTTTGGGCATTAATTTTAATGTTTAAATAGCATGTGCATTTTCTTACAGCTGCATAAAGATATGTATAAGTAGAAGGCTACTTTAGTTGGGAAGATCCAATGCTCAGTGAAGCCTTTCGCATATATAGAATACTGAATATCTAAACCATTATTTAGCATCAGAATCAGTTATGGTTGTCTGACTGATGGACAATCTTTTCCTGACCCAGTCTCTTTGCAAGTGACCTATACTGTCTAGACAGTTGCATATTATTTATACATTCATTTCAGATTTATAGTTCTTTTAACTAAAGTTGAGGATGTTAGTTTGCCAGTGACTTCATATCCATATCAGAACTTGAAAAAGGCTGGAAGCAAACCCAAATGCTTAAAACTAGCAATACAGGTGCTTTCCATTGCTGTCCATTGTCTGCCAGTTTGCCCTTCATCACTCCTCCTCTTCACCTCCCTCCCTACCCAAAAAAAGGAGGAACAAAAAAAAAAAAAGAAAGCCTGTCACAGAAGGAARATTGTGTAAGACCTGCTAATTTCAAAGAGCACAGATCAATTCTGGTTGATCCCRTTGGGTGATTGGGGAATCACTAAAACAGTATTTGCATCCAGTKTTCAAGTCTGAAATGCCAGAGCTGAAATAAAAGAGCTGCTCTGCTGAGCTGTTTCCTAAAGCGTGGGTAGAAGGGAAGACACATTAAACCAGCTCTGGATGCATCATATGGCAGACACTGTTCCTCAAAGGCCACCTGCAAGAGCTCTCCTTAATGTACAAATTGCTTTTGAGAATCATGCTCTAGACTCYTTTAGGGGTGAGGACAGGAAAAAAAAAAGGACATGCAATGCTGCTGGCATTAAATGCAGTTTTTGACACCTGGGGTCACTTGCCATGTCCTTGCCACTGCTGATGGTGTGTGTGCTCATTCTTTTGAAGATTATAATGAGATATCGTGTGAAATCTACATCTACTTTTAGACTATGCACTCATTTATTAGAAGTTTGTCAACTTCTAGGCACCATTATCTTTCTTCTTTTTAAGAGTACAGAAATAGAAGCACATGCACATCTCTGTGTGGCAACAGCTAGATTATGTCAGAGAAATATACATTGGCTTGTTTTGAGCASTGGTTGTGCTGGCAAAATTTAGAGCTGGAAGAGCAATAAATCCTCACAACTTCCTCCTTTCTTTTGCAAATAGCCGTTTATTTTAGAAAGGGCATAAGGAATCTGAGAATACTTGTCTTCAACATGTTCCCAACAACTTTTTATGCATGAATAATCACAGYAAAAGTTCTAAAGGCATTGTTACCAAATGGCATTGACAAGCAAGACGGCAAGGCAGAAACAGGCATGTAAGAGAGGCTCCAAAAGTCAGAGGAAAGAGAGGGCATGCCAGGAACCTCATGTAAATACAGCAAGGTGGGTGGAGCACAGGGGTGCTTGGGATGTGGGAAGAGGAAAGGAAGGAGTGTAAAGAGTAAAAGAAGATCGGAGGCAGTAGATGGATTTAACCTACAGAAAAAAAGACAGAAATGAGTTATTTTCCCAGCCTCTGGGGAACATGTCAACAGGAGATGAAAATTCATTTTACTGACTATTTTAGAAAGGGTTTTCTAAATCGATCTCTTCCTCCATGCTTGAATTTTGTTGTTTCGTATTAAAACAACTTAAAAAATGAAAGAAATAGTCAAAAAGGAATTATCAGTTGCTGCACACAATCCATTTCAAGTTCTTCAGCTCCAGTAGTGTCCTGCTCAAGTGTATCTGAAGACTTTCTCATACAAATGCCTTGATTTTCATGTCTCATACAAAAGGATTTCCCTCTAGTTCCTGATAATTTCGTTAGAAGAATATCCCTGGCTCTGGCCTTTTATATATTKGTGAGAAGTGCAAGGACATGATAGACTTTGTAAAAAAATTATGGTCCCTGTGCTATTGCTCAGAATTAAGGTGATAATTTAGAGGAAGGTAATCAAAATTAGATCAGTAAAATTCATTAGGGCTATTTATGGACTACCTTTGTTGCAAATTTTGAAATGAATAAGGTAAGGAGATATCAAATTAGCCACTCACTAAAAAAAGGCTTGGATTTTTAAAATCGTACTCCTAAAAAAYACACATTTTCTAGGTAATCGGAAGAAAACGTTTGGACATTTTCCATGCTTGTTACTTGGAGTCCCAGAATCTTTCTGTTCAGCTAATACAGTATAAGATTAATTCTCTCACAGCACATTGCCTGGAGTTCAGTGCACATGTTTACTGATGTGTACAGCTCTCAAATAAGTTTAGTGCTTCTTTCACCCACTGTTAGGAAGTATATTTAAAAGAAATTGCCTTTTATAGATTTAAATTACAAAAGTACTGATATCATGCAAAAAGCACTTCAACTCATGCAAGCATACAAATGTGTAAATCTTAGGGAAAAAGATACCCAGGGCTAATATGAATGTAAATAGGATTAGCTGCTTGCATTAGTGTCTGAAATACAATTTTAAATGCTTACTGCCTGGTTATTCTTACATATATATATATATATATATATGCATACGTGTCTCTCTCTCTATGTGTGTGTGTATGTGTATATGTATGCATTTTTCCCCCAGAAATATATCTTACTAGTTGTTGAAAAAAATTGTCTTTTTCTTCTAAACAGGAAGACTTTTAAAGAGATTACTTAATGACAGCTGTTCTAGTGATGGAATCTAATATGTTATTAGATATAAAAGGTTTATATTTGTTGTTATAGGAAATATTAGCACAAAATGAGGGCAGACTTCCATTCTTCACACATCCACCCGAATGCAGCATTAATTTTAGACCCAGTCTTCTCACTGAATCATGAACAATGACAGCCACCAGATTCTCTATAAGCCCATGAAAAGAACAATTTTCAGTTAATGGTACCACTAAAGCTGCATAAATCAACATACGCGGCATTTCATTAGAGATTTCAGTCCCCCATGTCATGGCTTCTGCAGCAAAGCAAGTCCTTTAATCAGCCTTAGTGCTAGTATAGGGAATTTAGTTTTGTTATTACTTATGTTAAACTGATATAAGTATGGGGGTTATAAGGTGCCTAAGAAAAATCAGTTATCTGACGTACTCTTGGACTTGMAATGGGGTAGATGCCTAAGGAATAGGGAAGATTTTGTGTTTCTCAAAATGTTTAATCTTCTTGCTGTTTTTCTGCTTGCTAATAGAAATGGTAATCSTTTTTCTAGAAATAACTATATATACCTGTGAATTGTTTCATTTAAGTGACAGCTAAAAAGAGATAATGTCATTTTCTCTCCTGTGTGTAGTAAATATGTTAGAATGATGCCATAATAATTGTACATGAGCTTGTAGAGAAGAAAGAGTCCTAATTTGCCCTGTCAAACTGGGCAAACAGTTGTCAAATGACACAACATTGCATACCTGGAATGTGATGTCAGACTGATAATTGCTCAAGCAGAAAAGTTTGTTTTTTCTAAAATATCAGCTTTCTAAGAGTGTGCTGTTGTGTAGAGGGGTCTGCAAAGAGTGTTGCTGTGGCTCCTGCTTGGCAATCATATTGCTATGGGCTGTGTGTAGAACATGGGAAATCAAAATTAATTATAAAGAGTAAACAATTTGGCAAAAGCTAACCCCTCAGTTTTCAGTTAGATGTGATTTATTTTAATGTTTTTTAAGTAAAACACTTCAACTTTTTTGTTTGGTGAGAATATTTTTCATTTACAAAGCTGTTTCATTTGTGTATAAACCTCCGGGCCCTTCAAGTTTTTCAAATCACAGCAAAGCTTTGTTTTACAATGAAGGTTTATTTGTTTGTTYGTGTGGTTTTGTATTTTTTTTTATTTTTTTATTCAAAAATCAAACATACACATAACCCCCAAAAAGCTGTTGAGGCTGACCTTGGTGGTTTGGGGTTTTTTTTGTTGCTGSGGTTTTATTTATTTGGGCTTTTGTGTGTTTTAAATAGCATTCAGTGAAACAARCAAACAAACAAGTTGTTTTGCAATGCTGAGCACAGGATTGACTTTGTGTTGGTGCAACAGAGCCATCTATAYATTAGCTCATATCCTACTCACCCTAAGGCAGTGGTCCCAGTCTTGGGAGCCATCAGCTCTTGCTGTGCACAGGCAAGGCACGGTGGACTTGTGTTGGTAACATTTCTCTGTGGCAGAATACACACTCACAGGGGTTATGGTCTGGAAGTCAGTGATCCTGCCCTTGGCCATTGGAATGAACAATGTTGTGTTGGTTGTATGGAAAACAGCACTTCCCTTGATGGATTTATTTGAACTCTGAAGTCTGCAGCTACTCTTGAGTTAGTCAGAAGAGTCATATGGTCATACCATGCCCTGCCCTCTCATTTTCATCCTTGCTCTTAGCMCAGAAATGCATTGTTTGGAAAAGCTCCCCAGGAACAACCATGCTGAAGGAGCCCGTGTACCTCAGCCCTTTAAAAATCTCCCATCCCTGGTGGGTGAATGATGGGTGAAGTTGCCCTGCCTGGTTTGGGCCCACAGCACTGCAGGTTGGGAGCTGCAGCATGGAAGGCAGTGGGAGCACACCAGTGAGAGCAGAATGGGGATCCCCCATGCACAGACACGTGGGTTAAGCAAGCAGGACTTGCCCTTTGTTGTGGGCCATGAGCTTCCTTCCGTCTCAGGTTCATTTTTTGTTTTGGATAATGCACCCCATTGTAAATAGATCAATTGCCAGCATTATGTAACATAAAGTAAGGGAGCTCACTGCATCATTTTTTCATAATTATACAAAAATAAAATGAGYGCATAAACAAGACCAGAAAAGAGCTCTGAGTGTTTACAGAAATAAAAATAAATGAGTGTGTTTTTTAAATTAATATTTTCAAATGTTCAGGTTGAATTAATTTGAGAAATATGAATATGTATTGGTAGTGTTAATTCTTTGGGGTTTTGAAAATTCTTACAACCACATAATTAAATGAGTGCCTTTAGAAATACTGATAAAACCCATTGCCATTCAAATATCCMTACAAGACAACAGGGGCTGTAAGCTGTAGGCTTTAGAGATTAGTTTGGCCATGGGCCAGTATTTATCACAACATTTCCATCTTAGAAGATAAAATTTAATCATTTTTATTTAAATATAAATCAAAATTAATGCAGGTTTAAAAAAAAAAGGAGTGTATAACCTAATCACAATATCTTTATTTTAGAGATGCTTGCCTCTATTGTTTCTATTCAAAGGAGAAATTCTGTCTTTGTTGTGCTGCTCTTCCTTCAGCATTTTTTTTTCTTCTACAAGGGTGCAAAAGGAAGGGGCGGTTGACCCAAATACAGTCCTATCTCCTAATTTTGCCAAGATCAAAGGCATTTCTAGCGTTTTATGTGCTGCCTATTGGTGAAGTCTMAAAAAACACAGTGTTTAGGCATGTCTCCACTTCCCAGGCACAGACACAGCCAGCCCAGAATTAGGCTTTTGCAGTGCTTCTTTCTCGGTGCCTTCTCCCCCTGGCAGTGCCCACTCAGCCGCTGCAGACCCTCGTGGGGATTGGAACACGTGCCCTCACCCTGCCTTCCCAATGGTGTGTGGAGTTCTGCACGTGAGAAATTGTACTGTAGTTCTTCTTCTTATGTGGAAAAGATATTAAATAGACTGGTGGCTTTGAGACTAATTTTGAAAAAAAATTAGCTGCCAGCTTTTCCTGGGAGATTGTGGCCAACATGATTGAGAGGCAGCAGGAATTTTGGGTGGATGTGGTTGTATTTATACAGGTACCTGCATGAAGGGGAGTGCTCCTCTTACATAACAGAAAAGTAAATGCTTGGGCATCATTTGCAGCAGCCACCAATCTGCATGAAGCTTTCTCAACTACACGTGTAAATTGTCCCCATCTAGGGAAGAGCACGTGGTCAGTGTGCCAGTTCTCCATCACCATAGTGCAGTTCTCCTGGTGTTACAATGACTTTTGCAGTCCTCATGTTAGAAATGAACTGTCCTATCTCCGTTTTGTCTCCTTTGGGTGATGATATGCCTTTGTACAGTAAATATAACTTTTTTTGGCTAGTGAAATGATGTTTGTTAAAGTGTAGTTAAATCAATCCTGAGCAAAGCCCGGTTGTCCTCGCCTCTTGCTCCAGATTACAAAATGCGATGAGGAAGAACATTTCACAACACTGGAGGGTTGAGGAAACCTCTAACCAACTTGCTGGGATTGTTCTGGTAACACTAATTCCTCTAACAAGCGATGTGCAGCTTGTGTAGGGATCAGTGGGAACACTGCCTTAGGTTCCTTGCTTACTCCATACCTTTGGATTGAACAAGTGATCACAAATTATTTCCTACACAGCAAGCTTTAAAAGCAGCTTTTTATATCAGGCTTTGATGTGAATGTGTATACGTGTGAAAAATGTTAAGTGGATACCTAATTAAATGTTAATATCTTCTGTAAAGGGGGACCCCTCATGTTAGGTAACAAAAAACCGAAGCTGGTCTTGCAGTATCTATCTTTCATCAGCTAGAGATGACTGCTAGAAACTTTCTCTGGGAGAAGGAAATAGAACTGTTCTTTCTTAATGGTATTTCTTGTATAGGGAAGGAAAACTGCTTCTGACTTCTAAGGCAAAAACAAGTTCAGTGTTTATCAGTGCTCAGCTTCATATTGGAATAACATATTAACATCTGTAAGATGTGAATTGCATGTGATTTTTGTRTTCAGAGTTTTCTTCTATAGGTGTCTGTTTGCTCGTTTTGCTTCTTCAGGGTAATGTCCAGGTCATCTAATGGAAAAAGATGAATTATTCAGAAAATTGTTAGATTTTTTAATACTGCTACTATATATATATATTAGATGTATAACATATATGCATATATRCACTCAGAATTTCAAGCGTTGTTTACATACCTCAGCACCAGCTGCTTAAATGCCTGGTTAAATCACACCTTCCACTCTCTCCTGTTTCTTCAGTAAATAGGGCCAAATTCAAAGTGGAACTGAAGGTGGATCTATTTCCTCAGCCTCAGTGGGTTTCAGTGCTTGTTTAGCAGCAGCTCTTGAATACTAAGAGGTGGCTGCTGAGCTCACTCTTCTTTACCTAAGGCTATGTTGGTATTAGTTGTTCTAACCCGTTAGCGATTCACAATAAGTGGGGCACTTCATTAGCTCCAGTTAAAGACAAAACAAAAATGTTTGTTTAAAGTAGCAGATCTTAAAGCTGTGTTTCTTTCACACCGTTTAGGAGATTTCCCACAAGTTTTCCCCTTGGGGTTCTCTTCAAAAACCAACATTTTTTCAGGTGCTCTACAAACTGTGACTAGCTTGCTGTAGGCCCTTCCTCACTCTTAACCCATGCAGCGTGTGTTCACACTGTGTGCAAAACACCTTAGTTACAGGGCATTTATTTTTCAGACTTCCTGGGGGCAGTGTCCTACTGTACAAAGTATATTTCACTTGCCATCAAGTGAGGTTGATTTCCAGTTAAATACTGATATCAGTATAAAACTGGTACTCAGAACAGAACTTTGTACATATTTTTACTGAATTTTGGATGTTGTGTTCTCCCTGTCGTTGAACAGAAGGTGACCCTTGTTAAAACAGCAAGCGAGCAGGGTCAGGCTGGGAAAGTTTCTTTTTGGTGATGTTTATCCATGACATCCCCATTTGAACTGTACAGGTAGGTACCTCACCGTGGCACTGATTTTATATATACCAAGACTGGCTTTGCAGAAACGTTGCACTTTATGAAATATTTCAATGGCCAAATGGTGACTTTGAGGGAGAGCAGAAGACTGAGAAGCTTATCAAGTAAAGCTAAGGGGAAATATTCCATGGAGAGCTTGTCACTTCCCTGGGACAGTGGCAGGGCTGATAGCTGGTTGGTGGGTAACTGAGAAATTAATGAGTCTTGGGGACTGTTCCTTTTGTTTGAAGGTGCCAATGTTGCCAGCAGAACCTCACTGAAGAGAACGGGCTGTGTACTTAGRGGCTGTCTGTAGGTGTGGGGACACACAACACTGAGTACAAGACAGAAACGAGGCTTGTGTAGTTGGATGGACATGCCTAGTTCAGGGCATGTGGGGCATAATTCGTGGTTTGGTTTGCAGCTTTTGTTTTTCCCTGATGGACTGACTTCAGCAACCTGAAAACTAAATTCAGGACTACATTCTTTGGTGCTCACTAAGGTTAATCAAGATGCTTGTGTTTCAACATATTGTAAAATGAGGTGCTCCATTAAGACGGGAAAAAAGTATTGTTCAAACAGCTCCTCCAGCATCCTGCTGTTTGATTCTTAGATAACAATGTTGTGGGATTTTGGAAAAACTTTGCTTATCACGTTAACTGGAGTGTTGCTTAAAAGAAGGAGCAAATTAGAATCTTAAACTGCTATGGATGTGGAAAAATAGAGTTGTATTTTCATACAACCGGGTCCTAAGAGTATATGAAAAGCTACTGATTTCTTCTGTATGTGGTTTGCATCGAATGTAACAAAGGCACTGAAAACTTTGCTGCCTGTTTCATGCCTCATGCTGAACTGAGGCTGCAGTTCAGTGCCTGGTCCTGTCAGGTACATTGGGGGACTTGTAGCATTGTGTACATCATTGATTTTTTTTTCATCTTGAGGCACTCTTCAAGGGTGTAACTTCTTATGTAGTTGCCTGCCAGCAAAAAGATGACATGTAGGCAGTGGTTCCACACATACTCCTGGATCAGTTCATGGAGTTGGTAAAGCATCAGTAGAAATGTTTACAGAAGCATCTTGGTTTATCTTACTCTTAGAAAACATTGATGGTTCAAAGGAGATGCGGGTTGGATAAAGAAGGTGTGAGGAAGATTTATATTGTAAACATTCTTTTGATGACAATTGCTAAATTACTGTTTTTATAGCCCATCAAAATGTGTGTGAAGTCTGTGTGTCTGCGTGTCTAAACACGTACATTTGTAGAAATGTTCCATGTCTAAGAATGTACTGAAATGGTCAGTCAAGTCTGAAATGAAAAATAGGAAAACACTGAGGTCTTTCGTTTCTGATCCTTTGGGGGTACACTGTGATCACGTTTAGGTTTTCCTCAGAAGACTAAGCTTTTTTCTTTTTTTTTTCTTTTTTTTTTTTTTAACAAACAAACACAACTCACCCCCTCAAAAACAAACCAAAACAAAAAATTCTTATCTAATCACATGCCTCCAGGAACTGGGGTTTTAAATTAAACCCCAGCTATCTCCAGATTTGTCCTAAGAACACAGTTGCCAGCAACACCGGGTGGTGTTGTAGCAATCAGCATTATTATTAAAAAAAATATTGGCCAGAACATACACAGAAATGTACTGAATAGTAATAAAAACGTGAATAATAGTTTAAATGCTTTTCAGCTGTTCAATAAGGCAAACAGATGTAGTAACACATACTTGAGAGCATGCCATGTACTTTAATCAGAGAAGTTTAGAGTATCATTTCATCATGGACAAAAAGAAAGAGACAAAATAATAGGCTTATTTCAAAAGGCAAAATTTTAAGGAGGAGGGCAAGAACTTCTCTGAATTTTCTATCAGGCCAAGTCCTGGGCGCTACACTACACTTGACTGGAGAAGACCTACTGCACCAAGGTAAGCAGTTTCATGAAACAAAGATTCACAAGATGCAGTTAAATAAAAGATTTTTTAGAAGCTGCCAAACTGTTAAAGGCACATAATGTTGGAGTATTTGTGCAAGCAAGAATGAAAATGTTAATGAAAGATGAACTATTTAATGGAGAGTGCTTTGTAAATTTTCATATGGCATCAAAACCTGTGCAGCAACCTGGTTGAAATGCAATGAGCACAGCTTGGAACTGCTGCAAAAATTGAAGTTTAGGTGTGAGGAAACATAAGTGACTTAGTTTGAGTGAAATGGGAACACACCAAAAATCACCTAAATCCTTGTGTTAAGATGTAGATGCAACCACTGTTTTGGTAGAGAAGTAGAGAAAAATTCAGGGAATGGATTTTCTGGAATCACAAATAACAATTGGTACAGATAAATATCAAGCAAATAAATACAAGTAAATATCTTCTTGCATGTGTTAATATTAGGTAGTTATTGTTATCAGTAGCAGCCCTTCCAGCATCGTCTCAGAAGCCTGGGCTCCCAAGCAGGAGCACTGTTTGTGGCACCGCAGAGTCAGAATCCTGTCTGGAAGAGTGCTTGGGTCAGAGCTCTCTCAGGTCCCTTCTGCATTTTGCTTGTCACTGTGTTTCTCACCCTCCCTTGGCTTTTTGTTTTCATCCAGCTTTCTTCCTTGGCCAGTCCCACAATCCCTGAGCCTGCCCTGTGTCCCTTGCTCCTTCCTCTGTGTGGTCCTCTGAGATGGTGTCTGTCACCTGGCTTTGTTATTTCTGATTTGGGGACTTTTCCTGGCCGTGTTTCAAGGGCAGAATCCCTGAGGTTCTCTCCCTCCGTGGCTAGTGTGAGGCTGCAGTCTGGCTGGTGGGCTTACCAACCTGTGTTGTTGCTTCCTTATCTCCTCCCAGCAGTGGGAAGGGATAAGAGCAGCTGTGAAGAGGCTCCTAAGAGCCTAAAGCCTCTAATGATACTGCAGGACTACAAAGCAAAGTAGAATTCATGGTGTACCAAGTCTGGGTAAGACTTTAAGCCACTCAGACTTGTTTGTGGCTGCTTGGTTTCCCTTTCCTTCTGAGAACCATGTGGTGCTGTATGTTCTTGGACCAGGAGCAGAGTTGTGACAAAAGGACAAATAGCTTGAAATCAGTGGAATAACTCAGGATGGGTTGATAGCTTGCTTGCAATGAGAGTAATGGAACCTGTCCCTTCCTGACAGCAGAAATGGAATTGCTGACAAAGGTGTCTTCAGCCAGAGGGTTAAGTCTTCATTCCAGGTGTTTGCTCGTCCAGCTGTGCAGTATCTGTAGCAGTGAAGTCCTCTGCACCCTACCCCCCACAGAATTTTCAGAAAATACAGAATACAGTAACATAGTTCTAATGACAAGTTTTTTATATATGTAGTTACATAGAAAAGCTATGTATTTCCTATGCCAGTTAAATATATATCCAGGAAATGCTCCTGTAATTCTACCTACAAGAAAAAACATACTCAAAGTTAATACCAAAAAATCACAGATGCTGCCTTTTAACCATCATTATCCTTATTCCCTGGAAAGGGGCGAGTTCAGGCTGAAGCATCAGCACTGATTTTCTGCCCTGACTTTAAATTTCCGTACATTTTGAATTTGTCATACATTTAGCATTACTTCAATGCGTTTCTTGTGYGTGGTTGAATACAAAGAGCAGGAGGTCATGAGAGGCATCACCTTGTTTTATCCAGAGGTCAAAGCTAAGAGAGTGTCAGTTTCCATTTTAGGCTTTTGTGGCATAGTTGACATTATATATACTCTTAGGTATGCAATGCAAATCACATTCCTGCAAGCTAATTATAGGATAAATGTAGCCACTTAACTAGGCAGCAGGCATGTCATCTCAGCATGGAGCTATCATATTATGTACATTTGCTGTCTGCTGTATAATTAACAGGATAAAAATATTACTGCCAGATACCATAAAAAAAATTAACACTATCTTAATTGTCTTTTCAGCTCAGGTATAGCCTATTACCATTTCAAAAAAGACCTTCTCTAATACACTAGAATTTTAAACTTCATTTGCTGAAGATGCCATTAATCCCTTTTCACACTTTGATCTGCCATTGTGATACCTTTGGACTTTGACTTCTCTGTTTTGCTTTTGAACTCTCCTTAAAAACTATTACTGAGATTTAGTGGCTTAAAATTTGAGGTTGCTCAGGACTCTGTGTTTGATTTTTAAAAACTTAGTGACAGGGCATTTGTGTTTTACTATAACAGAGATGTGTGCAGCCTGCAATAAGCTTTTGTGTAGGGTGCCTTGCTTCCAAGCTTTGGACATCGTTCCTGTTTAATCCAAATTTTCTGGGTTTCTAATCTCTCATTTTTAATGTGTATCCTACAGCGTTCATTGCTGTCTTGTACATGGCTACAAATGAGTGGAGTTTTTGCAAGTTTAAACCTAGTTCTTACTAGAATATGCTTTCATCAATGTCAGTGTAATATTTTGATGAATAGAGGCTGAATCCTCCTCCTTGTAAAATTGCTGTGGTCTGAATACCACGTCACTGCTGATGTCATCTGCAGTTTGTAACTCTCRTTTTGTAAAACTGCATTGGGAATCCCTAGACTCTGAATGCTGCTTTTGCCACTTGAAATTAATTATATAAYGGCTCACATTCACAAAATACTTACAATATATTTTTATTTTCAGGTCTTTTTGGGAGTAATTAAAGCTGAAAACTTTCATTAGTTTAACAAATTGGTCTGGAATTCTTTGCCATAGCAGTTTGCAAATTGCCCCTAGAAAACACACCTGTGCTTACAGACATGTAAAACCTGGAGAAAAGATTGAGATAAACATGGCACCCTTTAATCTGGCAAAGCTTTCTCAGTTATTTCTGTTGCAGTAGGTCTGTAGGAACCTTAGGTAGTTCTTGCATATTTACTTAAATGTTGACATCAGTAATGACACACATGGCTAACAGATTTTCCACATGTTTTCCTCCCTGGATGACATCTTCCTACTCCATCAGGACTCAAAGTCTGATTGTGGAGGCTGTTGATTGATAGCTTAGAGCACATGAGGTTTGGAGAAAACACAAGAATGACAGTTTATATAAATATCCTAATATGACACTTTTTTCTAGGTTTACCCTAACTTTTATTTTTCTCTGACCTAGAAATAATTTTTAGGTGTACGAAAACCCACAGATACTTTAGAAACACAGTTGACTCACTCAGACATCTTGTTAGCATTTTGTACTTAATTGCTTCTTTCTCTGCTTACCCGGGGGAATTGTACATGCCAAGATGGAGCTCTACTAGGTCTAATAGGAGAAAAAAACAAAAGGAAATAATGACTAGTCTTCCAAATCATCCTTAGTGGTCCAGGAGATGAGAGGGAGTGCTTTTTCCTGGCAGCAAAACCCCAAAACATGTAACTGGCTCATCCAGTGTCTCTTAGATTTACAGATTAGGAATGGTATTTTTATTACACTCCATCTTTCTACATAAAGAGCCCATTTTAAGCGCTGTATAAGCTACTTGTGGAAAAAGTAGCTACTATCTGTAGAAGTCGCTTTAAAAGGAATATTGTTACCCCTGAAAGCATTGCTGCTTTGTGTAAGCCTCTGGAAAAAGGAAGATAGCTTTATGACAGCCTCTTTTCTCTATGAAGACCAAAGGGCAGCCTAATATTATATGTACGGATGCAGCTTTAATAGCAAATTGCCAAAAGGGTTCTTTAGAAAATAAGAGACCTTCAAGAAGATGTTTGCATATTTACATATAAATCCACAGAGGGATATATGAATATGCCATGCTGATACCTGTCTCGCTAAAGCTATGGAAGGGAGTAATAGTATTTTTTTTCATGCTGAGCTACTCTCACACAGAAATGATTAGTGAATTTCCAGATATATGGGGGCTCAAAATGATCATATTTTAAAGGATATTTTCCTAGGACCAAAGGGAAGTACCAGTCTTGGCTCTCCATCTCCTACAAATGTAGCTATTTTCCATAAAGGCTTATGTGCTCAAATTTTTTCTCTGTATTCGAGACAGAAAGCAAGTGATTTTCTTTTGTCAATAGAATTGAAACATAACACAAATTTGGCATTTTAATATTTTATACCTGTGTGTCCTAAAAAAAATCAGACAACTATATTCCCTTATGTAGCCCTTTCAACACCCTCGTTTACAAAATTTTCTGCCGATTTTGGTGATAATGCCAAAATTAATCTCTGGAGACAAAAATTAATAATTCTGTACCTGAGGAACTGACTACTCAGACTAGAGTCATTTTGAAAAGTGAGGCAGTGTCAAGAGTGTTTCTCCAGACCATTTACAGTCACTCTGCCTCCTGACTTTTGTGCTGCCAAATTGAAGGATTTGGTTCCAACATTTCCAGGGCTCTCAGACCAAGGCTGTCACAACATTCCCTCACTTCAGGCACATTCTTCCTCTTTCATTTCACTGAATACATTAGAGGGTTTTTAAAGGACAGAGCAACGTTAATCCTAATAGCCTTAGGTCTGTGACTCCATGCTGTTGGCTGATAAAACCAGCCTGTCTCCTTCTACACCCAGAACATTTATTCACTTTGCTGGCTTTATCTTCCCCAACATCCTCGGTGATTTATCCTTTTAATCTCTCCAAATCAGTTATAGCTACTATTCTTTTAACTATGGCTAAGTGTTGGAAAATTCTTTTTGAATTGATGCAGTTCTAGAAAGGTTTTTCCAATCAGTTGTGTGATGTCTTGTTCTCAGGATTAAAAAATGACCTTGCCTGGAGCACGTTGGAAAATTAAACAGCAGCTCTTGGTGCTCCAGGGAGCTGACAGTGGTGTCCAGCTCCTCATTCAACAGTTCTGGGGAGAGTTCCTCAGTTTAACCCACAGGTCTGTGGAACAATCCTCTCCTAGGCTGGGCTGGCATGGCAAGGGAGGAGAACAGAAACTGTGCTGCTCTCTCTGAGCACTCTCAGCTTTCAGCAGCACATGCCACTCACGGGGGCTTGTGCAGATGGTTTTGATGACACAGTCTCTGCTTGACTCTGCCTTGGCAAGAATCAACCCAAGTCCCTGGGGAGCTGCGATTCATTTGCTTGGGGTCCCATCTTCCAGAGGCTTGTAGTGACATCTGAATATATTATTTCATAGAAAATATTCCTGGTTTACAGGTACAAGTTCCCTTGGTGTAGCTTCTAGGTGTTCTCAAACCCCTTGGAGGAGCTTGTAAACTGAAGAGAATTAAATGGAGCTGTGTGATACCTCTGCCCAGAGGGGCACTTAGGCTTGGTACCCCAGAACTTTTACAGACACAGATGCTTATTGTTCTAGACACCAGGGATGCCCAGACATTGGCTTAGAGATTGCTTTGTTATTCACCTCTGGTTGAGCTTTCTACCCCTCCGGCAGAACTCTGTGTCAAAACAACAAATTATGCAAAACCCAAGTGTACCTTCTTTCAGGAGATGTATAGTCCATTTAGTTGGCTGTTTTTACTGCTTGGTCCTGTAATCCAAGCTTCTCCCTTTGTTATTATAAGAGACGAGTCTCCCTTTAATTGCAACAATACTTGAATAGCAGCATTATTGTGATAATAAACGCATTTTAGGTACCTCTTCTGATAATTTTACACAATCTGAAATGGTCATTTGCATTCTAAAATCTATCCAATATATCTTTGTAAAAGAAACTAGATAGGCTTAATCCAGCTCTGGTGACCCCAAAAGCAGTGACAAGCTCTGCTTTATTAGTCATGACTATGAGCATGGCTCTCTCTTATCGTGACTTCTAACTGTCTGTACAATGAAGATTTACAGAAATACATGAACTGCTAATCCTCTATGTTTAAAAGAAGAGTACAGGGATTATGTGGTCATTCTCTTACTGTCACGACCAGGTATCATGGTGGGTGTTATGACAGTTGATTTTTGGAACATCTTTGGAAACACTGGAAGCTGTTTTAATAGCACCTTAGCTGTGAATTAAGCTGTCATCACTCAGTGATCACTGCTGTCTTATGGCTATTTTCCAGACAGTCTGGTCTGCCTGTAGATAGGAATGCTCAGCTCTTCATTTCGATGATGGCTGTGTGTTAGAAACTGCGATCAGCATCAGTAGGAAAATGGTCACAGGCAGAAGGTGGTTTGAGAACAGAGAATTGTAAAACTCTCTTGATATTCCAAAACAAGCTCTCATGTTTATTTTTTTTCCAAAATGTTTTGTTGCTTTGGCTGTCCTGTTTCAACAACTGCCTTCTTCCTGAGGTGCTTTCTAAGATGCTTGCATAATGTGGGGAACAGATGTCTTCGCTGTCTGTTGTCCTAAATGCTCACCGCTAAATAAACATATCACAAGATTCTGTGATAATTGAAGAAAAATCAAGGTAATGGCTGCCAACGTACAGTTTTCTGGAATCAGATAAGGCTTTTTGGTTCATTCTTTTGGGGGCAACTGTGCTTTGATGTCAGCTGTATGAGAACCAACAGCCTCACTTGAAACCGTGTTTCATCACAACCGTTTCCTTCCGCCTGATGTTCACGTTGCAGATACCTTCTCAATTCTTAGTATTTCTTCTAGCAGTAAGACTGCAAACTGTGAGTAGGTATGAACTCTAAATTGCTGGACTCTTGGCAAGCCTTTGAAGCATAATGTAAGTGTAGAAATGAACCTTACTGGTACCACATTACTCCTATCTTTTAGGATTATTGATATGGTTTGTCCACAGGGAGACAGAGGACTTGGAAACATGCAGATGGGGGTTGAAGGAGGAGGAGCTCTAATAGGAAAATAACTAAGTAGTCATAAGATTTTTTTATCCATCTCAGAGTGTATAGAGGTGGGGTTCAGGCCGTGACATCTTCATTAGCATGGGTGATGAGGTAACACAGCTCAGTCTTTACTGTAGAATGAGAATTCAGATACATGGCTGATCCATGACCTGCTAAGGCCTATGGATCCATTCCATGATTAGTGTTGCAGGTTAAAGGTGTTACATGTTGGCACGTACTTTGTTCCTCGCTTATGGCAGTGGTACAACAGAGCACGTGTTCCTCAGTTCGCCCCAACTTCAAAAGGGATCCTTGACGGGGTACGTTGGTTTTACTGCATGAAACAGCTATATAGACTAATTGCCAGCATGGAAGGCTGCATCATATGGTATTACTGAACATTGTTTTTTAGGTAGATAGAGAAGTGGAAACCATTGGCATGGTTTAATCTCAGACACTGAGGTTTATCCCACTTCACAAAGCGTAAAATTGAAATGAATATTCCGCCCCAATTTAACAGAAGCCTTACATGAAAATCAGTAAAAAGCGAGAAAAAGTTGCTTAGCTAGTGAAAACTGGATGGGTTTTGGTTTTTTATTTTGCTGTTTGTTTTGGTTTTGTTGTTTTGTGTGTTTGGGTTTTTTTAATCATGTTAAAATGCACCAAACTGGTTGCAGCAGTATTTTTGCAAAATACCAAGGCCAGTTGGAGTATGTGGAAAGGGAATTGATTTCCTCTGGTAGAAAGTTATTTTGTTTTTTGTTCAGGTACACAAAATAATTGCCATTTATGTTTTGATTCATTGTTGATGCCTAGATATTCACTCTGGAGTAGTTCTGATTTGCTCCTTTATAAATGTTAGAAGAGTGGGTAATTAAATGTTATTTTGTGACCTTTATGTGCCTTAAGGAAAAAGACTTGATTATCTTATCTTGCATCACTTTTGGGCCTCCACAGCCATCTAACTAGAATAATAACCTGCAACTTGGTGCACTGGATCAGTGCCTGCTCCATTAAATGGGAGGCCTGGCTAAAGATGCACCGTGAAACCAGATTCTCAGACTAGTGCTGTATCATGTATATATTATGTTCATTTCCATAGAGATTCCTTTTTCACATGTTGTTCATTGTTGTGGATAATAACATGAAAGTCCTTATGTATCCAATGAACTCTTCCTGTCTCCCTCAGCAGCGATTTTGAACCAGAAGCTGTTTATAAATTATTGTTTTATTGCTGTAATTTTTAAGAAGCTACTTGCACCTTCAAAGTTGAATTCTATAAATGAAAATTCTTCACCTACTTATTTTGGCAAGGAGTTTGGTAGATTTTTCTCTTAACAGATGAGCATAAGAAATCCCTTTGTTTCTATTGTATCGAGGATGCTTGTTCTCAAATTCTCCTTGTTTTTTTGGGAAATAGCTGTCAAAAATTAACTTCTGCTAATTGTAGCAACTCTAAATCACAGAAACTGAATGCATGTTTCCTATATATTGCCAAAACATGCCTCATGCATAACAAAGATAAGTCAGTGTGAAAAATACATAATGCATGTCTTTCCCATATAGAAGGTGACAGGCTTTCACTGAGACAACCTTGTCTTGGGTGAATTAGACATTTTTAATTATACGCCATAGGCTTCAAATACCAGCATCAATTTATTTGTAGGAAAGGCATGATTCTCATATGTACAAAAGCCAATTTACACATTTTGTTCTTTTCATGTATTTTTTTGCAAGAGGTGTCTCAGATTGAGTTGAACTATAACTTGGCAACTACTTAGATGTACTTTTTCTGGGGTTATGCATATGGCTGCAGGTAATGTGAATCAGGTTGTGGATTTACAGAGCAAAGCAGTTGGAGCTGTGGACACCAAGTCCACGCTGTACATTTCTGTGGGTTCTTGCTTGTCTCGTGGACTGAGTGCCAGTGGGGCTGGAGTGCATTAGGTGTGGTGCTGTGAGGACTCTTCTGCTTTAATTTAGTCTGAAAAGGGTCTGGCTCACACAACTCCGTGATATGATCCTGCACGTATATTGTGGGTCAGTATCTAAAGCACACTGGTGATTTGAGAAGTTTGTGTCCATAGAGTACATGCATAGAAGTTCCTGAGAATACTGAAATCATCGTGTGTTGGTGGTGACATTTTTGAAAAAGAAATGTGGCTTTTATTTCTGCGTGTGAAAAAGCCTGTGACATCATCTCCTGGCGAGACAGAGTGTAACCACTAGGATATTGGAGGAGCCTGCTGACGGAACTGCTTTAAGAACAGTTTCCTACTGTTCACGTAAGTGTTGCACTCTTCCAGTGAAACATCACTTCCACTGCTCACCTCCTACGTCACCGCAGCTTCAGTATCAAGTATTTTCCAGTGTATGGTCAGAACAGGTGATTTTGGGGTTAATACCCTCAGAAGACAAACATCAAAATAGTCATGGAGCTAAGGTTATTAAATATAAGGAGTCAGATATGACAGATCCTCAGCTAATTTATGCTAATGTCTATGCATCACCCATAGCAAAGCTATGAGGATTTATTTTAGCTGGAGCCTTGGCCCACACATTCAAGCTATCCTTGAATAATGTGGCACTAATAACCAGGGTTTATATAATTATTTTCACATGCATGAGATAGACTTTTAAATCAAATGCTTGTGAAAAGTGGGCTGCCACTGCAGTGTTCTGCACAACCAGTATGATAACTGTGAGCAGGAGTGGTGACCCAGGCAGCTCCCTCCTCTGCCCTGACTGTACGTGTGCAGAGCTTGAGATGGGAAACTGGCTCAGATCTCCTTACAGGCTCTGTGGCTGGGAGATGGATGTACAGTAGCTGTGGTTTAAGCTCTGTTTTTTCACTAGTGTGAGGTCAGCCACCTTGCTCAAAATGACTTTCAGAAACTTTTTCTTATGTGTGATGACTAATGCTAGGTAGTAGTTCTGCTTACAGAGTTCTTTAATTTACTCTACAAGTATTTCTGTCATTTTTTWAAAAAATCCAATATGAGGATGGGGACATGATCAAGTTAATCTGTTGCTTCTGCTACTTCTTGCTAGAAAAATTATATGCCATTAATAAGTGCAGAATTTGTGCAAGTCTGTCCTAAAACAAGCTCTGTGTGTGTTGAGGGTTGAATAATTGAAAGGTTTTGCCCAACTGGCTCTGCTGAGTGATTTCTGGTTTGTCAGTGTGGTGACTTTGTTAGTGAGGGATGTCAGTAAAATTTATCTCTGAGGGTGCTAAAGAAAGCTGGGCCATATTTTGGGTTCATCCATGAAGATGATATTTCTTAAAGTACAGCACAGGAGAGCCCGGTCTTTAAAGTTTACACCTTCAATTATTCCAGAATGGAGTATTGATATAGGGGTTAACTCAGCATTTAGACTTCAAGTATTTGCAAGATGGGCAATTTCTATCAAAATGCAGGTTTAATACTTGGTAAATCTCTCATCTCACTTCTGTGATGTAATCCAGACTTTAATTTTCAAATTGTTGACATCTTAAAGATACATATTTTTTCCTATTCATGAAATCCTGAAGATTGTGGGCTTGTAGGATTCTTTTCCACATTTTCACACTCTTTATTCTCATGGATGACCAGAAGCTTGATCACATTTTTTAACACATTCTCTTAATTGAAATAAAGCTTAAGTAATGAACTGGATAGAGATGTTGACTTGGCACAAGGGTTTGGCAAACAATCCCCATTACCAGGACTTCTTGGCACTTATGGCAATTTAAACAAAGTTTTGTAACTTGTCATTAAATGAAAGCACAGAAAGTGATTCTGCACCTGAGAGTACCTGTATCATGGCACATCTAAAGTAAAAAAAGGACTGTGGCTCAAATACATGTTCCATTTAAGCAGCCTTTTTGTGGGTCATTTGCAGACACTTCACTGTATTCCCATTTTTTTCCCTTCAGAATTAGAGGTGTTCAATGAAATTAAGGGAGGACACAATTAACTTTGTTTTTCATGTTCAGTCTTGAAATTGCAAGTAATCATGACAGAGATGTCTGAGTGACAGATATTCAGAGTATGTGCTCTCTGCTGGATCTTCTCTAGTTAACTTCCTTTTGCTGCGGTGGAAGTGTGTTAAGGAGTAAAGGAGAAATCTATGACCTGTAGTTTTTAATTCTTACATTTTCTTCTAGAAAAATATATCTAAGGTTAAAATTTCTTTGCAGCTGCCAGTATTTCTTAAATTGTTTCTCTTTCTGTTTGACATGATTTCCCAGGGACTCACTTGGGTCTTGAGGTAGAATAGATTCAGATTAAGGTTGGATTTGTTGTAATAAAATGTGCAGAAACATAAATTGTGACAGTCTCTGTCTTAAAGATTTATCAGCCCCATTAACTGCTTATGCTCACTGACACAACCATCTCAAGCAGTTAGAGACAAGGGGTTGCTCATGAGGTTCGAAGGACTCYGGGGTTACTACCTTTGCCTTACCTTATCATCCAACCTTCCTGCTGTTTTAAGGTTGTTTTGAGCATGGAATAAGTTGAAATGCCTCACCAATGGCTTTAAGCTAATCCACTGCCAKGGATCTGGGATCTGTGTTACCTTACAGCAGTGGATAACATCCCTGCCCATCTTTCAACAGCTTGGTATGGGAGGATATAAATTTTGGTACTGCCACTACTGAACTGTATGAAATCCTTAAAGATCTGGTGGCCACATTCCTTTTTCTAGCTACTGCTTTTCTAGGGAAATGCTTGTGCCCTTGATATATATCTTTTCCCTTTTCTCCTTTCTCCCTCTTTCCTCTCTTCATGTGTTTGTGATACACAGGGATGATGCTTCAAGGGTGATTGTCACTTTGCTTGTGACATACACGAAAGAATTGCATGGTAACTTGCCTGAAACAAGAAGCAAATAGGAATGCAAAGAGAATTTGAGATGAAAGATTGAGAGAAAGAAGTCTGTATTTGTACTAATAATGATAAGACCATCAGGAGGGGGAAAGAAGYGGTTTATGAGTGTCAGTACTTCTAAAAAAGTGGGTTACTCTGGTCCCAGTCCCAACCTTTCAACTACAGAAGTTTGCCTCTGATAAGAACTTCCTTTTTAAGGCTGCCATTGCCACATCTGTAAGGATCCCTCAGAAGTTTTGCATTGTAAGGTCTTATTTCATTCTGAAATCTGCTGACATGCATAGGGAAAACTGCACCAGCATCAATGAGTTTTGAATGAGGCCCTTGCAGCATCAGTCTCTAAAAATGTGACAAGATGTRCCAAGGGACTGTCTAGTATGTTTTATTCTCTTACCCATGACTTTATATCATGAAAATGAATGTTTTTTCACTGGACTGCAAGATGGGCTTGTTTCTGAGAGGTTAGATCTATAATTGCATATGACTATTTTATCTAAAAATATTTGCAAATGGGAATCATCTAAATCCTGAAGATGCTTCCTCTGTACTCTACAGAAAATCAATGATGAGAAATTAAAGCAGCCTGTGAGATTACCTATCATCTTCTGTATCAAGCTGTGTTGATGCTTGTGTCTGACATGAGAGGAACAGGCCCACAGAAACAGCATTTTGAGATAAGCCACCTGTACTAGAGAGGCTAGATGTTTAACACAGACCATAACTTCAAATTTTCTCATGATTAGATGGCATCATTCCTCGTTCATTAGCACCCTTTTAATGCCGTTGACAATAGCCAGGCATTTAATTAATTTACACTTAAGTTTTAATTGTCACTTGCATTTTATTTGGTCCTCCTAATAACCAAGTCATGTCATTTTGCCATGCAAAAAAATAGGCTTTGATGAGAATAAAAGACTGCAATTATTGGAATGTATACAGATAGAAATGTACTGCTGGTGGTCTCACTGTATGGTCTGTTGGAGTCAATCTCAAAAGTCCAATTAGATCAAGCTCATATAAGTTTCCAGCAACACTTCTACTGCCTGATGAACAAGCCACACTTTCCCAATCAGACCACAAGCCAATGCAGTTGAGAGTTTTCATGGTTTGTGTTTCTAAATAAAATAAATAAATATTTGTAAGCTGGGCTCAAATGAACCAAATGACAACATTTGTAATCTCCACCATTTTAATTTCACCCGTTTACCTGACTGAATTTTTGCACTGTGCCTGTTGATAGGTTCTGTTTGTGATTAGATTTTTGGTGAGTGATAGATGCACCAAGCAGATGTAGAAGTGTGTTCTGGGARGTTAACTGGCATTAAATCTGCTTTGAACACTTTCACATAAAATTTATTTTTGTTTTTAATTAAAATATTGTTAATAATACCCTATCATATATTATATACTATAATATAAAAATATAAAATATTTTAATGTTAATGGTTTTAATTTTAACATTAGTTGGTAAAAACTTCCTGAAGACAGATGATGCAAAATGYTTAGCAAAAAGAATCTCAGAAACTTGAATTTTGTCTATGTGCATCCATTTTAAAAGGAAAAATAAATTGGAAGTTGCTGTAGAGCTTTTCTGTGCAGGGTCTCCACCAAGATGGAAGTCTTACATAGGGATGTTTCATATGGACAAAAAGTTGGTATTAAAGTGAGTCTTTCCTGTATGTTTAAACCTTTTTGTCATGCCAAGTATTAGAAATTAAACAGAATTTTAAGGGGAGTTGTCTCTTCTGTTTGAAACTCTCAGACTACGTTTTGCTTTTCAGTGAAGGAAATGAAACTTGTGTTATTTTTGTGAAATAAGGACACTGAATTCCTCAAATAAGTTTTCTCTTTCACCATCTCCCCACCAAGTCCACTGTAAGTGATAAAGGAAATTAAAATATATTTCAGTATAGATTTTTATTTTTCCTTGGTTTATGAATCATTCAGGTTAAGGTAATATCTTCAGCTGGTGACAAGTACAGGGCTCCCATATCTTTATTCAGTGGTATATCATGTTAATATTCTTTTATGTATGGGGGGGGAGAAAACTTTTCCAACTCATACATTAGTTCCTTTATTTTTTTGCCTGTTCTCTGGGGATCGTGGGAATACTAAATTTCAAAATTAATCTTGTATCACTTTCTGTTCATCTATGCTGCTGTGTTCATTCAATCCTTTGGTAGCCTCTGCATACTCTTAAAATACTTCCTTTTCCATATAATTGTCTACATTTATTTCCATCTTATTCTTTATCTAGCCCAAAGCATCCATCCTACTGCACCCCTTCTCTCTGCTTGACTGTGCCTTGCTATTGTACCAGTAGTGGTCTGTATCTGACACTTTCAGATTGCAGTTTATCCTTCCTTTTAAAGATAGCTGCTTGGCAGAGACTACAAAGAGCTCACCAGGTGTTCTAGGCTCGCTGTGGAAAACGGTTTCACACGGTTGTTGTAKATTCCCATGATGTTGAAGCAGCTGAGTGAATGAATAGGAAACTGAATCTTTCATGGCTGATGTAGCTTTCAGAGCTGCTCTTGCTGCTGTGTTCAGCCATACCTGGTAATGGGAGATCGGTTACCACAAGAGTTTGGGGTGATTTATTGTTTTAGACACACCATCCTGCTTCCTTCTTCAGGGCRTTTTAAGTAGAAACTTAGGTTTAACCCAGTGTGAGACCCACGATGGGAATGGTTTTAATGCACCACGGTCGTACTAGGACTGGACAGGCAATCCCAGTCTAATGTTTGGATACTACAGCCTCCTGTGAACCGTCCCATCAGGTCTGGTTTATGTGCAAATCACAAGTTTTACTTTTGCAAATGGTTCCAATTTTTGTGCGAATGATCAAAGGGTTGCAGCACAACAGGATCACTTATTCCAGAGATGTGTCTGGATCAAAGGTTAACATTTTTTGCATGGAATATTCATTTTTAGCTTTGGTTGAACACTGTACAGTTCAGCTGGGAGCAATGGTCAGGGTTATGTTATCATTTAAGAAACGAACAAGCAGAGAATCTTGGCACATGGCTTAGCAAGGCCGAGAAGAAATGGTGGTGAAACTAGACCGGACAGAAAGGAGGCTGGTTCAAAGAGATGATGCAGCAAAGGTGATGTGAGACACACAGAAATGTGATTTTGATAGTTGGAAGGAAGAGGAGTGCGTCTCTGTCCAAGCCACACAAGCCATAAGGCCAGAACTTTGCACAACCCAGTCCAGCAGAGCATGGCTCAGGCAGCCTTATGGAGGCTGAGCTCTTGTTTCACCTGGGCAGGGATCTGCCCCTCTGTCAATCCCGGCCGTGTGAGCTCACTGAGGTGTGCAGGTGCTGGCTGGAGTGGGAATGCAGCTTCGCTGGGCAGCGGGAGCAGCGGTCAGCACCTGCTCGGCCGTGTGGCAGCCCCTGGAGTGGGAATGCAGCTTCSCTGGGCAGCGGGAGCAGCGGTCAGCGCCCGCTCGGCCGTGTGGCAGCCCCTGCTCAGCAATGTTCCTCTGCACCCTTCGGGGGCTCTCCATCTCACAGCAGGAAGGCCTTTTGGGTCTCGTTGGGTGCACACACAGATCTTTGCCCAAACACTCACCTGGTGGCTTTTCTTTGAGGGATTTATGGTTCTTCYGTTACATCTCAAGAGACTTGGTTGAATAAATGGTCTCAATGTTGAGATTAAAGTATAAATTGTGACAGTTTAGTGAACTGAACCACACCACTTAATTTTTTTTTTGTCTGCTTGGAGTGTTTAGCCCTGGAGAGCATATTGCTACACCATGCAGAGTTATTAGCTTGCACTGCACTAATTTCTAGTTTGACTTCATAGGGTTTTTTTGACATTAGATGGTATCCTTATGTGCTACAGGAAAAGCAATCTCTGCTTCTTTTCTTGAGCCTGTCCTGATGTTGTTGCTGGGCAATCATTAGCTTAAATTTCATTTGCAAATAAATAAATAAAAAAAACAAACTTCTCATTAATAAGAAATTGGTATGCGTGCAAGTCTGTTCTTTTAAACCCTCATAACTCAGCCAAATAAAAACAGATTTTCACTGGACTACCAAAAGGCACATGTCCAACTTAGAAAGTGCATTTAATAACTTCCCTCCTTTTGCTGCTTTTTTTTTAACATTGACATTAATCTCCTGTGCACATTTGGAATTTGGAATGGARTCATTTTCTAGCTGCAGTGCTTCCAATTTTAAATATTCTGTTTCCTTTCAGTTTTTCCAAGCAATTCAAAGATTAGTAACACTGTAAAACATCTAAAAGCATGCTGGAAGTTTCCTGCTGCTTCAAGTGTTGTGTTATGTTATCTTTGGAATAATTTTAAGGTCCCACTGGTGTAGTATAACAAGTTATTATGTCATGGAGCTTATTAGTATGCCTATGGGAAACATTAATTCACACTGACATCATACTACGTTTTTCAATAAATCAGGGGATTTTTTTTTTGTTTTAAGAAATGGTGGTATTTGGTTTTTTTTTTTAATGGAAAAAAAAAGTGATCAGATTATTTTTCATCCGTGTTGGGACATGAACTGAATGGCTTGGAGGATGTGCGTCATTATCTCAGCAATGACCTCTGCATTGTTGCAGGGAATGGAAAGAGCAGGCTTTTGGGTGGTTTGAAATCTGTATTTTTGTAGCATATAGATGTTATTATAAAAGACCTTCTACTCTGCGATTAGCACAGCAGGCTTAAATTGCCTGGGCTCTGGTCATTATTATTTCTGTAATCCCAAAAGTTTATGATATTATTCAGGATCTAAAAAATGACAAAGTAGGCTTAAATTTGGTAAGGATTTAATATGTGATGCATTTCTTTTGGAGCTGAAAAGTCTGTTTTTGTTGACACAGAGAGCTGAAAAATGACCACAGACCGCAAAGGTCCCAAAGCATTGCCAGGGAAAATGTATAAAAAGGGAAATGCCCTTACTGTGCTGTCTGTATGCAATTGATTTTATTCCCATTTCCCAGATATACTGTTACTTAGAAAAACAAAAACAAACTATTTAAGCTGTTGATTTGTCCATGGATCATGAATTGAACTAAGAATTGAATATATCTGCTATAGGATAGTTAAATTATTATGTTAAGATGTCTGCATTTTCTGGGTGTTTCTTGACTACCCAGGTACATAACTGAAATTGCAGTTGTGTAGTTGGAGAGCAAAGGGGCAGAGCTTTTCTTATGGGTTCTGCAATGACCCCATTGGGTTCAGTGTGCCTGTGTGAGCACAGGCAGATCTGCTGTTGTCAGTGCATCTCAGAGGAAGGGAGCATGCTGGAAATTTGGGCCTCCACACCAGCAGCATTTCMGATGGAATAAATTCACCATACATCAACATTTTGCATGTGGGATATAATTCTTGGTGAGTGCTGCTCGCCACAATCAGATCATGAAAGCTCTCAGTGTTTCTAAATAAAAGGCCAGTTAGGACAAGTGTGAGCACGTTCCATGAATAATGTTGATCCATGCTTTAAAAAATACTTTATAGGAAAGGTTTTTGGCATATCAGTCTTTCTCTGCAGCAGGCCCAGGGGTGTTCCCTCAGATCCAGCAGCACACTGGTGGGGTGAAAAGGCTCCAGTTTTGGTTTCAGGGCTCTTGGACCAGGTGGCTGGAAGTGTGGCTGGTGTGACATGTCTGTTTGCAGTCAACAGGATAGACGCACTTARAAATTTAGCTAATAGTGTGGAAATTAAAGTAATAAAGTTAGACAGGCAAAATATACCCATGATATCAATTTTTCCTGAAACAAGTCGCCCTATAATAGTAAGACTAACCTTACACTCATGTGACAAAGCAAAATCTGAGTGAATATGTAAAGGCACTCACATGAAACTGCAGGGTGAAAATTCAGTAGGAGGCTGGAATYTTTAGATTTTGGCAGCATGTGTTTAAAGCAAAGCACAAAATACTGCAGCTGTTCTGAAGAGCCTTTAGAGATAGCAATGTTGCATTCACTGTGTTTTTCTCTTGGTGATGAACTCTAGGCTGGATGTCATGTGCCAATGTGTCCCTTGCCTAGGATGACCAATTCTGTTTACTTCCAGTTCTTTTCCATCTCATTAACAGTGATTAAAATTCAGACATTTTAAGGCATGAAATAGGATTCTGGTCCCTTCATCTGCTCTGTGAACTGTTCTGGCTCAAGCATATTCAATAGTTAATTCTCCTATCTGGAAGAGGGAGTTTGGACAAAAGCAGTAGTAGTCTTTGCTGGCTAAGCCTAGGGACAAAACAGTAGTGCTGAATGTCTCTACCAAATTACATTAATGAGAATTACTTTTTTTTAAGTAGTCAGTTCCAAATAATTTTTCTATTACTCCTTGTTCTGCCCTCCAAAAAATAAGTGGTTAATTTTTTTCCTAATATGATGCCTTTTGATCATTTTCACAAGGATGTGGCAATTTCTGATATCAAAGTTAAGAAAGGCTTAACGAATTAAATAAATCATTAAAAAATGCAGACATTAGCTATAAAAGTGACAAGCATATTATCTTAGTGTAGTTTCTGAGTCATTGGGAGCAGAAAGGCGGTGATTTATATTCTGGGCTTGATTGCTGGTCTTGTCCATAAATGTAAGAGGTGTCAAAAGTCCCCCTGCCTTTCCCTGGCAGCAGCCCCAGAGCCATCCCAGTGCCTGGGCACAGAGCACCGGCTGAAGGAGCAGGGTGGAGCTCCAGAAATAGTGTGGGAAATCACCTTTACAGCCCTGCCCTGGCCCAGGATCCGGGAAGGGGAGGAGGCACCCAAAGGGTCTCCTTTCCACCACCTGGAGAAAGGCATGGATTATGGTGAGCAGGATCTCCCAAGAGGAACAGTGTAGCATGAAAGTGGATTAGGGCTGCAAAGGAGCTCAGGAGAGACACCTTCTATTTTTCTATTTTTGTGGTTTCACTTGATGCCATTTCCCACTACGCTTCTGTTTTCCATCCATTTATTTTTATGGAAGGCTTACAGTCTCCTGCTGGAATTCACTCTGTTTTCTTTGGGAGAAGCAGACTCCAAAACCTCACTCCTCTAATTGTGAGAGTGCTCAGATGCAGTGGGRTACTGAATGGTGAAATCCTGTATCAAGGTGAAGCAACAATTATAAATGTTTGGTTATGAATGTAGTGTTTGTGGCAAGCATCTATGTCAGCAGCRTAGTAGAAGTAGTAGTAGAAGATAAACAGCCAGCACTAAAATACTAAAGAAAAATGATGAATATGCATGTATCTGACAGGAACATCCATGAAAGTACAAAGCAGCTCAATTTTATGAAAATATAAAGATGCATTTCTTCTTTTACTAACCTAGATCAGAAGAATTATCATRCATTATATTAAGCAATTTATACGAAAATTTGCCAGTCAGTTTGGAAGCAAGTTTAAACACAAGTCAGCATCAAGATATGATGTCTTTTAATGTATGTCAGCCTTACTTTATAGTTAAAAATTAACTGGCTATATAATGATTTACGTATTTTAAAAGCAATTGCAGCACTGCACATGAATAAAAGGCATAAGATACAGCTTGACTGAGTTTATATCTTGTAAACAACAATGCAAAGAAAAAAACAATGTGAATGATACACAGGAATGTTATTTCTTTCTAAAAAAAGGTGAAATGGAATACCACACTTCTGATTTGTAGCCATAATTTCTCATAAATTCTAGAACCCCAGAGAAACAATGGTCAAAATAGATGGTCAATGTCAGGCCCTAAGTTTGGCACACAAAATCAGAACACACACATCATAGTGTTCTTTTTTTTCCTAGGGATGTGTCTGTATGTGACAAAGAAGTAAAGATCAAACCCCATAAAATACATCGTTTATATGCCACTCTGTTATAGAACAGCATGGACATCCTTAATGAGAACTGCTGCTAAAAGAATATTTCCATGAGTGTGTTTCCAGGCACGCTGTGGCAAAAAGGAGCTGTCCCCTAGGAATTAAATAGTAATAAAAATGTTGGGGGGAGGTGGGCAGCAGAGGTTAGGAGCAAAAAAAGAACAAACGTGGCACTTGAATTTTTTCCCTTCTACCAGTTCATCGTCTTTTGCAACAGATTGAGGTAAAGAATTTGCAAAACATAYGTGGAGAGCTTTTTACTGCTTATTTTTTTTAATCTCTGAAGTCCAACGGTGATGATGAAGGTAGCTGTGACATTTGCAATTTTCCATGCACCAGCCCATTCCATTTTCTTCCCTGGTGCCACTTACATGGTACAGTAAGCCTCCAGCATTGACAATAATTATAGCCTGAATAAAATGAAGAAGGTAATATGAACAAAGCTCTGCTGTAATTGCCTTTTCATTATTTGCTAACAGTTAGTTATTCAGTCACAGGGAAAAAATTACACAGTAATTGGTTGACAATAGGAAGCTAAAGCTAAATTCCAGAACTATGATATTTTTGCGTGTTGGTCTTTTAGACCTTTTATTCATATTTTGATTAAACAGCTAGAGCATTAAAGTGAAATATAAATGTAGCCTTGGTTCAGATTCCATAACATTAGTTTCCACCCCACACAATTTTCGTTCAGTTTTGAATTTGAAGCTATCACATATGGCAGCCCTGTAAATATTGTAGCCTATTGACTTTGAAATACAGATTTGCAACTCTCATTCATTTAGTTTAACAGCAGCAAAGAATCCCTTTCACCTTAATGCTTCAAGAAAGTGTCCAGCGTGACTATGTGCAAACAATTTAGTAGTGCAGTTCTGCCTTATTTGAGATACCGAGGTGGAGAAATGCCAGTCTGAATGGATATTTTATTTTATTTGGGTTTTAAACAACAAAAAATACTCAGCAACTCATGTGATTTTGTAGATATGGGTGTAAAAAGCAGTGTGATCAGTCCCTGCACGGTGAGCTAAGCAGGGGCACCCTCTCAAGGACGTACACAGCAKTTGTGAAACCATTGCTGTTGAGTCTCAGGGATCCATGGGAAAATTTGCTTCTCATATTTGTTTTCCTTGACTTTMTCTCTTTTATTTTCTTTATTCTTGGGTTTATGAACCTTAAGTTGCAGCTGAAAYGTCTTCATTTATTGTTTAATTAGTTTAAAATATAGGGGTTTAATTTCTACTCTTGCCCCAGCTGGGCAAGGGACAACCAAGTACATTCTACTGGAGCCAGTTCACCTGCCTGAAGTTCAGCATTTGTTTAAATTTCRCACTTATTTAATGCCACCATGCATCCATCAGAAATTCAGGTGTTACTCGTGATAACCCTGAAAATGACAGGTCAAGTTCTGCATTTTTTGTATATATTTTAATGTGTACAATGGCTTTGTAGTAACTACCCTGGTTTGGTGTGAAATGTGCAAGGCTATAACTTAGTGAAACATTTTAATTCCAAATTTTTTGCTGCTGTGCTTGTGTTGCCACTTGAAATGAGTTACTACYTATAAATGTGTTGATGGGCTTTCAAAGAACTTTTTCCCTTGTTCATGATGAAGCCTTTAAAAGGGAGCAGAGACTAYGGGCTGGACTGATAACTGAACTCAGTATATTTATTTCATCAGATATTTAATTAGAACAATGTTTTCCTATAAAGTGTAATTATTAGTGTTTCAGCAAGCAAATTTTTGCAAGTCTCAGGTCTAAACTAGAGTTGACYAATTTAGAGCTTCAAGTGGGTCAGAAACTAGAGGAATTGTTGTACCTTGTGTTCTGGGGYAATAAAGGTCGTGTACCTTTATAAATGCTCAAACTCCAGCAAAGCAATTGTTGGAGGAAGAAAAAATCCTGCAGAATCTGAAACCAAACAAAATGTGAGTTAAAGCATGCTTACAATGGAGTCTTTGAAGAGTTTTGTTCTTATCAAAGTTGGCTGCCTCTCGCCGGGCCCTGGAGGATGGGCTGTGAGAACCCGGCCGGGGCAGCGCCTGCGGAGTGCGGCTCTCGGCCTGACCAGAACCGAGCGACGAAAGCTCCTTCCTGGGCACTTCATGAATAAAATCTGCAAGGCAAAGCCATGCCTTCTTACTCTGGGCCTGATCCAAATGGCAGTGATATCAATGGAAACCTTCCTGCTGGGTTCAGCAAACTCTGGATGGGGCCTTCCAAAGCCAAGAGCCRAAGGAAGTGCTGGCAATAAACAAACACACCCCATCAGCCCCGTTCTGATGTATATTTCATACTTTGCCCTTACTTTTATTTCGAGTCCTAGATCTTTATTATAATCAGTCAGAGTCCTGGCTTTCAAGTTGTGAATGGGCATCATAATTATCTAATGCAACTACTCCAGAAATCAGATTAGTAATTAGCTGAACCAAACTGATTGGTGTGACTTCCTGAATGCATCTCTTTAATGTTGAACATTTGCTTTGTGCTTGAAGGATTTGTTTGTGTGTTTCTTGTGTGTGATGAGAGCTTTTCTGTAATTAGCTCCTGGGGGACAGCATATTCTAACAGTTAAAGAATAATTGCAGCCCTATGAAATGTGAAATGGCTTGGGCTGGCTTTTGTTGCGGCTTAATTGTATGCAACAAGTACAGGAGGCTTTTCATTTCACATCATGATAGTAAAGATGTAGCTTTCATAAATAAAGAAAGGAATTTTGTACAGTGGTAAATAGTCTCTAATGTGTTAATTTTGCAGAAAAAACCAAAACAAACAAAGCACATTTGAGAATTCTCAGTGTTATTGAAGTAGATGTTGATCATTGTTTCATTAGCTTGTAGTTTCTATGTATGACTTTAATGAAAAGGAAAAAGGAAGAGAAAAACAAGTGTGGCGATAGAAGACAAATGACTTGGTGGTCAGTCTGAAGCAGCTAATTTTCATTTGGAATAAAAATTTAAATGTTTTTTCTTCTAAAATTTCATAGGAACAAAAATTGGATTTTTTGGACAGCAGTTACAACAGCGTTCTGGTAAAACTATTTTAATGGAAAAAGGAACCTAGTATTTAACATATTTTCTTTGGGAAAAAAGGGAGAGAGAGAGTGGTTTTTACTTTCCTCTGTTCATACATGGGTGTGTTCTTTCTTTGCCTGTAGGATATTGCTGTTGACTGTTCCAAATAATTGCAGCTGTCCCTCTTACCTTGCTGTCTGCTCACAGTCACCAGTGCCACTTGCCTTATTGCTCAGTGTCTGTCAGAGAACCGATTTGGGGGTACCACACTGTGTGTAGCAGGGAGCCCTTGTGTGCTTGCCCTTGCACGTAGCCTGAGTTTGCTGACTATTAATAATGTCTTGTGCCTAATGCCTACAGATAGGATTGCTGGATGCTGCTCACAGGAGGGCATTTGGAATGCAGAAGCTTTTCCATCCGGTACCCAATTTGCTAGCCTGATGCATCCATCCTTGCCGTTCTGCACATCAGAATGATGACTACTAATTCAATATTTATTGATACCTTATTGATATTGTTCAATTACCAGCACTTCACCCTGTGATTGTAAAATGAATTATCCCTACAATAACCATAGGATTCATGCATATTTTTTCCCTTTAATCAGAAGACAAAATTGTGTAAGTTTGAGTTTAGGTTAACCGTCAAAGTTGTTGAATCATCTTTGCTACAGACAGCATTGCTGCAGTATATCTATAATCCCTGTCCATTCCCGTGGCTAGTGGCATGTAGCATTTATTTATTTTTTCAGTATAGATGACAGTGATGCCGGAGTCTCATTGTCATCTAGATCTGATAACTGCGAGTCATTTTGATATGGTTCTGGGGTAATCTACAGTGTCAGACTCTCAATGTCATCTTGTCACTACCACTTCTTTCCATAGCATAGCCATAGGCAATAGCTCTGCTGCTGCCTTTCCTTCAGGGGTTTCCCTGCGAGGCTACAGATCWTATGAGGAGTCACCACAGGAGTTGTGCATGCCTGGTAATGGGAAGAGAGCAGAACTGTGTCCCCCACAGTGTCCCTGCAATCAGTTCCCTGGCTGGGCTTGGTCRTGGCTGAGCTTCACTGCGATGCTTGGTGGGAGACAGGTCCGTGGGATGCTGCTGTTTTTCCTTTGGCAGCATCTCAGGAATTTGATGTACACGTCCTCAGTCGCTGCAYTCCTCTCACCCGGCAAAGGGAGGGTGTCCTGCTCACGCTCCGCCTGCRCTTCCCTTGGGTGTTGAAGCAGTTCCGATAAGAAACAAAGCATTTATTTGTCCAACCTTGTGTTTTTACACTGCTCCCCGCAACACAASAAGACCTCAATATAGCTGTTGAATGGCTGTCACTTTTGCCATGGAAAGTTCTTTGACAGAGGAAGCGAGAGCAGTGGGTGACCTGGTAATGAGATTGAAATTCTGCCTGTGCTAAAGGCTCTTACGAAATGGCAGTGAAAAACCCTCTGAATGCGTGCTTGCTCTGCACTGCGACCTTGTGTACTGCTACCTTACATAGTCGGTATTCTTCTGTGCAACAGCTGGCCAAAATGGGCTCGAACAGTGCTGCTTTTGTCTGTATCTGACAAGTAGGAATGGCTCAGAAGACAGGTTAATTCAATGAAGAAGTTATTTTTGTTTAGCCAGTGGTGTTATAAAAACAACATTCTGTAGATAATGTTRACTCAGTCTTTCGTGGGAATTCTGCATCTGTTTGAAAGCATCATTAACATTATTGGGATGATTTTAAAATAATTATCAGTATTTTCTAAGCAGAAGCCTAGTGTTTGGTGAACAGAAATATTTAACTTCTTGAAAACTTTTTACACAAATTCTGGAGACTATTGCTATGACAGTGGTTGAAAAGGGTCTGGTGTTAACAAGTTTCAGATTGTGTTTAGGACACTAAAAGTAAACGGGAGAGATGGTTGTCTTAAAGTGCCTCTTTAAGTTATGTGCTTCCTACTTGCTTCTTGTCCTGGTTAAGAATATTCACTCTTTTCCTCAAAGGACTGGGAGGAAAACACCCCCAAGAGAAGTTAAATGTTTGGTGTGCATTGGGCCTATAGGTGAAAGTAATTTTTATTAAACACAAGTTACTATAATTTCCAGTGAACAGTCATCTTGGCCAGTAGAACCACGTTCATCTTTATTTGCTTGTGGAAAATTACCTAATTCTTTAAAAAATACATTTCTGCTTATAAACGACCCTAATAATGTGATAGGTGACTTTTCATCAAACAATCTGTAAGAAGAATGAAGTATAAACTAAAAGGGATTTYCCCCCCCATTAACGGGCTTCATGACAAAAGATTATTGACTTGACAGCACTTAATTGCTTGTTGTACTATTTTTTTCCTCTGAAACAGTGTGGTTTCTTAGTTTCCATGGAGGAGGCAGCACTGGGGCCASAGTTCAGATGTGGTGGAACCCACCGAGCCCTTTGTCTCTGGTTCAGCTCTAAAACCCTTATCCACTTCTCAGCTGGGTTCAAAAGAGACCACTTGGCAGGTGACTTGTTAATGTCATGGAGTATTTTAGTCGTCTAAGTGCTTGGAAAAGTGTGGGGTTCTCCCAGATCCCTAATTTTATATTCATATTTAAATAATTTGAGAGGATTCAGTAGAGGCTTTTTGACTAGTACAGGGCAAAGATACAAGCGTTAATTTTAACAAATAGAACAATCTGAAAAATTCATATTTGGTARGTTAGTCCAAGCTTCTGTCTTACTGAGTTGCATTGGAATAGAGGGACAGGATAACACAAGTGCTCAGTAATGCCACAAGACAGTGATTACTTCCAGCAGGTACGTAAAAGGAAGATAAATGGAATTTTTCCAAATTTGAATTTCTTTGATTAAATAACTTCTTGAAGCAGTGTTCAGTGGTGGAAAGCTGGTCAACCCATAAATCATGTGTATTGTTTTTCTTTACAATGATCGTAAACAATTGTATCACTACTATTTTTAAATATTCCCTGACATGAAAATTAATACAGAATTTGGAGTGCATGCTCAAATTGCATTTGACATCTCATAAAGTCAAGACATGACCATTATGGCTTAAACTTGTAGGATAATGTCCAGAACTAACATCATCTTTTACAAGGCACCACACTTTGTCCTGCTAACATAAATGTAGCATAAATGTAAATATGACCAAGAGTTTGATAGCATGACTAGCATAAACTGTTTCTGAGTGTTTACCTATAAGGAAGGCCTTTGTTGCTGTGTGGCTGGGTTGATAAGTGTGTTACTGAAGTCACTTAGGTATGTACAGTGAGCTGAGAGCAGCAGTTTTACTGCCCTCCCCTAAGAAGAACAGTTTTATTTGTCTTTTACTTAATCTTTCTAAACAGAGGGTCTTGGCTAACTGAAGTCAGTAAAAAACTTACCACTGACTTCAATAGGTTTTGAGTCGGTTCTTTAAGTCTTTAATATTTGTTACATTTTGACAGGAGTATATTTGCACTCAGAAGGTGGCAAGCAAACCTGGATTTTTTCCTTATGTAGTGCTTATTTTACTGTGCTCTTAATACATCCTAACAATTATTCCTTCCTGTCCATGGAGCATCCATATGATTTGTGTTTCTTTTCAGTACTTAAAACTAATCTTTGTTTTCTCAGGCTTTTAGGTGGGACACTTACCTTAATCCTCTTATGTTTGTATGCCTTGAAGTGATGGTGCTTTGTATGATTTAGGATTTCAAGAGCCTGACTTAGAATCTTGAGGTCAGCTTGACCTTCTTTGTTGGGTGGTACTTTTTTTTGCTACCACAATTGTGAGTAATTCTCAGAACTTTTTTGAGTCTCCAGCCCTAGATTGCTTTCTTTTCTCCCCACCTCTCAACCCCTCCCCCTCAAAAAACACATGCACACTATTATTTCTTTGTTATTTCCTTTTCTTTTTTTGGCCTTATTACTTGCCTGTGATATGAGGTTTTTTTAGCAATTAAAAATAACCATGCTTTCTTAGCATCATCTTACTTTGAATCTTTATCTTTTTCCTTGTTAAGGTAACATTTCACTGTGCTAAACAAGGAGATAATATTCTCARTTCATAATTCCTTAATATTGAATTATTGTTGTTTCATTGGTTTATTGAATTGGCCTTTAATGTGTATAAAATATTTTTTTAATTTGATCCTTCCAGGAAAAAGAGCATTTTCATTGGAAATTAAGAAAGCAGAGGGCATTGATCATATCCTAAATCAACTACAACATTATCATTTTTGTGTGTGTGTTTGATTTGTGCGACGTATTAGTTATGACTTCACTCAAATTTTTACCTTTTTGGCTGATAACCAGGTCTTAGGTTTTTATAATACCAGAATATAGTCAGCTAAGACAAATTGATTCAGACAGTTGTCACAGAAGTATTTAGCTAAAATTACTTCAAAAGTTTTACACTGCTTGACATTGCAGTACTGTCTTTGAAGTGTATACCCTGAAAAATATTTGTTATTAACAATTCCAGACAGGTGTTTCACCAAAGACATGTGAAGATGTGTAGAAGAGGAGATTAATATTTTGCAGTAGGTTTAGCCTCTGGAGGAAATATTTGTCTTACTCGTTTGGAATTCCACTTGTCACTTCACCAAAAGCTTTGTTCGCAGTCGGGGTTTGTTCTGAACAAGTGAAATGAAACTGTACTTGGTCATAAGAATTCGCACAACATATGCTTGGCTGTTATTTAAATAGCTGCTGTGAGATAATTGTAAGGCAATCTTTTGCAGGCTGTGGTTCTGGTTTTTCGATACTTAAAGCAGGGGTACCTAATTGCAATTGCAATTGGAAAACACTCACGTTGGGATTAAAAACACTGCAAGAACTGCAAGACGGAGCCTACGTTAACACTGCTGTGGCTGTGGGTGAGGTCCATCCCACCTGCCAGAAGCCTTGAGACTGGAAGGGATGCGACAGGCGACGTGACATCCAGCCTGGCCCCGAGGCGGGTCAGTGGCTGGGGACACCTTCTGGAGCACAGCTCCCTGCTCGGGGTGGTGGCTGAGGGGGACTCGCTGTGCCGGGAACAAGCCAGTATGTTATAAAACAGGCAGAGTCAGAGCCCTTAAAGGCTCTGGGCTGTGCTGGTGAGGGTCAGGAGGGAACCAGTCGTGGGGTCATGGTGCTGCAGGTTTGCAGCTGGACAGAGAAATACAACCGTGTGCTGCTTGTCTGCGCTGCTGGACGGTGGTGAGCCGAGGACTAACCTCACCGAGTTCCTGCCGGGCTCTGATAGTGCTTAAGGACCCCACTGAGTCACAGCCTTGCTACCTGATACTTTTTGTGATCATGAGCAAGGAAATTATTTAGGATACTGGAAGGGAAACTATGAAATAAACCTATTTTGATTTGGACACAAAATATAAGCTATTCTGGTGAGGTGGTGTCATACAAATTGCTGCCTGCTCTTAGGAGGTCAAATTAAAAATTAATTGAGTGTGACTTACCGGTCATAAAGGTGTGACAGGTTTTGAATCCCCATTTTAGGGTGGGGTATTCTACTACCTGCTTAAAATTTGAATTTTCAGTGCAGAGGTGTTAGCCGTGTGGGAACACTGCCCACTGATGCCACATTTGTTGGTGATGGGAAGCACAGAGCTCACAAGAGAGCCACTGGGATCTAGAGAAGCAGGGGCTTAGATTTTTCTTCTGAGCCAAATGTTTAACATAAAGGTGGGTTATTTAATTTCTGCCGTGCCCTGCTGTGTGGGGGAGAATGTCCTCTGATTCCCATCGGCAAGCAGTCCTCATCCTCTCCTCCTGCGACAGGCTTTGTGCTGGGTGAAGAGCCTGCTCCTGCGCGGGGACAAGGTGTGGCTGATGCGTCCCAGATAAACCCTCACACAAAAAGGCACTGTGTCACTGAATGGGATTCCAGTGTAGCTCTTTAATTTCATCTCTTGGAAATGTTTCTCCTCTTTCATCCAACTGCCTTTATCTTAACTTCTGATCTGAGGAAAGCAGCAGCCTTTCAAATTGAACAAACCGTGTTTCAAATAGGCTCTTCTGCTTGTGACAAGATGTACCTCATTTTCACTGCAAGCCCTCAGCAAGGTCACACCTTTTTAATTTATTTTCTGTAAGAAAAATCTAGTTGCATGATAGAACAAGGCCAGATCTAGCTAGAGGTCATTTCTTGAACTAGTCATAAAGTAGAATAGGATTAGAACCATTTAATATCCGAGAATTTAGCAAACATAGTTCTATTAAAATATAGCCTTTGTGTTTACAAAACAACATAAATAGCTGCTTAAAGTTGTGGCCAATTCAATTATAATAAAGGGAATATTTTAGGTTTTTTTCCCATTTTTACTATGAGAGGGACCTTTCTTTTTCTTCCTTCCTTCCTTCCTTCCTTCCCTTTCTTTTTTCTGTTTTGGTAACTCCTAGACACGAAATCCCTAGTACAACCAGATGGTGTCATAACATGTATTAAGTTTTTATATTTCTGAAATGAGATAACCCTCTGTTTCTTCTAGAAATATCCACATTTTTAGTGCAAATATATATTTTATTAATACATATTAATACGGGGTTAAGACATGTTTAATAGATTTTGTTATTCATTCAGCAGCAGGAAAATACCAATCTGGATGCCATCTGTATGTTGTCCTAGAAATTGAGATAGATCATTTCTGAAAGACATTGGTTTCCAGTCTCATCCTTAGACACACTGCTTATGCAATTGAAGARCATGTATTCATCAGTAGGGTAGTGCTTTTTTAACCAAAACTTCACAGCCAGTTTTTGTTAGATCACTCACGTTTCTCAGAGAGTCACTTCCCATAAGCCTCTCTCTTTTCTTCCGTATTTTCAAATTCCAGTGGTTGATGTGCAGCATCATCTTTCCACAGGCTGGCGTTGCTTCAACAAGTGGTGCACGAAGGAGGGATACATTTTGCTGGCAGAGGTGCTGGGGACCCTTGCAGCAGTGACAGGCAGAGCTTAGGTCCTGCTCGGGTCTGGGTGTGGAAATGTCACCGGGCAGCTGGGGCTGCTGGGGGCTCTCCAGGTGCCCTCACCGCTCAGGTTTTCTTCTCGTCAAGTCCATTATGTCAAAGGCCTATCTAAACTTCTTCGTTTTACATCACGGGTGCAACAGAGCATAACATCTCCTCCTAAGTGCTTCCAATCCATTTGACTGACGTGCATGCTCACTATATGTCTGTGTGCTCAAAGTTTTGGTGAAAAATATTGAAAAAGGCTATGTGTACATGTGAGGTAGCTGGTGTTCTGAGAGATTTTATTTATATAATTGATAATGTCACGATTACACTGTGACCTAGTGCAGCTCAGTCATTCATTCTGTATATGTGTTGAAGTATTCATGCACCACATTTAAATGCTGTGCAAGAGGGTGACCCGAATGCTCTGAAACTGAGGTAGGGATCAAAGGCATTCTTGAGCTCTGACAATGCCGTGCTGTGTGACGATGATTAACTTGCGGATCACTGTGCAGCTCTACCTTACTAAATTCCTCTTATACGGGYAAAATAATAGTGCTGATTGACATCACCATATGTGCTGAGGATTATTTATTAATAGCTACTAACAGTTTTTGACCACTCAATAGATATCATTATTTTCAGTTGAACATAACTCACATTTTGATTTGTTTGACTAAATTTACACTTACATGGAGAGTGCTTGGAAAAATTGCTATAGGCCCACAGTAATTTATCAGCATTCAGTAATACTTCAGGGTAAATGGAAGCTTTTTCTAACAAAATTTATGTATTAAAATAACATGGAGAATTTTTGAATTATGGAATAACACCAAGAGTGTATGTTGAAATAACAAGCCCTCAAATATTAAAGGAATACAGAAAAGGAGATGGAACATTGGTCTTTTTCCCATTCAGAATTTGAGTGATATATAGGGTATGTCTTCATGTTTTCCTGTAAATAGAGTTCTGTGCTTAACAGAACATAATCAAGGACAAACTTGCTTTTGGGGGTTAATTCCTCCACGTGTGACAAATCAGGCTTAAAACAAAGCTGTGGGCAGAATGTCAACTAAGCAGAAAAAGTTTAATCGTTTCTTGTGAGACTAGTTTTTGTATTTCAATTCAAAACTGATAAGATTACTAATAAAATCTGTGATCATCTTTCTTCTGGATAGCCTAAGGAGCTCCCACTGCCAGGGCAAGGTGTGGTGACTTTGCAGGACTGTCACTGTGACTGGGCTCATGTGAGCAGTCCAGCTGATCGAAATGAGGAGATTCCCCTCTGAGGCTGAATGAGTAAAATTACAGCTGCAAAAAAGCCTTTGCAGAATCCCAGTCTTGGTCTGGTATGGCACAGAGGAAACAACTATGGGATTCCMCATTCTGTTTCAGAGCTTCAGTTCAGAGTGGAATAGCACTAGAGATGTTTGAAAAATAATTGTTTAAAAGGCTGTCTCTAAAATGTCTTTGCACTTCTCTTTCCAAAAATAATGTGCTTTTATTCACTGTCTTCACTGCTTGAGCTTCTCACTGCACACTTGTTCTGMGTCCTGTGTCACTAGCTAGGGCTTTTTGGTAATCTGAAAGTCAAGTGGCTATGCCGGCATTATTAGACACAGATGATATRTGGCCCACTCTTTTATTATTTCTTGCCCTGAGACAAAACCATCTGTTGTCTTAAAACTACCCACGTTTCTTAAGAAATTTCTTTTTAAATTACTGTATGGAGGAAAAGAGAATATTCTTGCTGTGCGCAGAATGATCCTTCTTGCTAACATAGTGTTAAAATGTGTTCAGTGCATCTTGAAAACATAAACTCTAGTCAAAGCTACCTGCAATTTGTTGGATGGTGCATATGCTTCTTGTTTTCTCCTTTAAATAAAAGTGTGAAAATAATTTTAATTAAAAGCCCTTCTAGAATGAGGAAAAAAGACATTATAAGTASGACTTCATTGGTTCATTGAAACTGTTTCTCAGTATCCTATACAGCTGGTAAAACTACYACACATTTCTCTTGGTTAATAAAACCTGTGACATATTTATGATAGAAATAACAGTTGCACAGAGCAACAGTGGTATTAAGGACTCCTAATGGCCTCTTTAAAGCACAAATGTCTTACTTGGGAATATTTTGAAWTTTTTTTTTTTTTTAATCAGAAGCTCTTCTTCCTTAAAACAGTGCTATTTCAAATTGCAAAAGGTAGAATGATTTGTACAAGCTGTACTATATTATTTGGGTAGACTATGAAAAAAACATGAAAGCCTAAAAAAGATCAAAAGTTTGTTTATACCACCAGCTTATTTCTTGTGAAAAATCCTTTGACAGATCTCTGTCAACAAAAAAATTACTTTAGCCAAACTTATCCCCATTTCAACAATAATTTAGATATTCTAATTGAATTAACTCCTGACGTATTTCATAATTTATTCCTGCTTCCTGGTAATGCAAAGTTTTGACATAGTATTAATTGGTACTTGAATATTTGTTAGTAAGAGKTTGTATGAGAATATGGGGACCTTCTTCCAAGAGAAACTTCAGTATTTTCCAACCTGATTCARGTCAAGGAAGTTCGAGAAACTAAGTACTAACTTTTACTATATGTGCAGTAATAAACAGCTTTTGCGTATAGGTACAAAAAAAAGCATTAATAAAATAGGAATTAGATGAGAATAGTAGTATTTATCTTGCCTAATATTATGTACCTTAAAATGGAGTATGTAARCAATGATACAAGGTTTCCTTTACAGTCAAGCAATAGGAAGATCTTACTTCCACAGGGCAAAATACTCAATTTCAGGTGTATAAGACACAGTATATTTCAGTTTTAGAGGTGCTTGTCTTCATTGACTTGGCTGTCCAAGGGACYAGTAAGGCTAGATGCTTAAATTTTAGATTACTAATATAGCTGAGATTAATCCTATTTGTAATTCATGATGTAATAATAACAACATAGTTAGATTAGCTAATGATTATTTGTTTGTTATGATAACCTGTGAAAAGCAGAAATAAAATGCAGGGAAACTGTTCCGCAGAAAATGGCAGAAATGAGAGCACAGGTTTGAAAACTTTGTAATTCTACAGATAAGAATAGTTTTTTAAAAGGGAAAAGAAAARACATTGAACATAAACAGAGATAAGCTGTTGTGTTCTCACATTGGTGTCCAACTTTGCCAAATTTGCGATGAGAGAGATTAATGCTTTTGAAATGTATAGGAAAATTGCTTCAGGATCTYGTTGTACCATCCAGAGGCAATGTCTTAGGCTGATAGAAGATGGCACAGTTCATTGGGCTGTGCTAATTTTACCCTCAGAACATCTGTGGATTTCTGCTGCTAGTGGGATACTGTGCTCCAAGACACCTGYGTTGGGCATAGAGCAGGATAAGGAATGTTTGCTGCTGCCTTTCAAGCCCTGTGGAAGGACTGTATGTAGGTTAACAGGTGAGTCTGAAGAAATCTGTGCAAATATTGATCAACATAATTTAGATTTCATGGACCTTTTCTTAATAGRAAAGGTCAAGGTGGATAGAGCCAAAGAAGTGTTAGTATATGAAGCTAAATAGTGCTATGACTCCTAAAATATACTARTTGCAGGCATTGGAACCGTACTAAGTGATTAAACTTTCAGAATTAGCTAATGCCATTGCCTTGAGAGTCTGGGCAGTCTTCATTACTGTCCCTCAAGTGTATGGGTTTGAGATAGGATTCAAATCAGACCTTGACTTCTAATCAATAGCAGACCACTGGAGCAACATCACAGATTGATGCTGCATATCATCACCCATTGTGCATTTGTGATGTATATCATAGGTATTTGTTTCCCCACTGCAGTAGCAAATTTTCTAAAAAATCGAGACAATTAATCATTTAATTTCCTTGTTGCAGCCCGTGTTGCAACATATCAAAATATATTTCTGTATATGCCCCTACTCTCTCTAAACAAAGRAATAGAATCTACATGGTCTTACCACAGGAACTGTTCCTGGTCATCACRGTGCTTTTAAAGGACCAAAAAAAAGAACTCTTGTGGCTATTTAAAATAGTGTGGGAAATTCAGTAGTTATCATTTTTGTGAGGGTGGGGATTGGAAAATGTAGAAATACCCTGTGGTATTTCATCAATGTTTTATATAGTAACATATTTCACAAGAAAGTTTTATTTACCTAGGCAATTAAGAAGCAAACCTTCCTGTTCTGTATTTGGCATTCTGTCCTGGAACCAAATGCCCATGGCAAGTTATGGTCTGTTTTAAAGTACAAAATGTAAATTRGAAGAGAGTGCAGCACACACCTGCTCATCTCCAATCAGATAGGCAAGCAGTATGCAAACTGCAAGCAGCTGTAGTGAAGAAAAAACCAAATCAGGACATTCTCTACTTCCATATAAAGAAGGAAGTAAAGCAAATAGAGCAAAGGCACAAAAGCCCTTGTATTTCATCTTTTTCCACATAAAAGACACCCTTCTTAGTACAGTGGTGGCAAAAATAAGCATAGTAAAACCGAGTCTCAGAGCCTGTGTCTGACAGTGGTGGGGATGCAGAGGTTTCATCAGTTTTGGAATTCTGGTCTATTTTCCGGTGCTTGTGACAAGATCTTTTTTTCAAAGTTCAGTTAGCGAGAAGGGTTGGTACTGTTTGATAATTACACTGCACAGAAAAACTCGAGTTTCTTGATGGCTTATTTCTTTGATTTGCAGACATTGTGATTATTGCATTTTGGCTGTGGTCCAGTCTTTTCATGCAGCTTCAGAATTAAAGCATGCAGTGAAATTAAAGCTCCAAATTATCTATTTGTTATTAATGGAGAGACTCTRCTTCTCTGCAGCTTTCTTTGGAATGGTTGTTCCCTTTCATCACGGTAAATGCCGTGCTCTGGTTGCACCATTGGTGAATATTAAGCTCCAGTTGCCGTTTATTTATACCGAGGGCAAAGAAATGTTTATGTTCATCGTTAATTCCAGATAATTATTGCTATTAGCTCGTTTCATGTGTTCTGCAGGCAGTTGTTACGCTAACAGATAGACACAGCCATTCATACAAACAATTACTTGCCTATCTTGTAAAATGAAAAGGGCTTGTCCTCCCATTCTAGTGTGATCTGTAGTCTATTGTTTTATACAACYTAAAAAACTTTTTAGGCAACCACTTTGCTTACTCATTTATTTAATAGAATACAGGCAGATGGAAAATCTGCTTTCTTATTTTGGAGCTCTGCAATTGATTGTTTTCTATAGCAACATGTATAAAMTTTTTTACAAGTTGTTCATTCTTAATAGCATTTGCACAAGGAAAATCCATGCATGTGGAATTTTTTTTTAAAATCATATTTCTGGTCCTGAAAATTTTGTCTTATAGAAGTTATTTCCAATAAATGCTTTCATGCAACTGAACTGTGTGGGAAAACTGATGGTGACTGCTTTCCTGTTCTTTTCTCCAAGCAACTGAAAGGTTTTGCAATGATAATTTTGCTTACAGTCTCCTTTGTTACATCCAGTAAAACACAACGGTCTGGGAGGGATCAGTGCACCAGGTTGCACCAGGTGCRAAAATGAAACTCATTGCATTTCTTCAGGCATTCTGTATTTTACATTGGTAATTAATCTGTACACATGTTAGTAAAGAGAATGAAATTACTTTGGCAGTGTTCAGTAAGAGCCAAAGCACCACCTCCAAATATTTCTTGTAATGCTGCGATGATCTATTTTCAAAGATCAGCCTGGGAGCCTTGTTCACCTGTGTGTTCACAGAACAAGAGTGTACCTTGTAGCACCTTTTGCTTTGCTTGTAGAACAGCACTTGCTTGGTCCTTTGTATGCACCCATCCCAACTCCTCTGCTTTTCCACAGTGACCCTCTGCTATGGATTACAGTCATGCCKCTGCCACCACAGGCTAAGTTCAATATTTTTCATCATGGCTCCTTCCCAGCAACCTCTAAACTTGCCTCTTTCTTGCTCCTTCATCCAGAATTTATGAAGCTCTTTCCAAAGCTAAATTCATAGACATAGGCTTGTGTAATGCACTTAGGCTGCTGCAGATGTGAGGGTAACTTTTAATTTATTTCAAACATGTTACAACTAACACATACTTGTCTCAAGCTGTAGGCGCTGTTAACACTTTATGCCTTGCAAAACTCTCTAGGTTGCTTCTGGAATCACAGAAGAACTACAAGGGTCCCTACTGTATTCCTTCTCTGTCCCATTCCTCCTGAGCTAGGACAGAAGGTCTTGTCTTGATATTTATGCTGAAGACTAACAACTGATTTGTAGCTCTGGCTGAAAAGACTTATTTTTTTCATCATGTTTTGGGCATTGCTCAGTCAAGTTTTTAGAAGTAAGTAATTAAGGATGTGTTTGCTTATTGTTTCTGAAGGGAGGGGATACAGGAGAAAAAATGTTTTTAAAATAACATAAACACTAGGACTTGACAGAAACATATTCTCTTTAATGGTCTTCCCTCTCCTTCTCCCTTGAACTCTGTCATGGATCAAATGAGCAACATTATAATTACAGTAATCTTTTTTTAGTAGCATAATTGAGTTTGAAGAACTCAAAACTTCCTCAAAAAACCCAATCGAGTTAAAGAACATAACCAATGTGCAAACGGGGTCACATTAAAAACCCCCACAAAACCCAAACCTGACATGGTTTATGCATTTGGTTATTGACTCTAAATTAATGCATTATGATTTCATTTCCATTTAAAATAAAATACCTAAATGCATAGCAATTCCTGGCAAGATGAGAAAGGCAAATAAAAATAATTGATTAGAAAGAGGTGGGGTTTTTTAAATAAATAAAGTTTGTTAAAGCAGGTCAAGTCRAACTGTGCAATATTCATTCATATTTCAGCAGTAAGCTCTCATTATGTGGTGTAAACTAATCTAGATCTCTCCATCTGGCAGTTGTGAGGAGAAGCAGACAAGTAGTCAAGAACATGATCAATCAACTGCAGCCCAGTTAAGTACTTCACTGTAATTAAACTTGAACAGCATTAAAAATTACATCCAATAATTGAAGAGAGGTGGTTTCCAGTGTAGTACCTTTAGCTTGTTTGGTGAGTATGTACTTTTATGAATATATAACTGCTGCTTTTGGGCTCAATGCCCACATACGAGCTGATACACCGAGTAGGTCATCGGATCGCTCCGTGGTGTAAATCTGCCCAGTTGCTGTGATTTCAGTGGTGATACATTAGTGCAGCGTGGCTCGGGACCTTGCCAAGTCCATAAATATGAATGCCATTCTGTATGTTACACCAGCTGTGTAAATCCAAACTGTTAACATCATTACTGTGTATTTATCACTGCCAGACTAAGAAAGCTGTGAAGAAACAGTTATGGTTGAAAGCAGTTAATTAATTAGCTTAAAGGCAAGATTGTGGCTTAGCTTAATGCAGCTATGTAGGCAGGCACAGACTGCAGTGCACCTTTTTCCCTCTGTCCTGGCTGTCCTTGGTTATCCCTATGTTTACTCCACCGTGGCTATGCAACATGTGCAAAAATTCTTAACAGCTCGTATTAAAAAGAAGACATGAGGCTGCCTCTTTTTAAATTACATATTTCCTAAAATATGTAAGGGAAGTACATCTGTGGAGATGGTTCCTCAAGCATCAGTATGTTTTTTCTGACCAGTCATTAAAAAGCATTTTTCTTATGCTTCTGGGCTAGGAGTAAGGTGCAGGGGCGAGTCCTGGAACAGAAGATTTTGTGAGGGGTTATTGGCTTATATTCCATGTCTAGAGAGTACCTTAGAGATGGGTTAGGAGGAGAAATTGGGTAGCACCTACCTAGGCAAGGAAAGCTGAAGATGCCCCATTTCTTTCGTCTCAAAAGCGGTATGGAGCTGCAGTGTCTCTACAGCAGCTGAGGAAAGCCATGCTTGTGCCTGGAGCATCCATGTAGCCATCTAATTTTAGTTTCATATATAATCACTCGGTAAAATGTCARAAACCTGGGTTTGGGTTACTGTATTTCACTGGAATAGTTTTAGACATCTGGGCTAAAGGGCATCCATAAATGACTGCAGTGTTTTATGTATGTATCTCTTTCGTGGAATGAGTCTTTGAGCCTTACATGGAGGTTATGATTTCAGGCATCACAAATGGTCACTTTGATATTATCTTCTGTCTGGAAATCCATGTTTCAGCACTAGGCTATCACATTCTGTATTAAAAAAAATAACATTTTGCCACCAGAGTTAGGTTCAAAATGGCACCATCGAATGAGTGCTAAGGTTGTATCTTTGCCTGTCATACCAGATGTAACACTTGTCAAATAACACAGATGACCCTTAAGTATCTTCCATGTATCTCAGGTCTAGAGGGCAGGTTAAAGTACTGAATATCTCTTCAGAAAAAATATTTTCTACTTATTGTTTTTTACTGAACCAATCAACCTAGTATCAGAACAACCTACAGACAGAACAAAAGCAAACCCCAGGAAAAGATGCTACTTCTGTTCTTTTTGTTAAAAATAAATCCAAGACACATGCTTTTGTCTTGGCAGGTTTATTTCAAGAGTAATACCATGCTGTCATTGTGCTTGCTATCCATTAAACAAAAAAGGCAAATAAAGTGTCAGACAAAAGAGAAATGTTAATTAGAAAGTTCTATTTATATATATCATGTTTAACTTGTAGGGTTGCTAAATATTTTCAGACTAAAACAGACCCTGATCTTGCAGTATTATGGTGTCTGAATCACAAAATGAACAACAATCTGTTTACAAACCACCCTTAATCATAGGCAGGCAGAGATCATATTGCTTTAGTATTTTTATGAGGAAAGCAATTTTGATTTTTTTATCATTATTATTTCCTATGGTAAATATAAGCTTTTCAGTATAACAAGGATATTTCCCCCTTTGGTCATAAGTAAATATTGTTCTTTTACWATATGTGTATTCACTAGTGGGGTCACAGAGGAGAATAGAAGATGCTAAGCTACAAAGCAGCAATCTGAGCATTTGGCAGAAAACTATCAATGCAGAGAATAATAATATCTAGCCCTAGGTATTTGTAAATTATACACAAGCAATTTACATATAATTTATGATTCTTAGTCTCATTTTATTACAAAATTTGCAGTTGTGATTGTAGAAACACCGCGSTTGCGTTGGTGGGAGGGTTATACATGTGTGTCTCCATCTGAAATACATTGCCATGCAGTTTCGTCCCTCTCCTCATCACAGTACARGATGAATGTGTTTGCCCCACCAGGGTTTTTCCTGTATGGGCAAATGAGAGGCCTCTCCTTGGGACTCTTTTATTTACGTAACTTCACAGTGTGCTTTTCCTGCTGGGATGTTCCTCTTTGGATCAGTCAGTGCTGCTCCTTCATTAGGAGATTACGTTTGAATTGCATGTGTCGTGTTATCAATATGACACTTTTTTTCCTCCCCCCTTCATCCCAAACGATCATAGGAGGGAAAAGGTGGGAGCTGTACTATAATACAGGTATTTTTCAGAGGAGGCTTGCTTGCACAGTCTCACATCCTAAGGCCAGGAGTGGTGGGTGGCAGTGGGCAGGGGAGGAGCGCAGGGAGCTGCCTGCTGCACCTCCTTCCCTTCTGCCGGGTTTGGGAGTCTTGCTGCTCAGCTTCAGTCATCTCTGCTCTGGGGTTTTGATATTTTTCCCCTTAGAACTGAAATATTTTTAACCTTTACTGTGGTTGAGAGAGGGATGGCAATATCTGTAGAGACTGTCACAGGCAGCGTGAAGCCTTGAGGCAGTTCAGATTTGTTTGAAAGACTTATTTTTTGTCTTTCTCGATGCCTGATTATTTACACAGACAGGTTTCTGTTTGGGTCACTGTCCTATTGGCTTGCATTTTCTTCCGTAGGCTGTTTGTGTTCCCCGTTCTCACCAGCCTGTCCGAGTAGAGCGGCAAGCCCAGCGGGGTGGCAGGGGCGTGCCCGGGAGCGTGTGCTGCTGGCTGATGTGCTGGGCACTGGTTTGCTGCAGAGAGTGCCACCGACACCTGGGCACACCTGGGTCTGCTCCCTGATGGCTCCTCCGGCCTCCAGCGCTGAGGGGAGCCCCGTGCTTGGCCTCCGCTGGCACTTCAGGGCTGTCCGGCCTTGACGGAAGGAGCTGGGCAGGCRGAGGTTGCTGAGGGCGGTGGCTCCGGGCCCCATGCTGGTCCTGAGGCGCAAAGGAGGCCTTGCAGCTCTCCGGGCTGTCCAGACAGCCATGCTGCACGGCCCTGGAAGTTCCTGTGTTCCGTGGAGGGGTCTGCCAGTGTGAGGGGTGCTTCCTGCTGTCCTTGCCTGTACTCCAGCAGCCCAAATCCTTCTCCTCGCACATCAGGAAGGCCCATGCAGCCGTAACCGGGAGAGAACATTTCCTTGATYTGCCACCTGGTACAAATACTCCGTGGTGGTGCCAGATGCATTGTCATCCCCACTGGCTGACATTCAGCATTAGTGGTTCAGACCCTTATGGAGGGTGGCGGAGCAAGACAAGTTAGATACTCAAATGTGCAAACCTAGTCTGATCTAAGTTGAAGGTTACTGTTTGGTAAATAAACTGAGATCAAATCCAAGTGATTGGCCTTGAACTGACGCCTCTGTAGATGTATTTATAAGCAAAGAAATAGAAATTAAAATGGAGATGTGGCTCATAGATTTGATGAAATTATTATCTAGTAAATACTTTGCAAATAGGATGTTTGGTATTCGTAACAGAGGTGCACATTGAAGATTTAAGTCAATAGATAAGGACTAAAACATCTGTTAGTRCTGCCATTACTGTTCTTGAGCTCCAGCTTAGCATCCATCCTAGCAAATGTGCTCACTACAAAATTGTGTTCTAAGGGGACACTTCAGCTTTGTCCTCTTTGGTGTTCACTTCTTTCAGTTGGCACCACGCTCCTTGGTCAAGCCATGTCAGAGAGAACTTTGTGTTAATAGCTGTCTAACTGCCTTTCATGTTAGGATTATTTCTTTGCAAGCCTGAAAACCTGTCAGGGTTGTGTTAAGACACATTCCACTGGAGGCGTGTCACGACTGTTGCTCGCCTGGGGTTGATTCCTCTGCAGGAGTTTGCCAGGACTGTGATAGGGATTTCATTGTGTGCACTTAAGAACCAGTAATGCCATAAATCCAGGAATGGTCTGTTGGAGGACCATGTCTGGGATCAGAGTTGCCCTGTCTTTTCATTGTAGGTTTTTTTCTCAAGTAAAAAAAGATCCTTTATACTTATTGTTTAGTAGCCTGCTGGAAAATTGGCTTTATTGAAAATCCAGACTAAATATTCATGTTAGATGTTTCTGGCATGATAATCAAAATTTCAGGCATTAGGACAAGTTGTGTCATTACAGAACTTCCWGCCATAGACCAGGGGAATTTTTAGTCCACTCCATTTCCCATTATACCATTTTTCCACATCCCAGAGGACTCCAAAAATGAAGACTTCGACCTAATCGCCTTTCATTTTTTCATATGAAAGATCTAGCATTCTGTCATGGGTTGCTCATAAAAATCTTACAATTATGTTACTTGCTCAAAATCTTACAAAAACCATGTCTCATCATCGTATTGACTCATGATTTGTATTCTGGGATGCATTTTTCTGGGAGTGGCTCCTATAAGAGTTTAAGTACTGTTGGTGATAGACCTGGTTAAGTCAATTGGTTACTTAYACTGAGTAACAGATGCCTTCAGATTTCAGGGGTCTTTACGAACAAACATTTGAATGCTGTTTTGTGTTTGAGAGGGYCATTGGAGGGTGGCATTTGTTGCCACCTTGCAAAGCAGCTGGAAACAAGGACCAGGATTCACCTGCTAAGCACTCAGGACCAGGCAGGTGCTTGGGACAGGGACATCCTGACCATCCCAAGGACATTGCCAGTGAGGTGAACAGGAATGATAGTTATCGTGTCATGAAATMCTGAATGGATTTAATACTTGAACTACTTAGCACAGAAGAGCTCAGTATGATCAGTGCTCACCTTCATGCCAGTGGTCGACCTCACCTAATTTAGGCGAATAAAATACAGGTAGTTCATCTTGACTATGTTTTTACAATGACCTACAGTAAATTTTCCTCAACTGAACAAGTATGGTAATTTTTATCAATCTCTGTGTCAGGAATATATTATTAATATATAATTTATTWTATATATATATATTAAAAAAATATATGTTAATATATTGTTAATAATATACGCCTTGGGAAATTTTGAATACACAGCTCTACTGCCTTAGGTTGTAGTACTAAGATGTTAACCATATCTGTGCTGTTCAAACTATACACACCATAAACTAGAGGGAGACATAGCTGCATTGTTTTAGATCTTTTCTGTTACAATAAGAGAAAAATCTGAAATGAAAACAGTTCTGACATCCTGGAAGCTCATGCTGTTGTTATTAATGGGCTCTTTGGTAATAGAAGCAGAATTTAGTGTGCCAGATGCACCATGGCCATAGAGAGAAGATAAAGGTCTGGGCTTGTAAAGAGGACAGAAAGGTGCTCTGGAGGTTTCTAGCAAAATGAAAGCCCACAGCCTAAGAGTTCAGCTGCTCAGGTCTGGTTAGTGCAATTTTAGTTTTGGTTTCTATGTTAAAAACTGCCTCTACTTCCTTATTGATTCAGTTCCTCGAAATCTATCTATCTAACCAGTTTATACTCTTATTTATCTTTTTGCCTTCCAACCCTGCTTACCCTGTGTCTACCTTTCCTGCCAAGAACTTTAGACTGTGGGAATTAAAAATAGCCTCAGAGTGGCCTGAAGTCAAACAGGTCCTTTCCTCTGGAGCACTTAGAAAGGCGAAGCTGGTACTTGTGTGATGGGATGCTGTTGATTCAGGAGTTCCTCTGGAGATGAAGCAAAAGCACAAAATAAGATTTAAAAACCCCACACCCAAACCCTCAAAACCTTCATCTTAAAAATGTGCAAACTTCAGTGAATGAGTAAGAAGTTTAGTTTTCAGAGTCAATAGTCTAATAATAATGTTAGGAGAGACTTGCTGTTGTAGCAAAAATAATGTGGTGTCCTTGCATTGTGTATGTTTAAATGCAAGTGTTTACTTTTAACTGTCATTTTCCCGTTCTATAAAGGGGAATGCCAGTGCTTTGTACTCGCTACAAGCCATGTACAGAGAAACAAAAAAGTCTAGTCATCAGAACAAGTAAAGGCAGTTTCTCTTTACAGTGTTTACTGCAGCTTTCTTTTTTTCTTTTTCTTTCCTYCCCTTGCTCTTTGATGAGTCCCAATGGAGACAGCACAACACTTGCTGTCTGTAGTCTCGGCCAAGGACAAAACGGGGGAATATTATAGTGCTGTTGCTTGTGTGCCCACCTCTCCAGCTTGTAACCAGGTTCCTCAGTTCTCCCTTCTGAGCCCTCTACTGAGTGGCTTCCTCTGGTGTAGACTAGTTATCAGCACAAATAAGGGCTGCTTATTCCAACCTAGTTGCATATTTACATCTTGCTGCTAGCTGACCCACCTTTTCACTTTTTTCTTTTTTCTTCTTCTTTTTTCTTCTTTTTTTTTTTTTTTAAATTTATTTCATACCATCAAAGCATAAGCAGCTATTACATTCAGCCTTATCTCAGGTAAAGGCCAACCTTCAGCCAGTTACTGTGTCTCATTTTAGCAATATCAGCACTGTCACACAGCAGCGACTGACACGTTGTTCCTATCACATGGGAGCATCTATGCCACAGAACCTAGTTTGACAAGTCTACCTAGAAGTCTACCAACAAACTACCTAGATATAATTGCTTCTTTACTTTTGCAAAGATGGTCAAAATCAGAATGTAACTGAGCACCTAAAGCTTGTTAYGTAATGGTCTTACAGTACAGTAAATGATATTGCCTTCATTTTATATTGGGAAATGGAGGCATAGGTGGAAAAATTATGCATCTATCCTAACTTTAGTCTCCTACATCACCACAGTCACAAAACTAGTCTTCTCATGCATTGTAATATTTTGTAACCTTTGTCAAAGACAAAGACATATGCTGCTAGTTTGTCAGTTGTCTGAGCCACTGTCTGTTGGCTTGTCTTCCCTCTAGAATTGTTTGTTTCAGCCAGTGGAGAAGGGAGACAGAGCTGCAGCAGGACAAGGAGCTGGGAATAGAAATTACTGACCTGACAGGGCAGGAGGCAAGGAGGAAGAAGTTAGTGTGTCTTCATGAAGGTCAGCAAATATTTTGGGGTTGAAGCAGACAGTCTCCAGTGGCTGACAAAAAGAGGTGATAGCAGAGAAGGCTGGTGGTTCTCGAAGGCAGGTGATGGCAATTGTCAGCATAGACATGACCTGAGTGATTTGCCTGGAGTAGTGCAACAGCTTCATGGCAAAGAGGATTTGAACCTATTTCCCAAGTGTGCAGTGGCGTGCTGCCACAATCACTTGTGTGTGCATTTGTGCAGCATATCTAAACTTTGCTGTGGTGCTGCTGAAAATCACATTTAACTTGATTAAATGAGTGTGTATTCTTTAATTTTAGAACCCAGTGAGTCAGGTAGATGACTTAAGGCTGGAAGGAAGCATATGTTCAAGGGGATCTTTAGCAGGAATAATTCGGTTTGTGTTAATAATGATTTCAGTCACATGGGCAATAGAACATTCTTTTATTAGGAAGGAAAGTCACCTTTCTCTTTTAAAGGGGTTCAATTGATCTGTGGCACAGTGGGCCATACAAACTCACAGTCTGTCATGGAAACATTAGGACTCTTTCAAGGTAAGCCAGGTGCAGACACTGGCAGGAGCAGAGCTGATAATAGTCAGGACTTTGGTTAATAATGGAATCTTACACCCAGCCCTTTGTAGCCTTTAACTAAATGAGAACTTCCATGTGACTCTGGGTGATGCGGAGTTTTGGGCTGTGGAACAAAACATTGTAGATAAACATTACTCAGTTCTTCATGGGACAATTTTCTTGTGTGTTCATTTGCATTTAAAATTGGAGTTGAAAATAAGGCTTTTAGAAACTTTTAATTTCTATTTAATTATGAGAATTTAACTTCAGGGTCTCTATCTGATTTTAAAGAATAATTAAAATTAAGTATGGCTGGAGTGATTTTTCACAGTTTTTCTTCCTGTCCTTTAGGACTTAAAGTAACAGTAAATTATTTGTGGCTGGGGGTGATCTATATGTAAATTCCATTAAGAATGGAATTTTGTTATAGAGAAATTCAGATTATGAAAATGACATTGCTGCCTTGAACGTCAGTAGCTAATAAATGCATTGGTTGTTACCATTACTTCTCCTAATGTCCTCAATTAAAATGATTTAAAATAGTACAATAGATAAGCAAGATCAATTAATTTTATAAGATGATCAAAGGAATGTAGTTCTGCATTGTAAACGCTCTAAATGTGATAATGGCTTTATCAGGCGGGAAAATAATTTGAAGTAGCTTAAACCTTATTCATTTTAGCTCAAGGGGCTTTTATTTGTAGCTAATCAAATGGTCTTTTGTATTTGGTAAGGTAGAATTTTCAGATTCTGTGCATTAATTTTACAGAATAAATTTCAGACATTTTTGAAAGTAGCCAAAAAAATTCTCAGAGGGCTGTGATTACAGGATCCCGTATAATCAAAGAGAACTTGATTATATTGATGTTCTGAACAGGAGTAAGTTGTTTGCATTTGCAATTTTTGAGAAGGTTATTTTTAGATGGCTTTGCTGCAGTGGCACTTATTTTACAAAGCCGTATGAAGCATCAGTTGGGACACATTTTATATAAATGGTTAATTATATGGATTTTTTGGGTATTTCATGTGAAGTCTGTAGATTTGGAAATTAAGTGTCTGAATGGTATGATGATAATCCGTTTGTTGATAACATATCTAAGTGTGGCTTTGAAACCATGGAAAAGGGAAGTGTCATGTTGGTCCACCTAAGAGGGAGAGAGTTTCACAATCCTGAGAGATTTCCTGCTTCTTTTTTTAATGGCCATCTGTTTGCAGCTAGTCAAATCACTTTGTCCTCACTGGCCTCCCTGTCCATCCCTTTGGCCTCATCTTACATGCTTAAAAATTTTTAACTAAAAGAAAGTGCATGGGAGGTATAAGACAAAATTAGCTAGATGATCTAAGGCACCAAGAAACACTTGAAGATGACAACAGGCAGTATTCATCTTCCTGTGTTTGGGTACYGTGGAGTCTTGCCATATAGACATTTGTTGAGAAGCCTCCAATGGAAATATTTTGGCTGCTCTGTCACCTGTGTAATAATAATCCTCAATATTGTGTCACCTCTCTAAATTTCATCAAGGCTGGTCAAACATTGGAACAGGCTGCCCAGGGAAGTGGTTGAGTTTCCAGTCCCTGGAAGTATTTAAAAGACATGTAGATGTGGCACTTAAGAACATGGTTTAGTGGTGGAACTGGCAGTGCTGGGTTAGATGGTCAGACTTGACAAGATCAAAGGTCTTTTCTAACCTGGACAAATCTTTCTAATATCTCCCTAGAGAGGAGCAAATCAACTCTATGTCGTGGCAGTGGTACTCTCTCTTCATGGGATGCTGATAGGGAAAACACCTGAGGAGAGAGGGAGGCAGCCTATGCTGCTCAGTCCATTAGAGGATGTTTTTTGTTTTAATAATTTGTAGTTCAGAATCCTGGTGAATGTATGGGCTGTGCTTGGATATGTGTCACACTTTTCAGTTGTCTAAATGGGTTTCATGCATGTTTGGCATCTACATTCTGTCATCTCTAGATTAGTCTGTGATAAAGCAGTCTACATGATTTATTAAAAAAAACCCAACCMAAACCMAMCC